>JARYHS010009186.1:20819662-20844662 GCA_031002005.1 Vandiemenella viatica
TAAACGGCTTACAAAGAACATGCTATTAGTAAAATTCAAGTGTATGAATGGTTTTCTCGGTTTAAAAAGGGAGAAATGGTCATTGTAGATGAGCTGTCTTCTGGTCGCCCTTCAACTGCTTACAGCAAGAACATAAGCAAAATCCATAATCTGATCAACAAAGATTGACGCAGGACAATTGACCAACTCTAGGACTTATCTGAGTTGTCCTGAGCTCAATTCAGCACATTTTGAATGTTAATTTATCAAAGGGATCAACGCGTTTATGCCTGTCGTGAAGTGAAGGATGTTTTCAAAGAGGATCTAAATGTTGTTAACAAAACTGTCACAGGCGATGAGTCATGGCACTATGGGTACGATCCAGAAAATAACCAACAGTCATGTTAATGGATGTCAACTGGCTCACCCCATCCAAAAAAAAAAAAAGCTCGTTAGGTGAAACTGAATGTGAAGACAATGTTGATCTGTTATTTAATTTAATTTTATTTTATCAAAGGGATTGTACACTTAGAATTTGTACCTAAAAACCAGACAGTAAGCTATCACCTCTATTTGGAGGGTAAGAAAGGGCTGCGCAGAAATTTGGTATGAAAACGTCTGGCTATGTGGAATTCCGGTGAGTGGTTCCTACATCACGACAATGCACACATGGCTCTCAGTGTTTGCCACTTTTTGACCTCAACGAAGGCAACTTCCTTGACCCAACTGCCCTATTTACCAGATTTAGCTCCCTTGGACTTCTTGTTCTTGAGGATAAAAAAGAACTTGAGAGGGAAACATTTTTCTGATATCGAAGAAGTAAAATGCACTGTCATGATTATGCTAGTGGGTATGAAAGAGGACATAATTAAAAGGTGCTTCCAACACTGGGACGAATGTTTGGACAAGTGCATTAATGTTAATGGAGATTACTTTGAACGAGATTAAGGTTGTATTTGAAAAACAATAAAGTAAATGCTTTCTATAAAGAAATTCAGGTTATTTTTGGATCCTCCTCCATATAGTGACAATTGTTCAATCACTGAAGAATAATTCCAAAGCTTGTTAAACAATACCAAACATTGGCTAGAGTAGTGAAGAACAGGTACGCATTACAGATGAACGAAGTAGACGGCTATTGTTAAAATTTAAGGTAATAGTTTTGTTTTGATCGCATGTGAAGTGGCTGTGTCTGTGGATTTTAGAAAAATGGAAAAAAAGCAATATCAATCGGTGATTCGATTCTTTTTTTGGAAGGAAAATCATGCAGCAAAATCAAAGAGCGCTTGGATGCTGTGTACGGTGACTCTTCTCCTTCGACGACCACTGTCAAAAATTGGTTTAATGAGTTTCAACGTGGTCGCACGTTGATTTTTGATGAGCCACACCCAGGTGCCCTGAAAACGGTTACCATGGAGGATAATGTGACAAAAATCCACGATCTCGTATTGGCAGACCGCCGATTGAAGGTGCGCGAGACTGCTGGGACAGTAGGCATTTCAAAAGACCGCGTGGGTCATATCTTGCATGAAATTTTGGGCATGAGAAAGCTGTCAGCGCGATGGGTGCCGCGTTTGCTCACTTTGGACAACAAGCATAGGCATAGGCTAAGTACTTATCGGACCACCCTCATATATATATATATTATTAAGAAAGCAAGGCACTCTAAGGAGGACAAATTAAACATTTTGATAGGAGAATAATCACCAATTAGCAAAGTTGAAGATTGCAGTAGCATTGAAACACCGACAGACATGTACACACTACTTCTTCTTCTGGTCCCTATCCGTTCCGGTTGTCGACAACTATCTTGGCTGTCTCATCTCTGCTGGTTGATGCTCTGATTAACTCCATAGTTGTCTTGGAGGTCCATATTCTCAGATTTTTTAACCAAGAAGTACTTCTTCTAACAGCACTTCTCTTTCCTGGTATTTTCCCCTGGAGAACAGACTGCAGGAGTTCATAATGGCTACTATTCCTCATGATGTGGCCAAGGTACTGAAGGTTAAGTGTTTTTATGGTGATCAGTATTTCCATATCTTTTTTCATTTTGCGGAGCACTTCAGCATTTGTGGTGTGGTCTGTCCATGGTATTCTCAACATTCTTCGCTATAGCCATATTTCAAAAGCTTCCAACCTTTTACTGTTAGTTTCAGTTAACGTCCAAATTTCTTTTTTTTAAATAATTAAATTGCAATTGAGAGCATGCTCTGGTGGCAATTTCCCTAAACACCCATCTTCCCACTTTTCTGAATCCACCTACATTAACCCTTTACAAGTTTTAACTTTAAATTCTTTCAACATTTTTGGAAAATTTTTCATCATTACTGTTGGTAACTTATTTCAACACCATGCAGGAGGACAGAGAACACACAGCAGCGCAGGAGTCTCATCTTTGTGGTAATTGATCAATCACAACTTTTAAAAAGGTTATTCATTTTATTGAAAGTAGCCCTGGCTTTACCAATACGCGACTTTACTTCATCTGATGGATCCCATTGGCTGTTTACTGTGGTGCCAAGACACGTATACCTTGATACACGTTCAATGATCTGGTTAATCATAATATGGCATTGGGAGTAGTTGTTTTTGCCAATGACCATTACTTCTGTCTTGTTTATATTAATGTCAATTCCGTACACACAAAGTGTTGAAATATTTGGGATTATATCCTTTCCTCAACAATAGAGGGATGTAACTTTATGATGGAGAATAGCAGCTAACAGCCTGCATCATGCAGCTCTATGTATGTATGTCTCTCCACGTTTCGACGCCATGGCAACCTTCAATTCTGGCAATGACTCGATCATTAGGTAACGTTCGGTGTGCACACACGTTCCGAGCCTAATGGCCCGTTTTTTCTATTTGTGAGCAAGGCATATGCCGAAATATTGTGTAGTTGTTTGTCAGCATTAGTGTTCTCTCATCGCATCCATCCACTTTGGTATGTGGTGGGTTAATTTCCCTTTCTTTTCTTATTTATATCGCCTAGAAGCCGCTTCCATTTTCCTTAGTTGCATCGTAGAATATATTTAATAAGTTAAAGTGATGTCTCGATAAAAAAGTAAAAATTAATTTTTATTGACTTTTACTTGGATTTTTAACTATTTTTATAAACACTTCCCAGTTTGAATTTTGTGTAATTAAAAGTTTATTTATGGTCCGTTCAGATTTGAATTAGAGAAGTTTCACTGTATTAGGACAGTGAAATGACCTACTGCTTACCTTAGAAGATAACTATGTGGCATGAACAACTGTCACTACTCGAGCCAGTCTCATACAGCAACCACCATCCACAATGTTGATGAAGGGTTAAGACCCCAAAATTTAAATGTGTCTTGTGTTCATGTTTGTGTCTGCTATGTTTGTGCCCAGCCATCATCTAAGATTTGCAGTGGTTTATTTCTTAATCTGTAATTCCATTTCACTATTTAGCACCTTGTTTTAGGAATTAAAAATTAGGATAGGGAAATGAAGCACCACTTACCTTAGATGATGGCTGTGGAATGCAAACATATAAAACAGACAAAAACACAAATGACATTTATATTTTAGGGTTTCAACCAGAGAACTGGTCTCAATTTAAGATAATACCCAACACTTTATACACTCCACCTCTCTCTCCCACCCTATCCCTTACCTAACACCCTTACCTAAAAAAGAAAATCTTCCCACGCCCTTGTGCCTGAAATCGAGTGCCAGCTTGTGGTCATGGTCATCTTTTCCCTTCCATTCACTACTTTTCATACCTACTGCAATATCTTTCCATGCCTCATTGACAGTATATGCCCTGTACACTCCCATGACCCTCCTCCTGTCTTGCAATGAATCCCATTTCAGCTCCTTTATCATATCTGTCACTGATTGCAATCTGCGATAATTTCCAGAAACAAATCTAGCAGCTCTTTTTTGCACCCCCTCTAATTCCTGTATTTCATACGCAAAATGTGGGTCCCATGCTACACTACCATATTCGAGCAATGGTCTGACCAAAGTTTTGTGACCCAATTCCTTTACTTCTCAGATAAAATACATGCTGCATTACTTCTTAGACCAATGTCTGCCATTTCTGCAAATTTTTCTCTCATGTTAGATTGTTTGAATTTATTCAATTTCAGTCTATTACGCTTGTATTGCTTCTTTGTTCTCTTGAATTTCAGCCTGCACTTAATTAACTACCAAATTATGGTCAGAGTCTATGTCTGCTCGTGGATATGCCTTACAGTCTAGATCCCTGAATCTCTGCTTCACCATGATATAATCTAGCTGATATCTACCTGTATTACCTGAATGTTTCCAGGTAAATATCTTTGGCACATGATTTTTAAATAGGGCGTTCGCCATGGCTAGTTTATATCTTTCACAAAATTCTAACAACGTGCTTCCTCACTCAATTATTTCTCCTCAATCAAAACTACCTACAGTATCCCCAATTTTCCTTCTCCTACTACTGCATTCCAATCACCCATGATTATTAGATTTTCCTCTCCTTTAACATATTTGATTAATTCTTCATCGTATATTTTCTCTATTTCTTCGTCATCTTCCTACGACGTTGGCATATACACTTCTACTAACATGGTTGAGGTGGACTTAGTTTCTAACCTCATCAAATTAATCCTGTCAGTAAACTGTTCATAATAACAAACCTGTTTCCCTAATCTCTTGTACATTATAAATCCTACACTAGTAACTCCATTAGCAGCTTGTGTGCTAATTATTCTGTGTTCCCCAGATTAGATATCGTGTGCATCCTTCCAGTTAATCTCATTAATCCCAATGACATGCAACTTAAGTTGTTCCATCTCTCATGTTAAGTTTTCTATTCTACCTGCCCTATTCAGACTTCTAACATTCCACACTCTGACCAGATTGTTTCTATCTATTCTTATGCCTCTTCCCTGAGCAGTTCCCACCTGAAAATCCAATTGGGGTACTATTTTACCCTCCAGAATATTTTAACCAGGAAAAGGCAATCATACTATAAATAATTACTATATACTCACGTGTGCTTGTTTCAACACGTATCTCAACAACCATATATTACAGTGGGATTAACAATATACCATTTTAATGCTGAAAGTGTCTACTACAACTATGATCATAGGTTCTGACCTGGTAACTTTGACAGTTTTTCCGCAATGCAGAGATATTGAAAAAAAAAAAAAAAAAGGTTATGTTTCGTACTGCCTTCATGATAAAATGTGTGTATACTTTTACTTTTAAATAATAATAGTGCCGATATTACATGTTTATGCAGTGGTTAGCCTATTCTAGTTACCTAGGCTGCAATAAAATCTGACATTTAAAATGTTACAATGAGTTTATTCTGATTTAAGCCCTTTTGACCTGTAAAATGACACGGACACCCCGGAGGTGGGGACTTTTCAGTAATTATTTCTTAGGTACTAAGGAACCTTTGTGCAATTTCAGCTCTACATTTTTGAGGTTCAAACCTAAAATGCCTGGGCTATGTGTAATCTACAAGATTCTGAAATCTCGCTATATGTGCCAAGACAGTGAACTGATTCACATATTTTGAACTGTGTGCAGACTGTATATTTTTATTAACACTATCATTCTAAGGTCCAGTCTATATGTAACATCTTGACAGATGTTTAACGTTATCAGTAAAGATATCAGGGAAAACTGGAAAAAAACTTTGCATTTTTTTACTTCTATCCTTGGCAGAGTTTTACTAAATTCATGGAAGAATATTTTCTGTGATTTTTTTCATTGTGTCTGGTAAAATTAAAAAGAAAAAATGGTTGCTAAATAGGAAAAGGTTCTCTCAGGTGAATTCACTTTGGAAATTACGTCATGACCCTGACAATGGATACGTATGCTTATTTGAAGATTCTATCATTAGTAAACCCAAAAAACAAGACACTACTATGAGAAGGATTATTTTACCCCATGGGAGACTGACTGCTACTCCAAGATTTCCAGCAACAGGGTCAAAGATCATCAGTTTACAACTGTAATACTGAAACAATATATTAGTCCCTTACACTAGGAACTAGTCAAGCTGTAGTGTTGAAGGTAGGAAAATATACATAACCTTCAACTATGATGACATAAGATTATTCTGGAAGATGCTAAACATGTAAGGGATACACTCATGAAGTACTTTAATAACCAATGCCATCACTCCTTGATAAAATAATTTTGAAGTGAATAATTATTTATCCGTTTTGGATTAAGTACTACAATGGGCTAATTATTAAATAAATATACTTTATTTTTATATGTACATTTTTACATTAATTTTCAGTAGATTACAACTTATTTTAATTTTTGAATAATCCTCTATACTGCTGACTGTTTCTCTTGAGCTTTGTTCATCATTTAAGACTGAAATAATATCGAAATACCACAGAGGTGGTTTGTAAATGTCATCGGTACGAGCACCAGAATGTATTATTTATTGACTTCTTAATTTTTAGCACCTCGTTATGAAAAACTGAAAAAAGAATTGATTCTTTCGTAACCATTTCCTTTGTAGCTTCCCGATCCACTTCTAACATTTATTTATGCTTAATTTTTCTTTTCTTGGTCACTGTAGGCCTTAATATGCCATGTGCAAGGATAATTAGGATACAATTCAATGAATACCATAAAAATTATGTGACCACTGTCACAAAAACAAAATAATAAGTTCTGAACAAGCTAAAAGGTGATTAAGGCTGAAGGGAAAATGTCAGTAAAGACAGATGAGCGTCTAACTTAACAATGTGCATGACCATTTTCTAAAAAACAACGCTCCAGCCGATCCATTATCTAGAAGTCATCCATCTTCATTCAGTATCGATAAAATATTTTCTCTGATACATTTTACCTGATCAATTAAAATATCAGTCAAAATGTTACATATAGATCGGCCTTAGGGTTTAAGATATTTCTGCACACAATCTGGCAGTTTGACTAAGCATTTTAGACTGCCACTGAAATTATACTCAGGTTTAAATCTTTGACAAATGCGTTGGCAATACTGACAGTAGTCTCCTACATCATTTTGCTTGTTCTATTGGATTACCTTTGTTTTTAAAAAGCCTAAGAAATCATTATAAGCATGAAGGTTTCACAGAAATGACGAGATGAAAGAGGCTATAAACCTCCGGTTTTGCTCTAAAGCTTTCTACCTTTTGGAATACAGGAGCCAGTCTTAATAAGCACACACACACACACACACACACACACACAAACACAAACCACACTGCACACAGTTTTCAGCTCAAATGTAAAGTGTCCTCACATATTTCAACTCCCAGGGGTTTCTTACTTAGACATGCTGCTGTAATTACATTAAAAGGTTACAATCTGAATAATACCTTCTCTTCATTCAAAATTGGGCAGCCATACGTTTCATCATAACCGTCGTAACAGTCAAACTCTTTAGCAATGTTTCCAATCTGTAGCCACTCAAGACTGGTCCTTTCTTCCAACTGCTGGCATAATGTAGATTTTCCAACACCTGGTGTTCCTATTTTGGAAACAAACCACTCTTACAGTATCAGTCAAAATTATGAAGAAGTTAACATGCAACAACAAGAAAGTGACGTACAATTTACTCATAAGTGAAGACAATTATGTTCAAACTGTCCAATAAATCACACACAAAAATATGGTTCCAGCCACAGATTCCATACTTTATATCATGATAAGATTAGATATATAAAAAAAAAAAATTAAAAAAACCACAGTGAGACATTCATAAGGTTTTTATATGTCCTTTAATTAAAGCAAGTTAAGAAATTTTGTAATATAGGATAAAGAACTGTTGTATCCAGTAGCGTAGCTAGGTCAACAAGGGCCCCGGTACAAAAAAAAATTATTTTGGCCCTCAGGCCAGAAGGGCGACAATTTTTTTTTTTTTTAGCGAAGTTGCTGGTAGGGGCCCCCTAGCAGTAGCTGTACCAAGTCTAGTGCCTTAAGGGCACCTCAGAAGACTTGCCCCTAAGGCCCTCTGAGTTGCGCCTGGGGGCCCCCTGAGCGTAGGGACTCCGATGCACTGCACCGCCTAGCCCTATGGCAGCTACGCACCTGGTGGTATCAGGAATCTGATGAACTACTGTTGCCAGGACTTGAGGATGCACTCTGCAATTAAAACAATGACTATGTAGCTAAAGGCAAATCACTTGAATTACAAGATAAAAGACAGCAAACTGAAATAAGTCTGACTGGATGTTAAGAAGCGAAACAATATCGAAGGGAACTTGCAAACAATCTATGTTGTCAAAAAAAAATGTAGGACATCACACAAAAACAAGTTGACTCACTATAAAGTGGCTAGTTGTTGATAAAAACCAGAAGAAAAATATTTTGTGGAGAACTCGGGACTTTAAACAGAATTTAAATTCATAGGTGTGATTGTGACCATGCATTGTCATGTGATGGAACAGAGATAAATGAGGAAACTGATTCCACTGGAAGATGTTACTCCAAATCTGCATGGTCTGTTTATGTTTGACTTTACACCAATGCCTCTGCTAAATTCCATGGCTATTACACTTGCTGAGGTGAGGTTTGACTGTGAAACCTCACTGCACCAGTAACTTGGTAACTTCATCCACTGCCTCATTCAACCAATTGCAGTATGACTGTGTGCCATAGAACACAATCAAATTACCATATGGTTGGAGGAAATGGAGGTTGTGCTGTTTGGACAAGATGGTTTCAGCTGTCAGTATGTGGTCAGGAAAATCACACAACATAAGAAAGTCAGAACTGCAACAATTTATATGCTGGAGCAATTTTAATGCAGTGTTACCAATGTACTCTCTGTTGAGCTTGCAGTAACTTAAGCCCCCTACAGACGACCTGATTTGGTCAGCCTGACCATATCATCAGCCATAAAATCGGGTCTCGCATCCACATAAGGCCTCATCTGCAGTCTTCTTGAGACAGTCTTCGCGGACGCACGGTGACTTGTCGCCGGTTTTATCGAAACAACAAACAAATGCACTTGTTTTGGCGTTAACTGATAGTTAAGAAAACAAAATATTAAGGTGTAAGAATGGCTTAAGAAAAAGAATGAATTTAGCGACATGAATTAGAGAACTCGACACTGATGGTTCGCCGAACTGTTAAATTTAGTAAAACCTCTAATCACAAGGCAAGTTACCATCTTGAGAAGATATGTAACTGCAAAAGAATTATTAACTGCGACTTTTTAAGCATTCATCAATGAGTAGAGAGTATGCTGATCTCAAGTTCAGCAGTGCTACGTCTGTACAATTAGGCCTATTCTCGCAAATAATACCAGAAACATATGAAGCTATTTGTAACGTTTTAAAAAAACTGTATACAGTTAAAAACTATTTTTAAGTAGAACTTTTAAATTAAATATGACAAGAACTTATAGTAACTTATTTTTATTTTCATAAGAATAATTTTCAATTTTATTAATTACAATATTAATCTGAATCATTATTCCACGATTAAAAGTTATTTCAAAACTGTCCGTTACCATGATAGCATTTGGTTCTTGGGAACATTTTGCCCGAAGATTGTTATATTCATTAATAGATGTTTGATACCTAAAACAGAATATGAATGCTTAAGTGTAGCCAGATGATATGAGAGAATGTGGCTCAAGGGTATTGTTATTTTAAAGCCAATGGGAAATTGATCACTATTTTACAATCACAAGAGGATATTTAGTGTTGTACTGTTAACACCAATTATGAGCTACTTTACATGCATTCCTAAACCAATGGACATGTATCAGATTGAGACATATTAAAATGCATGAAGTTGTATAATAAGTTTATTGTAGATGAACTGACTCTGTTCCAAGCGTCGCTGTTGCTTGGAACAAATACATTGGTTCCATTTGTTTCCACTGACGACAATGTATTTGTTCTGAATGAACATTTATTGAAACTATACACATAGAAAAGTATAACACATGAAATGAGGAGTTTTAATTATAGTTTTCCCAGAGTTAGAAGGTTCCTGGAAAACATTTTCGGCATTCTAGTATCTCGTTTCCAAGTATTCCAGATATTCAAAATGTTGATAAAATAATAATGGCCAGTTATCTATTACATAATTATTTCCATGAATTTTTACATGGCATCTTCATTTTTGTGTATTTTGCCGGAAATATCCCACCAACAACGAAAATCTTTGTACATTTATTAAAATTCCATTCAGTGACAACTTTCTCCTCTGCGACGTCACATATAGATGTTTACTGCACGAGGGTCTCGGAGCAACTGGGGTGAAATCGGCCTGACTAAATCATGTCACTCTCCACACGACCTGATCCAGTCAGACCCTGACCAGATCGGCTGGCTCTGCCACCCGACAAGGATTTATCAGGTGACAAGCCTACACACCATACCATATTGCTCCTGTTCTGGCTGTATCAGACATCAGATCAGGTCGTCTGTAGGGGGTTTTAGGAAAACTACAGAACATCCAATTCCACTAGCCAGTTTAGATTCATTAATGTAGTGTTTCTCAACATGTGGTCTGTTTAGTTGGGACAGCTGGGTCAGAGACAGAATAATAATAATAAAAAAATCAAACTGAATTAAAGACATCATACAAAAATAATAAACTCTCACATAAAATTGATAAAGTACTTGTAAGGTATAAAGCAATAAGCAAGTATGAGCTCTAAACCATACTTTCTAAAAGTCATGAATATTTCAACGACCGATAAAAATCTGGTATCTCCAGGATACGATACATTGTTGTTCTAATACACTTCCAGGAAGCAGCACTCCTTTGAGGATTAAGGTAAGTACAGAACCTACACAATATAATAGGGAGAGGAGAAGGTTAAAAAGGGTATTGAGAGGATAATATAACAGAGTTAATAGACAGCAAGACCGTTGGGAATATATGAAACAACTATACCAGGAATTAATAAAAACAAAGGTGGTGGTTAAATATGGGCTTATAAAGAATATTATTGTTGCAGGGAAACCGCCGATTGATGCATCTAGAAATTTCTATGACTTAGAAAACTGAGAGGGAGGGAGGATGTTGAGACAATTATAGATAAGGTTAGAGAAGTTAGAGAGGATTTGAAATAGGCAGTCATATTAAGTAACTGGTTTGATGGGACCATTAGGGACTATGATACAGGATTGGGAAGGTGCATTTTTTTTTTAACTGCTTAACATCTCTCAACAGCGAGGTTGTCTTTGGAGACGGGGGAGGGTGTAAATCAGAGAAAGAGCTTATCCACAAAATTAGAAATGATCAGACTAAAAAATTTGAAACTCATCCTGAGAATAACATGAACTAAGAAGGCTAAAAATACAAAGGGTCTGGTGTAGATGATATTACTATGGATATCTTAAAAAAAGCTGGACGTGACATTGTACCTTATCCTGAACCATTATTTAAATTGAATCTGGATACTTGCTGCTTACCAGAGAACAGGAAAAGTGTGATAGTAGTACCAGTACATAAAGGAGGGGTGACAAATAGAGTAAAAAATTATAGGTATTTGTGGACTAAGATGTTCTTAAGATTGGATGGTCTGCTAAAACATGCACGAGGGATACTGGGTACAATCCTACCCAAAATTCTACCCAGCAGACCACCCAATCATTAGAACATCTTAGTCCACAAATACCCTCCGTCAGACTCTCTAATAGCCCCATATGGATCTTATCCTGGCAATAGACCCTGCTGTAAAACCTGCAGCATGCCACTACATATTCCAATCCCATCACAGGGGAAATTTTCGGACATGCCACCTGTTTAACAACTCACGTTATATACCAACTAACTTGCCGCCATTGCGCTAGTTCCTACATAGGCCTCACCACACAGCAACTCTCAGTTAGAATGAATGGCCACAAACAGTCCACACCCGCAACTTGTAGCTTCCAATGCCAGAACATGCCAATAGCCACACATCCAACAATCTCAACGACTGTTTTACTGTGAGAGCAGTCAAGAGTTTTCCCTGACAGCACCACTGCAGCAGAACTCCAGAGATGGGAATCAGCGTACCAGAATATCCTGGACACCAGACACCCACCTGGCCTTAACCACCGTTAAAATCTAACCACTTAACCCATCACTTATTACTAAATATAACTTTTCGCATCAATACCGTACCCTTCCAACATGTTCATTTTACCATCACCTGCAATATTATGTCATATATCGATAGTCTACTCCTTAGCCGTTTCCCCACCCTTCCCCCACTACCCAGTTAGTCATTGGGTGACGTTCGTTGTGTATACACGTATGGTGCCTAGTGGCCTGTTTATCTACCACTGATTAAGGCAGATGCCAAAATATTGTGTATTTGTTTGTCAGCATAAGTGTTCCCTCTCCCCGCAGCCATCCACCATATATGCAAGATATTTCTAATGAAATGGACTAGGGACATTGATAGTGTAGCACTAGATCTTTCAAATGCTTCTATCAGAGTGAGCCATAAAATGGTTATAAATAAGGTAAAAACTACTGGAGTGAATGAAAAATAATTCTTAAAAGGTAGAAAGCAAAAAGTTAGGGTTGCAAAACATAGTATCAAAAGAAATGGAAGTGAAAACGGGATAGCCACAGGGTGGCATAATGATACCATTGCTACTTGTTATTCCAATAGCTGCCCATACACAAACACATTTGTGCGCGAGTAAGCTCGCCAAACATTTACACGTGGATATTCAAGCGACAAGTCTGTACTTGTCAGAGCCCATACACAGAAACATCAGTTCCACACATTTGTCGTTCATTTTGCTTGCTGCGCTCAAATTGTTGTGTTTATGGTAGTCGTCTACGGATTTATCCGTCATGATTTCCTGGCTCGCGGCTCATTGGGAGTTCCAAAACATCACGAGCCAGGTGTAGTGAGGTTATGTTACAAGCGACGTGACAATATTGAAATGAATCATGTTTTTAAGTTCTACACAAAAAAATGTATTTATTCGTGCAGCAGCTTATATTAGAGCTGCAAGGAAAAAATAAGGAAATAGAAACGGACAGTATGACAAAAAAAGTGGTTGCAGGAAGATTATAAACACAATCATATTGCTACTTGTACTATTTTAAAAGCATTTCTTCGATTTCTTTAGTATTACATAAATGCACAGATACATCTTCCCCTTCATAATTTGGGCTTCCTATATTGCTGATACTCTCAATTGCTTCGTGTTGATCTCTCATAAACAGTAGTAAGTCGTAATATCGTAAATTGTTTTGTAGATTTTGTCTTCACCTATTCAACTTGTCGAATTTTATATATATTTCTTCCGAAAAGTACTCCGCAAATAGTGGATTTTCTTTTTTATTAATGCACTATCAACTTTTATATTAAATTTCTCACAAACCTCTATCAATGCACTATATCCTATTTTTTTTTAAACAATTTCTGTTCGCATACTCTTTTTGGTTTCACCTTGCAAATGGAGTATGTTGCTGATATGTCACAATTAAATCAGCTACGAATTCTCTACTCATCTCACCTAACTTGTTAGACACTAAACAAGTCTTATCTGCCGCGAGCAAATTGTTAAGTGAGATAGCTGTGTGTATGGTTACCGTCGCGCTTGCTCGCCACGTTCAAATATGTAATGATTGTTATTGCTTGTGATGCGGCTCGTCGTTAGACAATTAACACACACATTTTATCGTCTATATGGATCACCACAGAATTGCTGGTGCACAAATGTGTGTGTGTGTGTGTCTAGCTAATGAATGATTGTGTGTATGGTTTACTATAAGATGTTGGGTTGTTTGCAGGTGACATATTATCTAATAGGATCAAAATGGGAGAAGACTGAACAGTTGTCGGGTGATCTGGACAGAATATCTAGCTGGGTAGATCAGCATGGGATGAAAAACACAGAGTAATCTTATTAAGTATAGAGATAAATTAAAGGTTGATTATAATAATAAAGCGGGGAAGACATTGCTTGTTGAAGACTTGAACTGTAAATAGCTTGGCATAACATCTGATAAACTTAGCTGGGTAAGACACATTCAATAGGTAAAAAAGGTTTCAAAATCCTTCACTTGTTTGGGAGACGGAGGAGGGGATGTGCCAGGAAAATAAGGGACCCACATTTTGCATATCCAGTACAGGAGATGGAACTGATGCAAAGGAAATCTGATAGATTTGTTTCTGGAAATTACTGGAAAACACAATCAGTAACTGATATCAAGAAAAGAGCTGGAATGGATTCATTGGAAGACAGTCATTAGTGTGTAAAAGGTATATATTGGTGATAAGGTGTGGAAAGGTATTGGTGGAAGAATTAAGAGAGGTGCGTGGAAGTGGAATGTTGACCGCAGCCACAAGCTGGCACAAGACTTCAGGCATAAGGGGGTGGAAAAATTCTCATTTATAGGTATGGTAGTCTGTGATTGGAATAAATTACCAAGAGAAATGGTTAATAATTTACCAAAAACATTGACAAAATTAAAAGTTGAAATTCGTCAAGGCCAAAGGTAGGTGGGTGCAGGAAAGAGGGAAAATGAGTGTGTAGGAAAATTGCCACCTGAGCATGTGCTCCATCACAATTAAATTTAAGTTAATGATTTTGCTAAGTATATAAACAGAGGTGAAAAATTAGGCCCATTTAAGTTAGGGTCCATTGCATTATTTTTTAAAATTTTACTGATCCTCACGGTTAAAGGGTTACTATTCAAGATTTGATCAATTTTAAATGTAAATATTCTTATTTAAAAACGAATTTAATAATCCATAAGTGTGAAGGGCTGAAGAATACAAAGTTCTGTGAAATTCGTCACATTACACAGTCTGTATGTTAATTATGTTTCAATCACAGAATCTGAAGTAACTGAAATAACATGAACATCAAACTTGCCCCATAATTTAGATCAACACTGTAGCTTTCAAGTAGCCAAATATTAGTTTTGTTTAGAAACAATGGAATGGAAAAAATGTTGTGAAGCAATATTAAAATGGAAAGGAAAGAGAAATAATCCCCACACTCAAAGTTTTGAAGGAAGGAGCGGAAAAAAAGCTACATAAAAACACATGAACAAAATTTCAGTAATGCCCTTATTCATGAAAGTAGAAACATTTAACGGAGCATGGATGCTTGTGGTAAACACAGCCACAACAATGGTCATATTTGACTATTATGTTTTTGTATTGAGTAGTTTTTTGTTGCGGCAGCCCATTTGCCAATTTATCTTTCCATTTTAGTTACATTTACTCTGATCCCACAAAAGAACAGTATCATATATTGTTGAAACAATTTCCCTGCATATCTAATTCCGATTCTTACAAATTCTTTTTTTTGCTGTCATCAGTCTTTCGACTGGTTTGAAGCAATCCTCCACCCCTTCCTATCTTGTGCTAACACCATCTCTACATGATTCTTCCACAAACTTCTTTCCTCACCCATCAACTCGTTCATTTCATACTTTGTCTGTCAACTTAATTTTCAGCATTCTTCTGTAGCACCACATTCCAAATGCTTCAATTTTCTTTCTTTCTGGTATGCCTAAAATCCATGTTTCGCTACCATAAAGTGCAGTGCTCCACACGATTCTTACATATTTTTGGTTAAAATTCCTCAAAGTGTTAAGTATATTGTTCATTAACTCCTTGGTACTTTATTTTAGACCCTCAATGCCATACCTACAAATGAAATTAATTTTGCTATTCGCTTATGACTGAAATAATTTGATTATTTATTATCATGGCCCTCTCTTCCCTTTCTCATAACGTTTCTAAATCTTTATTTTTACAAGTTTCATTGCCATTAAATGCAATGTATATGACCAAAATTATTTTCACTCTCTCCTGTCCTGCAATGACTTCCAACATAAATCACATTTCATTTACTGAGCGTATCTTTTGATAATTTTCATACAAATGATAACTAGCAAGAAGAGTCAACTTATTAGTTATTCAGATAAAAAATTAAAGGTTGTTTGTAATGACAGAATTGCTTGTTGAAGGCTTGAAATGTAATTTTTTTAACATAACATTTAATAATAACAAAGACAAGTCGGAGTGTCTTGGAACCTCATCCAAAATCAAAACTTACTTAGCAACCTATAACGTGAATTCATTATTAAAAACAGGAAAACTTAAGCACCTAACAGACACACTAAGGAATCACAAAATAATTATAACAGCTTTACAAGAAACAATATTTATCGACACAGATAACTTTGATTCAGAAGACTTTAGGATATATAAAGGGAAAGAAGGAAAGAGAGTGATGGAAAATGTACCTCACCTTAGACCAGCCTTTATAATAGACATATATATATATATATATATATATATATATATATGTAGTTGGCTTTGAGTCCCAATTTTAAAGACTGTCAAGTCTTACATTTAAAAGCACAACATAAATGAATACTATTATTAATGCTCATGCACCTATAAATGAAGTCAATAGGAAGAATAAGGAAAAAGTAGAGAACTTTTGGAACCAATTAGATGACATTATTCAGAAAATTCCAGAAAAAAACAATCATTCTTCTTGGAGATTTTAAAGCACCGGTTAACAAAGAAAAAAAAAAGTATAAGAAAATCATTGGAAAGTATCCAACCCATCATAGAACAAACAGAAATGGCATCAGGCTAATAGAACTTTGCCAGGCACATAATCTAATTCTTAAAATTTACAGCATTCAAAAAAGTACCACGAAAACAAAAAACTTGGGTTTCCCCAAATCCCAACTTAGGGGAATTCCAACTTGACCATGTAGCAATTAGAAAGGCATTTCACAAAGAAATCATGAATGTTAGAGTGCTAAGAGGTGCAAACTTGGATTCGCATAATTATTTGTCTAAAATCAAATTCAAAGTCATCCCCAAAAGAAAACAAAAAACAACCTAGCAAATTAAAGGCCGGAAACACAACGCGAAAAACATACGAAGTTCAGATGACTTCACGAAGGTAACAGATAACATACAGACTCAAATCTGGGAAAATATCAAGGGAAATTTACTTAACAAAGTGGAACAAATGGCACACCAAACCAAAATTAGAAAACATTTATGGTGGTCAACAGAATGTGATACATACGTTGCTGCGAGAAAATAGGCATGGTAACAACATGGCAATCACAGAAAACAGAGGAAAGTAGAGTAAACTTCATTAGAATTAGGAAAATGGCAGATAAAAATATAAAAAAGGTTAAAAAGGTGTATGAAGACAAAACTCTTCTCCAAATTGGTGAAGAGTTTACCAGAAACAACACAAGAAACTTGTATAGAACGTTCAAACAAAAACTATCAAAGTACAAAGCACCAACCCTTCAATTTCGGGATGCTAATGGAAACGTGACTCACAACAACACAGAGAATTGCAAAGTATTAGCAGACTATTTAACAAACTCTTGAACTGTGAACCCATTTGTGAAAAATTTGAATTTACTCCAAATACCTCTGAAAAACTAGATTCAGAACCACCAACATATGAAGAATTAAAAAATAACAAAGCATCGGGAGAAAATCAAATAGTGGCCGAACTTAGGAAAAGAAGCTAACAAAAATGCCATTAAATCTATTCAACATGTCTTCAATAAAATTTGGATAGAAGAAGAAATCCCAGTGGAATGGAAAACAGCTCTCATCCACCCTCTTCACAAAAAAGGCTCAAAAACTGACCTAAACAATTACAGAGGTATCTCATTGTTGGATGTAACATACAAGATTCTTTCAAAAGTTCTTTTAAATAGAGCGGAACCACAATTGGACCCACAACTGGGGGAGTACCAGGGAGGGTTCAGAAAGGGTTGATGACCAGCCTTCACTATCATTAATTTTTCGTCACATATCCATCTATTTATAAGACATTTCATCCAGCCGTTTTGCGAGACAGTGGAAGGTGGCACATGTCTGTGTCTTGGTTTGACGCAGGTACAGATGGCGAGTGGTCAAGCTGCAAGAACACTTGTGGGTGATATCCCGCACTATACACACGTGCGGTGTATACTGTGGAACCCGCGAGAGCACGCACGTCTGGTATGTGTTTGTGGACGACGACGTGGATGCCATGTTTTGTCATGGCATCATTTTGTCATGATCGTTTTCTCCGCGTGGGTAACATTTTGAGAGGCATCTGTTTCGAAGGAAACAGATGGTCAAGAGGAGGCCACTCCAGCGTGTAGTCTGCAGCCACCGTCTTGATGAAACTGACAATTTAATTTGAGCCTATTTTAGCCCAGTTTTCTTGGCCCTGAAACAAATATTGAACTGATCGACGCTAGCCAGGAACAATTTAAGCATTAAAGTATTGCATTTACTGGCAGAGTCCATTTTCAATATACTGTTAAAATAAACATGTATTTCTTTCAGTGACATATTTTATACATTGATTTTTTTTAATTCTGCATTCAAGTACCTATTAGAGTGTGTAAGCTCAATTTGCACCTGTCCATGAGAACCAAAAATATTAAGAATACATTTTTAACAAATGAATCTTCCATCTCATGCACAAAGAATGTGAATGTTTAAGGCTTCAAAGAACCGAGACATTTCAATGGTGACCATCGTTGGGCAGAAATAATCAGGCATGATACGATGTTATTAAGGATGTTTATCAAATTGGAGTGAAGTTTTTTTTCTCAATTTTTTGTTGCAAATAGAAGTATCTAAATTTATGTTTCAAGTAGGCTTCCATGTTGGGTTTTGTATATCCTAGTAGTGCATAAAACTATTAATTGTATTTTTAGGTTAGCAATATAAGTTAATGCTTCTATTGCAGTTTTTTTGATGCAGTGTGTGGTGCAGTTGTATTGTTTGTGTAGTTGTCGAGGTGTCTTTTTTATTTCAGATCAGCATGTCGATTATTCCAAAAACATTGTTGCTGGTTTTGTCTACAGGATTTGGACAAAATAATAGGAACACCTGATATTTACATAATATTGATTTATTTATATGGTGTTGATCCACCTTTTGTTTGTAGAACAGCTGCAATTCTTCACTGAATAGATTCTTAGAGAGTCTGAATAGTGTCCAACATAATGTTGTCCCATTCTCGTGCCAAAGCATCCACCAATTGCTTCAATGATGTTGAATATGGAAATCTGCTCCTTATACTCTGCTCTAAAACTCCCCACAACGGTTCAATTATGTTGAGGTCTGATGATTGTGCTGGACAGGGAAGATGTTTGATGATATTTTGATGCTCCTCAACCCATCTTGGAAGATGACAGTATTTGGCAACAGTATGCTAGTCATAGTAAGAACTTAATAATTGAGGATGCCGAAATATTCATTCTCAGTCATCCGGCCAGTGATGTGAATGAGAGGACCAGCTGAACACCACGATATACCAGCCCAAATCATGATGGAACATCCTCCATGCTTGACTGTAGGACGCAGGTAGTCCGGATCGTAGGCTTCTTATGGGGTTCTCCACTCTAACAATGTGAACAATGATTGATTGGACCATACCACATTCTTTCAGTCATCAAGTGTCCAGTTTTTATGATCGTGGCACCACTTGTTTAGCAGCTTAGCGTTGTTTGCTGTTATAATGGGTTTTGTAATTGCAGCCCTTCCATGAATGCTACCTTTATGGAGTTCCTGTCGTATTGTTTTTGTCGAAACAGTGTGATTCAGATGTGTGTAGAGTTCTCCTGTCACTTTTGTCACGGTAGTTTTGCGTTGTCTGGTCACAATACTTTTTAACGTTCGTCAGTCTCTGTCGGTTAACTTTGGTTTTTGTCCACTATTCCTCTTCGCCAATGATGTTTTACCATGTTTTGTGTATGCTCTCCTTACCGTGGATACTGTCGCTCATGAGACGTTAAACATTTCAGCTTGTTCCGTCACAGACTCTACATCTACATTCATACTCTGCAAATCACAAACATTGTGGATGGCAGAGGGTGCTAAGCACCAATCCTAATCCCGCCCATTCCAATCCCGAATAGTGCGAGGAAAGAAGGAATACTTATAAGTATCAGTAAGGCATCTTATTTCTCTAATCTTATCCCTCTGGTCATTGCGACCTAAATAGGTTGGCGGAAGAAGCATTTGATTACACTCGAAATTTAAATTTTTTCGCATATTCTCCAATAAATTCGAATGCAAGCTACGTCGTCTGTCTTCCAAACTATCCCAGCCCAAGCTATATATCAATTCTGTGATGCTTTCATAAGGGCTGTAACAACAAGTCACGAATCTAGCGGCTCTCCTCTGCACCCTCTCAACTGAGTCAATCAGAACCTTGCGATACGGATCCCAAACCCCACAACAGTAATCCAGATGCAGACGCACTAGTGTTTTATACGCTATCTCCTTTGTTTGAACATTACAATTCCTCAAAATACGACCTATGAATCGTAATTTAGAATTAGCCTTGCCTACGACGGAAGTTATGTGCATGTCCCATTTCATGTTGCTTTGTACTATCACCCTCAGATACTTCACGGAATCAACCGTGTCAACAGGTGAATTGTTTATTTTGTACTCGTGAACAAACTGATTCTTCTTGTTACTTATCCGCATTGCCTTGCACTTTTTGCAATTAAGTGTAAGCTGCCATTTACGGCACCAATCGAAAATAGCATCCAAATCACGCTGAATTTCTAAGCAATCGTCGGAGCACCTTATTTCCCTAAAGATAACCGCATCATCGGCAAACAATCGCAACCAGCATTTGACGTTATCACCTAGATCGTTTATAAATATTAAGAAAAGAAGTGGACCTATTACACTACCTTGAGGAACGCCCGAAGTAACATTTATCTTAGAAGAGGCTTCCTCGTCAACAACGACATACTATGATCGACCAGTTAGAAAATCACGTATCCACTCGCAAATCTGAGCCGAAATACCGTAAGCTTGAATCTTCGCTAAAAGTCGGTTGTGTGGCACAGAATCAAAAGCTTCCTGAAAATCCAAAAAAACTGTATCAACTTGCGAACCTGCATCGATAACTTTCATTATGTCGTGGGACAATAGGGCCAATTGTGTTTCACACGATTTTTCTTCCGAAATCCTTGCTGACATGGTGTAAGTAACTCGTTGTCATCTAGAAATTTCATTATGTTCAAGCATATGACATGTTCCAGAATTATGCTGCAGACCGATGTTAGAGATATGGGTCAATAATTCCTAGGATCACTCCAATCTCCTTTCTTAAAAACGGGAATTACCTGGGCTATTTTCCAGCTAAAAGGTACTTTTCTCTCTTCTAGTGATTTACGGAATATATCTGACAGAAATGGTTCAATATCCTCCGCGTATTCAGAAAATACTCTTACCGGTATACCATCGGGACCCGGTGCTTTACCCCACTTCAGGAGTTTTAATTGCTTTACAATTCCTACGCTATCAATTTCTATCGGATCCATCTCTAATTCCACACGATGTGGTAAATTGGGGATGTTTTCCATGTTTTCTCGCGTGAATGAATTTTTGAATTCGGTGTTAAATATGGTAGCCTTGTCGCGGCTGTCTTCAACTTCCCATCCGTCTTTTATTAGAACTGGCTTATTGTGCCTACTACAACTAACTTTCTTTACATACCCTGATTGTCCGTTTCGGTATATGCAAGTTCATACCTTCCCCGAGTATATGTAGGAATCGATGCCACCTCTCTTAAACGGTGCCTCCTGCTACTAAGAAGGTGTGGTAATTATGCCTCAAAAACACTCTTTTGAAGCCTTTTCGAATCTGTAAACGATCCTCTCTTTTCTCTTTCTGCGCGTGGTTGTTAGTTTTACTGTAGCAATTACAGCTTTGTGACCACTTATTCCTGCGGTGGTAGAAATATCCGTTGAATAGTTCGGGCCTATTTGTAACAACTATATCTAAAATATTTTCATTACCGTTGAGGCATTGCGTTGGTTCAGTTACGAGCTGTTCAAGATGGTGATCTGAGAAGAGGTCTAGAATGATTTCGCAAGCTGCTTTATCCCTGCCCCCAGTAACGTGAACGTAATTAGTCCAGTTGATATATGGCAAGTTAAAGTCACCTCCTAGCATTATTGTATGGTCCGGAAATTGCCGTGCTATATTATTTACATTATTTCTCAAGGCCTCGGCAATATTTACGCTTGCATCGGGTGGACGATAGAACGAGCCTATCACAAGTTTTGTCCTAGCTACGTTGAGCTTGATCCATATGATTTCGCAGACAGTATGGACATCTTTTTCGCTAGATGGGAGGTACTTACTACCAGCTATAAATACACCACCTCCTTGGGAATGCAACCTATCCTTACAGAAAATGTTCATGTTACTATTAAAAATTTCGGCGGAACTTATATCCGGTTTTAACCAACTTTCTGTGCCTATTACGATATCAGCATCTGTACTACGAATAACGTTTTCGAGTTCAGGCTGTTTAGGGGGCATCCATAAATTACGTGAGGTGTTTTTCCGGATTTCTGAACCCTCCTTCCCCTGGTGAGATTTCGTGAGATCTGGCTGGACCCCCCCCCCCCCCTCTGGTGAGATCTGGTCCGTGAGAATCCCCCCTAGAAATCGCCCTGCAAACTTTTTTTTTAGGTCACACCCTAACTTTTTTTTACGAAATACCCTCCTAAAATCGACTTTGCTGCAAATTTGAGACCTTTTTTTTTGCTCTCCCCAATTTCACCTCACGTAATTTATGGATGCCCCCTTATTACAAACACTTCTGCAGTTAACTACTAGAACTTTTAATGTTCAGGATTCTTTTAAGCTACCCCAAACACGCGGTGCTGAATTTATCTTGGCTGTCCGCAACTGAATTTACTCCTCAGGGCCATCCTCCCTCAGCCTAAACCCCCCCCCCCAATGCACTCCACACGGCCCCTGCCACCCGTTTAACCGATTCCCGTGTGTAGTACACCCCTGATCTAGCCAAGGGATTCCTACAAGACTCTCCTGCTAACCGAGCGGCAACGATTTGAGCTCTTTCAAAGTCTTGAGAGATCATGCATTTCACCGATCGCTTGTGGTAACTGTCACAGAACAAAGTGTATAATAACCTGTCACATAACCTACAAGACCTATCACATCAAATACGCCGTACATGCACGTCGCAGTATTCACATGGAAGTAGTGGTGCCAACATGCAACAACCCGTAGTCTATCGCATCGTGTTCATATTATTTTGTGCAACCCCTGTATCTGTTGTTTATATGTTTAGACAATTTTTGCTTTGCTCAAAGTGTTGTGGCATAAGTTTTGAGTTTTCTTTTTTGGAGATCTTATGTCATGATATGTTGTACGATTTTTCTGCTGTTTGTCTAGAGTTATTATTGGCGAGTTCTATTTTTGATTAGCAGAAGTAGAAGCTATGGATTTGAAATCGGTTCTGTCCTGATATACGTACTGCACAGTTACAATGAGAGGGTAAAAGTTACCAACTTATCATACGATTTGATAAAGTCAATTATGGAAAATTGTCAGTCATCTGGTACCATCAGGGGTCCACATGGAAAAATGAGTCGGCCACTGGTATTGTCAGCTGATTCTCATGAAATACCTAAGAGCTTGAATGGGAAATTATTTCTGTTGTTGCAGCAAATTCAGGGCAGTATAATTAAATCTCAAAGTCAAACTGAAAAAATGTTAGCCGATATGAAGCAGGAGATTCTACATGGCTTCGCCTGAGTATGCGAGACAGTTGGTCTATCTGTAACGAGTGCTGATGTACAAGAATCTGGCCAGAAAACATTGAATACCGATACTAACATTGAGCACATCGGAGACGAAATCAGTAAAGAGCAAATAAGTAAAACATCTGGGACACGGGGCAGGAATTCAGTTGAATCAGTAAGTCATCCTTCAGAAGCTCATATCAAGACATTTGACACAAATAGACTCATTCCTTCATACAGATTTGGCCATGAATATGGGGATGGAAGTTACATTCAATTTCTGGAGGTAGAGAAAACAGTTGTTTTCTCTAGCGCAATGAGCCGACCCCTTCAAAAACGTGGAATGTCCGTTATTGTATTGGCAGGCAGGTCCCAGGCCGAGGGGTGTCAAAACCAGTTTTTCCCTACAGATACTTCTGCATTTGTGGAGTGACAGAATCCAATAACTGGGAATGGTTTCTGGCATATCAGGATAAGAGAATTTGTTCTAAAAAGTTACCCAGGGTACACAACAGAATAATGGTTCCGAAGAAGAGATTAAAATATTTTCATTTTCTCCTTAAAAATTATAGAATCAGATGTCACAATGTTGCCATTTTTCATTTGTATGTAAAGGTTTGTCTCCAGACAATTTCTGGTCTGTTAAATTACTATTCTTTTGTGAGCTAATATATTGGTTTGGTTTCAAAATATTATTTCAGACTTTTGGTTTTCTTAATGTAGAAAATATTCGTAGGAATAGTTATGATAATTTGATGTGACAGCTGTTTGGTCCTGCAAACATTTAATTATTGTTTGTGGTGGAGGTATTTTTTATAGGCTTCGTTTGATTGTTTCTGCTATATACAAATAGATGTTTTTTTTTTTTAGTTTGTTGATTGTGTGTTGTTTACCCTTTTTTTTAGAGGTTCTTTGAAAAACTTAATTCTTTTAGATCCATGTAAATCTGCCCAGACACTAAGGTCATCTTGAATATTATTTTTTATAAGATTTTAATGTAGTATGGTTTTATAGTTGTTTACATGTAGGGTTGTGAGGAAATACGTTTTTTCACTTAGGTTTTCATGTAAATGGGAGTAGTTCTTCAGTATTGCCGTTTTGGTTTATATTTTTTTGCTAGAGATCAAGATTTTATTTGTTTAGCCAACTCTTTTTTTAAAAAAAACCAACACACACACACACACCAAATTTCTTTAGTACTGGTGTGAATTAAGATTACACATTCTAAAGGTTTGTGTGAATTTGTCTTAATTTTACATAAAGTAATAATAATAATAACTGTATGTTGTAATAGTTAATCAAGATCATTGCACTAAGCAAAAGAATTTAAAAATTTCTATGTTGTTACCGTTAGATAAGAAAAGGACTCGGCCAATTGTCAGTTAAGAATGTAATTAAGTAGAAGTGAAACAGTGCTTCAGACCCATCACCATTCATTTCAAAATACGGCCATATTAACACTGGTTTACGAATGTTAATTGGGCAATAATAGTTGTGTGCAAAA
>JARYHS010009186.1:20845662-21024676 GCA_031002005.1 Vandiemenella viatica
CGTCTTCTGCTGTAGACCTTTTGTAGTGCTCTCCTTCAATTGCGGACTCCATGCAGTTGAAGTTGGATCGTGACCTTCATGGAAGTGCCCACTTCCCTATATGGATGCACATCGAGTTTGAACGTGGAGGAAGCAATAACTGATGCAAATGTAATGTCAGCAAAGCCGATTGGCATCTCTCCTGCCGCTCGATTGCTCTTGGGAACTATAATAATGTTCAGGAGAAGATGAATCGCCTTACGAAAGTGATTCACGTTTTCATGCCGATAAGCTCCGGAATGCTGCGAAGGACGCCCGTTCCTGGTGGAACGAAGAATGTCTGTCCTCCATTCGGGGACGTAGGAAAGCGTTGTGCCGTTTTAGGTTGCAGCCAACTACTGACAACCTCGCAGCGTTCCGCGTTGCACATAACTTCCGTCGTAGGCAAAACTAATTTTAAACTACGATTTATGGGTCGTATTTTGAGAAGTTGTAATGCCCATACAAAGGAAATAGCGTACAAAACACTAGTGCGTCCGCATTTGGAATACTGTTGTGGAATTTGGGATCCGTATCGCAAGGGATTGATTGACACGTTAGAGAAAGTACAGAGGAGAGCCGCTCGATTCGTGACTGCTAGTTACAGTCCTTACGTAAGTGTCACAGAGCTGATACACGTTTTCGGCTTGGATTGTTTGGCAGAAAGACAATGTTGTTTGCATTTGAATTTGTTGGAGAATATGCGAAAATCTTTAATTTATGAGTGCAACAAAATACTTCTTCTGCCAACCTATTTTGGTCGCAATGACAGGAGGGATAAGATTCAAGAAATAAGATGCTGTACTGATACATTTATGTATTCCTTCTTTCCTCATTCTGTTCAAGATTGGAATGCACTGAATTGGGTTTGATGCCTAGCACCCTCTGCCACCCACAGTATTTGTGATTTGCAGAGTATAGATGTATATGTATTGCCAGAGCTAAGGCACGTCGCGTTATAAAGGAGAGCAATAAAAGGTCATGGCAGAACTTTGTGATCAGTATTAACCTTTCCACAACATCGTCGAAAGTATGGGAGTCCATCCGCCGTATATCTCGAAGGTACTCCTGCCCACCAGTATCTGGATTAAAGTCGGGCCACACTAGGTCGCACTGCACCGTCACTTTTCTTATTGTCGCTCACTCGGCCATGTGTTGGCCACAATTAGTTTGGTTTATTTTTTCACAGTGCGGGCTGGTGTTGGGCTGCTGTCGGGCTGGTTGATATGAAGAAGCGTATAGAAAGAGTTCGGAGATTTCCGGTCCTTTACGACTAAATATTGTTTTGGCGTTACTGATTGCTTTAAAAAGTGTCCTTTTTTCCATCAGATGTTCGTAAAATGTAGGTAGAATCCTTGCTTGTTCACATTAAACAAATCAAAGCTTTGCCAGAGGTGAAAGTTGATATTAAGGCCTGTAAAAATTGCATCCGAGATCAGGATTTTGAACCGGGGACCTTCCGTACCCAAATCACATGCTGTAAGCATCTGAATCTAGAAGTACTGCAAAATATGTATTCAATCATATAAAAGTACATTTGTGTTTTGGGATAGCAAAAATAAATTATATAAAATAAAAATATGTTTATTTTATTATGTTTGAATAATAATATTTGATTACATCCAGATTTGTCTTCTGACTCAGATGGTTATGGCGTACGATTGGGGAACTGACAGTCCCTGGTTAAAATCCCTGTCTCAGCTCTAATTTTTATGGGCCTTAAAATTGAAATTCACCTCTGGCAATGCTTTGTTTTGTTGATGCTAAGATGCTAGTACACTCCGTTCTTAGAATTTCACGTTAATCTGTAGGTCTCCTTTTCAAAATTGTGACAATGAAAGTGTGTACTGCGCGGGTGTTAGGATCCAAACCCATACTGGGGTACGTATCGGCTTGTACACCTAAACTTGAGTTCTTCCAAAATGTTACCAAAAGTTCGAGAAAAGTTCTATAACCGTGAAAAACCTTGGAGAATGCTAACTGTAATG
This sequence comes from Vandiemenella viatica, assembly GCA_031002005.1. Taxonomy (NCBI): domain Eukaryota; kingdom Metazoa; phylum Arthropoda; class Insecta; order Orthoptera; family Morabidae; genus Vandiemenella; species Vandiemenella viatica. The sequence continues at coordinate 20,847,669 of JARYHS010009186.1, forward strand.
ATGAAGTCGGTCGCCACTCACAGAATTAACCTCCTGTAAGAAAGGTACTAAAATAGAAATGAAAGTTGAAGACAGAATCACAAAAGGATATATTCTTGAAAATTTCACTGAGTTTACATAAAAGTCACAGTTAGCTATGGCAATCGGAGTAAATCATTAAGCCGAAGATCACAAGTCATGAAACAGAACAGACCGCTCCACCCCGAAATGAAAGCAAAAGTTAAAGTTCCGGCATTGATGAACACATGTCATCAAAGTTCTATGGTTGGCAATTCCGACGGTCAGCCATGTTTGTTTCCGGTCTCCCAGCAGCCCACATGCTCAACTAGCGCTGGATTTGTTCTACAACGAATAGCATCCTCACCAGACCAAGTACTTCCACGAACTGCCTCGAGACGAGCGATCGGCCTACCTTTATCAGAAATGCCCTACTACCCTAAACAACAGGCTATCTAGATAAAATTTTGTTAACGGAGAACTTTCAAGAAAATCACAAGAGATAGAGCGTAATGAAACAAGTGTGGTGATGTGGCTGGTTTTGTTTCCAGAGCTTCCAGATAGGTGTAAATGATTTTTGAAAGTTGGTGAATCGGAAAGCTCAATGACTTTAGTACTGCCAAACGTCACATCCGGAATATGAATTTGCTAAAGTTTAAAATATCAAGTTTAGACTATTTTCAAAGTGTTCCCCAGCCTTTGCTGAGTTCAGTGGTGTAAAAATCTTTTGAATCGGTTAAGGATGTCAAAAGTTATGGAATTTCTAAAATGTGCTGATTATTTGGTGTTGCAAGATTTTATTCACTTTTTATTTACAGTTAGTTATGGCCTGAAACTATTTTTAAAATGTATCTTTATTTTATTTAAGTACTTTAGAGAAGTTTTTGGTTCATGAAATATGTTTTCCAGATTGAAATTCAAATTACCAGTTGGTGTCTACGACGTCGCAGGATAACGAATTTTAACTTATTATATCTTCTGTTTATTAGTTGATGGCGATTAGAAACTTAAAGAATATTGAATGGTCTGTTATTAAGTGTTGTTAGATCTACTTTTGAAGCTCTGAAATTACTTGTCTGACTGAAACATTTAATTGTAATTTGCACATGGTGTAATGTTTCAAAAATCCTATTTACTGCTCTAAACTTATCGGAAACTGCGAGTTATTGGTGAATTTAATATCAAATGGTGAAATTATTATTGTACCAGTGCTTTAGTGCATCTAAATGTGTGGAATATTAGTTCTATGGTTGTTTAACCAAATCTGTTTACTTTACTTCAGAATTATTATGGATTACGCTCATCTCAGTAAGTTTACAGTTCATATTTAATTAGAAACTTCTTATTTAAGGTTGTTATGTGTTGTTTATTTACTTTCCTAACAGTGAAGTGTTGTTGTCTCGATTTCAAACTATGGTATCATGTATCGAATGTTTACCTAAATTTTGTCGGATTTCAACTGAATATTGAAAATAGAGAGTAAGGTAGCTTACAGCGGCTGATAGGGAACTCTGTGACTGGAATTTTTAGATCACATGAAATTATTATTTTACAGAACCTTTGCGGTCTGCGTTTTAATAAAAATCTATAATAATCTTATTCTTTTTTGTTAAAAAAAATATTGAGTGAATCTAAAGGAAATTCAACCAAAACAAACAAGTCAAATGTGAAGTGAGTGACGCTTGACATTTAATCGTTACTAAGTAGAGGTACACGAGAATCTTTCAATCCACTCCAGTGAGACTTTCATTTGTTAAAACTGCTTTCGAATACTATTTTTGTGCATAAGAGATCAAATAATTAAGAAATAACAGGAGTCAGACAAAAAAAAAGTATTTTAACGTACGTTATTACTTTCGTAGATTACAATGTACGATACTCTATAATAAAGTATGGGTGGTAGCCGCAGCTAATCCCCAGATCACTTTTAAGGTAATTTTTTAACACAATTCCGTGAAACAGTCAAGTGTATAGCTTAAAGGAGACTGAAGACCGAGCAGGAACCCATCCATCACACGGCTGTGCTACGGACCAGTGTGGATGTGAGGGGGGGGGGGGGCAACCCGACACTCGGCCGAGTGTTGGTGCGGTGACAGCGCGGGCTCAGCTCCATCTAGTGAGGCCCGACCTTTACTGGATCATGGTCATGTAATTACCAATGAACAAAGCATAGCGCAGCTGATGACGGAGAATTTTGCTGCCATCACTTCATCAGCCAACTTTGATCCTCGGTTCCAGCGACAAAGGATTTCTGCCGAGAGGCGCATGCTGTACTTCGATTCATTGGATACAGACGTTCGGTTCCAGCAACAAAGGATTTCTGCCGAGAGGCGCATGTTGTACTTCGATTCATCGGATACAGAGGCATACAACAGCCCTTTTACATTTTGGGAGCTGGAGTCTGCATTAACCAACGCCAAAGACACTGTTCCAGGGCCTGATCTGATCCAGTACCAGATGTTGAGGCATCTTAGTAAGGATGCGAAGGAGTACCTGCTAGATATTTTTAACGACATCTGGACCCTAGGACACTTCCCCGACTCGTGGAAAGAAGCAACACTAATTCGCTTTTTAAAACCAGGGAAAGATAAATTTTACCAGGTAGCTATCGTAGTATTGCTCTGACAAGCTGCGGGGGGGGGGGGGGGGACGGGAGAGGATGGTCAATCGCTGCCTCGTCTGGTCTTTTGAATCCCGTAATCTGCTGAGCCGCTTTCAGTGTGAATAAGGTAGTTCAATTCCACCTTGGACAACCTAATCCTGCTGGAGGCGGTAATACAGGATGCGTTTATTCGCAGCCAACACCTTGTGGACATTTTTTTCGATATTGAAAAGGCCTACGATACTATCTGGTGACAGTTACATGAATGGGGTTTTAGGAGAAACTTGCCACATATTTTAAAATCATTTTTATCTGGACGTTGCTTCCAGTACTGAGTCGGCAGTGAGGTGTCTTGATTTTTTTTATTCAGGAAAATGGGGTTCCTCAGGGGTCAGTTTTAAGTGTTACCCTTTTCGCTATTGTGATCAATAGCATTTCAAGTGTCATTAGGAGTCCCATCTGGTACTCTTTATACGTGGATGACTGTTTAATTTTTTGTTCATCCTCCAGCCTGAGAAGCGCTAAGCGGCAGTTGCAACTCGCGCTGAACAGGCTGGATGAATGGTCAGTGCACACCGGTTTTCGTTTCTCTGCTGAGAAAACCCGGTATGTACTTTTTACTCGTAGTAGAAGTATTTTACCAGAGCCCCACCTTACCTTGAGGAACACCATTTTAACTTTTACTGAAACTATTCGTTTTCTGGGCCTCATTTTAGATACAAGGCTCTACTGACTGCCTCATCTTAAAGATGTGAAAGCCAGGACCTTGAAAACTCTGAATGTTTTAAAATGTCTCTGTGGCAGGTCATGGAGCGCTGATTACTCCTGCCTGCTACAGTTTTACAGAGCCTTTGTACGGTCGTGTCTCGAGTATGGTTGCATTGTATATGGTTCGGCATGGGACAGTTATCTTTGGATACTACATAGTGTTCACCATACAGGAATTTGGCTCGCCAAGGGTGTCTATCGCATTAGCCCGATACCCAGCATTTGTGTAAAGTCTGTTGAGCCCCCGCTTTCCACCTGGCGGCATCTCCTCATTGTGCGACATTATGTACATATTGCCACAACATCTGGTAGTCCTGTGCACAACGTAGTGATGAGACCAAACTTTGATCGGCTATATGCTAATCGCTGTAGATCGACCAAACCGTTCAGCCACCATACAAAGGCTGTTTTAGAAGAATATGGTTGTCTTCCCAGTTTTTACCACCTGGGTTGGAGTAAATCTCCTCCCTGGCTTTTAAAGAGGCCCAGAACGATTTTAGACAGTAAGCTGTATACCGCTGACAGGGTATTTGAATGTTTTTATTGATGTTTTGAACCAGCATCACCATTTTACCCCAGTATATACGGATGGATCTAAGCAGGCTAATGGAGTAGGTTGCTCCATAGTGTTCCCTCGAGTGACTTACACATACAAGCTGGATATCAGCTGCAGCGTTTAGACTGCGGAGTGTTATGCGTTGCTAAAGTCACTCCAGCATATGAAGGTATGCCGCAATATGAAGTACATCATATGCTGTGATTCCCTCAGCTGTATTCAGGCGTTAGCAACCATGTACCCAGCAGACCGTCTAGTCTAGCACATCCAGGGTGCCCTCCTTTCCCTCCAGTCCTGTGGGAAGGAGGTTTTATTCTGCTGGGTACTCGGCCATGTGGGAATCGGGGAATGAGGCAGCTGATGTAGCTGCCAAGTTCCAAACCGACTTTGCTCCGGTCCCAAAGTCAGACCTTACCTCAGCGGCGAAGATAATTGTTTTTGAGGTAAGGCAGAGGCAGTGGCTGGAAGTAGAGCATAATGGAGCAGCTCCTTCCATCGGGCGAGGAGGGATGAGGTTCTCCTTACTCACCTTCATATAGGGCACTGTCCTCTGACACATAGCTTTCTTTTATGCTGGGAGGATCTACCGGAATGCGAAGCTTGTCACACACCTTTGACAGTATACCACATTTTAACTGTGTTTTATTTTTGGTTTTAAGGGCAGACATTGGCCTAGCCAATGATCTGACCCTTATTTTAGATAATGCTAGCAATGTGGCTAAAGTTTTATAACTTTGTGTACTGGGCGTTCTTATCCCAAAATTTTGGAAAGACCGACCTAATTTTTAAGGTGGTTGAGTGGCTGTTTTACAGCCACTCATCCATGTACATTGTTTTTTTTTGTTGTTGTACAATTAGTTTTAAGCTTTTATAGCTGGTTAGCCTCTTTACAGCCAACCAGACGTAGTTTGTGAAGTTCTTATTTTTAATGGCCCCTTTACAGCCAACATTTTAGTATTTTATTTATATTTTCCATCTGTGTGGCCGGCCGCCCTACAGTCGGCCATACAAATGAAAATATTGTAAATTTTAAGCCACATTGCTGAGCCGAATGTTGTTTAGGTGCTAATGACCTTGCGTCAGCCAGCCCTTAAACTCCAACATCAACAACAACAAAAAATCGAGAAAAATGCACCACTGAAGGATACATCATCTTAGGACCTTTTCCAGCCTTACCATGTACGGTGCACCATCAATCACAAATAGTAAGACATGTTTTTCGCTTAACTTCACAATTTCATAACGGTTTCATAGCGTTGTTGAAATGAACTAAATTGTAGAGTGGTTTACTGATTCAAGAACTTCACAGTACAGTAAAAATATATCACCCAAATTGCGTTTCAACAATAAAATTTACAAAGGATCTTGTGCAAGAATTAGTACTTTCATATATTGATACCCAAATCTTTTTGTTGCATATCTTAGTTCGGATTACTGAGCATGTTGGATGAGAGGTTAATTTCTTTGGCCTCACATTCGGGAGGACGCCGGTTCGATTCGCCATCTGGTCATCCAAATTTTGGCTTTCCATGGTTTCCCCAAATCAATCCAAGTGAACGCCAGATACCTTCCCTCAAAAAGGCCATCACCAATTTCCTTCCCATTCCTTGCCCCCGGTCCCATCCCACCTTTAATGACCTCGACGTCAATAAGGTGTAAAGCCATAAGTAAAAAAAAACAGTTTTGATTGTCTGCAATATTGTCATTTCAGGAGTTCTTTAGTAAACATTGACAATTTGGGGCACACAAGTACCAGGTACGGGTTTGGCAAACCTGCAGTGCCCGAGCTGGAAACTTGTTGTGCTGCAAATTTCCTATACCGTAAACTCCTACCATGCTTCAATGACCACTGTATGGTGTGGTGGTGGAATGTTTTGTGTCTAGGAGAATGGGGATCTTGGCTTCATCACTAGGATCGCAAACACAGAAAAAACCTCTATTAGGGGGGGGGACCATCAATTTTTAGGTTTAACAAGTGCCAAGGAGGTGAATGGATGATGAGGACAATCACTCTAAAGTGTGTGACCTCAGGGGCACCTGTGCACCCCTGTTGCATTAGCCTGGTGGAAACGCAATGGAGGTACGTGCCACCAGATCTTTCCTCCTTACTCATGGGGCCAAAATTCTAGCTAAAAGTTCAAAAACCAATAAAAAACAAAACTCTTAACAACTCAAATATCTGTGGTGTGGGTGTGCTGCAGGCTAATACAAATATACCCAGTTCTAAGAAGCGGGTGATGGTTGACAGTCCCCCTACTTCCGAAACTGAATGGAACAGAAAAGTTTGTTCATTTGCGAAAGCTTTTATGCAAAGGGTGGAAGGAACGTTCGAAAAAGTTTGGCATTCTATTTTTCAAAGGTTTTAGAGGGCCTGGTAGGTGTAAGCACCTTAGAATTTGGATAAATTCTAGTTTTCAGTTATAGAGCATAAGCTTTCCAGTAAACATTAAATTTTTCAGTTTGCAACTATAGGATATGAGAAAGCCGATACTTCAACCTAACTCAATATATAAACCGATTTAAGAGCAAATAGTCACTCAACATTAAGTGCTAAATAAACATTTTTTAATAGTAAAGAACTTTTAAACTAACCTGGAATAGGGTAATTCATTATTATCCAACTTGTAAACAATAGATTTTGGTTACGTGATAATTTCACTAATTCTTAACACTTTTGATGCAGTAAAGTCATTTTAAAATAATAATAATCCAAAAGAAAGATAATTTCAGTAAAATTCTGTAGTTTTAGACCGTGTAAATAACATAAATAAATTTTTAAACACTTCATAGAGTACGCTTTCACTTTCAACATTTGTAATCATGTGTTTTCAATAATTTCTCGAACTAAAAAGTAGATTTCCTGAAAGAACGTAAAATCTGGTATAGCATATTAAAATTTCAAAACGTCCCATGCAGTAGAACAGATATTAAAGCAACTTTTAAAATTACATCGTCATAAACCACACGTGGTAATTTCGGAATTTATTTGTGATTAAACTAAGTCACTTCTGTAAATAAAACAACTGTTAAAATGCGTAACTAAATTCAAAGAAAATTCAGATAACTTCAATTTTTCGATATAAACAATTTAATAATTATGAACTAGAAACCAAGTGGCTTCTAAACAGTTTCAAAACCGATTTTTGTCAAACTCATAACTTTGCTATTACACCACTGATAATAATAATATTTACACCATTTTAATCAGGAATTAATGTAGAACACAATGACACCAATTTTATCACGATAATTTGCACTTCAGCAGGGTTGCCTAAAAATTGCCGGAATTAACACACATCTCGGGGAATCACTAACTTTCAGAAACTTTTTATCAATATGCCTGAAAACTAAATTCATTTACAAGCAAGATAATTATTTGAGAATTTTTACTAAACACTTTTCATAATCCTTGAAGGTCAGGCTACACACGATTAAATTTAGAACACATTCTATAATTACACCTTTTTATATTATTTTTGGAAAGCGTTGGTATACATCAAGCAGGCAGCTGAAGGTACAAAGCTAGCTGCTCAGACCATCTGGCTGTCTTTAGATTTTGGCTTTTGTCTTTATCTTTCGTCTTTATCCCGGGAACGTGGCGTATATTGGACCTGCACGAGGATGTGTCGGGCATGTGCTGAAGTGGGACAAGTTCCGGTTGGTCGATGCACCACCATATTGACGTTAAGTTAATAGTAAAGACTATGAACTTGTAAAATTTTCAATGGGGATCGGTTGGTGAAATTCTCTCTTCATAATCTGCAATTTGTTTGGAAAAGTTTAGTCCGATAGCCTATTTGACTGTAAATGCTGTTTTTCCAAATGTGATTTTTAATAAACTTTAAAAAATTTCAACAAGTGGATTTTTCAAATTTTTTAGCTTTGAATAGTAACCTTTTCTAAACTTTTGGTTCAGATAAGCTTGGTGGTGGCCGATAAGCTTTACAGTTAAATATTCCAGGCAGGCACATGGTCAATTTAAAATTATAGAAGCAGATTCAGAGAACATTTTATTTCAAGAAGATATTCAGTTGAGGTATCTAAACCTATACTTCGCCCCGGTGTAGCAGTTTGGGTTCTTACATAGGGACCATGAATTCAGTAAAATAGCTGAGGGATGAGACACTATTTCTGAAAACAACCACCAGTAGGCAAGCTACCAACTCCATAACTGTGAGAAGCTCGGGGAGTTGGCTGTTACTTGCAAACTTCACAGATACCTGAACAGCAGCAAAGGCGTTTTCACCTGTCGAGATATTATTGATTTAGGGACCAAGGAACTCGTTAAGGAATGGGTCATCAGATAACATGTGGGGTAAATGGCAGTATTGAAAATAACTTTGTGTGCTCCATTAATCATTCCACAATGCCCTCAAAGGTATGGGAGTCTATGCCCTCTTTTTTTTTATCACCTCCCTGGCTTTTAAACAGGACCAGAACAATTTTAGAACTGTCACAGTAGATCAAGCTGTTTACCACTGACAATTTTTTTATCAGAATTTTTAAAGATGTTTTAAACCACTATCACAATTTCACCCTGGTATATACGGGTGGGTTTAAGCAGGCTAATGGAGTAGATTGCTCCGTAGTGTTCCCTCGAGCGACTTACAGATTCAAGCTGAATAACATTTGCAGTGTACACACTGCAAAGTGTTATGCTTTGTTAAAGTCGCTCCAGCATGTGAAAGTAAGTCACAGTATGAAGTATATCAAATGCTGTGATTCCCTCAGCTGCATTCAGGCCTTAGGAAGTATGTACCCAGCATATCATATTGTCCAAGATATATAGGACACTGTCTGATCCCTCCAATCTTTGGAAAGGTGGTTTTATTCTGCTGGGTATCTGGCCATGTGGGTATCTGGGAATGAGGCAGCTGATGAAGCTGAAAGTAAGCCTGCAACAAGGTCAGAATTGACTTTGCCCTGGTCCCAAAGTCAGTCCTTGCCTTGGCGGTAAAATGAATTCTTTGATGTTTGGGAGAGGCAGTTGCTGGAAGTGGAGCATAATAAGCTCTGACTGGTCAAACGGACCGTTCGGCTGTGGAGCAGATCCTTCCAGCGGCCAAGGAGGGATGATTATATTATAAGAAAAAATGAAGCACGAATGGAAAAGGAGTCAGATATGACAAACCTAAAGTACCTGAATTTTGCTATGGATTTGCAAGCTTTACTGCAGTCCTCTAAATCAAGTCTTTGCTACAAATTGAAAGTTTTAGTACATAATTTTACAGCCTAAGTACCAATGCTGGGTATTGTTATCTTTGAAATAAAACAAATGGCAGTTTGACATCAAATGATTTTGCGAGTATTTTATCAAGTTTCACAGCTTTCTCTACCAGAAGACCAAGAAAAACTTGTGCTGTACAGAGATGGATGTTCTTATAAGAATAGAAATACACGCTTTTCCACCACCTTGTTGCACATATCTATTACAAGTTAAATCAATGTAGTTACAAAAGTACTTGGAAGCATGACACATGTAAATGGAAGCTGATTTTGTACATTCTGCTATTGAGCAGAGGCTAAAAATCAAATGGATCAATGTACCTGTGGACTGCAGCTCAGTGTGCACAGAAGTATCTCCCTTATTCATTAGAGTATCGAGACCATTCTTTTTCAAATAATTTGACAACTACCAGTGTTGTAAAAGTTTTCAGCCTGGAAGTGGTGTTGGGTCGAGACGTATTGTTGATGTAAAAGCCTTCTGCTATCTTCTAGAAGCTTGGATAGATCTACCAATGCAAAAAAGTGACACCTATGCCTTTTGGTACTCTTCCTAATTTGTACAACAATGGAATCAAGAAACAAAAGTGCAATGATCTGCAAGTATTGAAATCTTGTTTTAGAACGTGATTACTGTGCATTTTATTACAACATTCCCTTTATTTGATGTTATTTGTTGAATCATTAAATCATGTGCTGTGTACAACGATGTTCTTGAAAGTCGCTCAGTAAAAAGTATTATTACAATATTCTTTTTCTTTAACATACAATCTATCATTGTAAGAAAATCCCGTATCTCCAACATATTTTGCTGTAAAAGCTCTTAGCTCCATAAATAAATTCATTACTGTAAAATATGGAAAAATACAATTTGCACAACATCAATAACCATTAAAAATTACTTGTAATTAAAAAACTTATGGTGGGAACACTGATAGAAATAAAAATCAATTTTTTTCTTTTGTGTATGTTTGTCATTTGGTAGTTATGAAGTATGCTAATTAGTATGACGATTTGTTGTGTCTTTTAGAAGTAATGAGATTTGTTTTATAGTTGATACAAAATAAAAAACAAATCATGCCCAACAATTTCTGCAGATGAAAATAAATAGAAATATCTGATACTGTGGGGATTTAAACCTGATTTGAAAAATTAGGGAGGAGGCACCTTACCGCCTATACCCCACTTACTCTAGGTAATATATGCCAAATTTTGTAATGAAAAAGACATTTGGATTTTTTTAGTAGGCGTATTTGAAGAAACGACAGAACCACAGACGTATCATTATCAGCCAGTTCAGTCATTAAATGATGTGGCCCCATAAAGTCAAGAGTTCAGGTAGACACATACCCTTCAAAGTATATTCAGGAGAGTGGAATTCGTTTTTAAAATTTCAGATAGTCTCCTTTGATGGCTTTAAAAGTTTCGTAGTTGCTTTGTATTAAGTTTGAATATGAAATGGTTTGAAAAAATATACCTGTTAAACTTTTGTAAACTAAGTTATGATTAGAGTTTGAATGGATAACAGATTGTTATGTACTATAACAAATTGAACATAATAACATTAATCATTATATTCTTACATTAAAATGATCTTCACAACAATATAAACTACTAGTTGAAGATTCTTCCAGAGTTCTCATTGCTACACGCCACTTTTTTCTTACATTTGCATTTCGCGGGACATAAAAATACATTTAATCAGGTGCATTTATTATCTTCCTTTTGCACATAGGTACAAGGCAGTGTTCATAAAATGATTTTTGACCTCATTCCATATCGAAATTAGTCATAAAAAGTATTTTTTTTTTTTTTTTTTAGGTTTAACACTCCACAATATGCAATATGCCAATGTAGTTGTGTACAATGACGTCACAGTGCAGCGTGCCAAACTGGCGGCGTTTGAATCGTTGGAATTGAATTGCAGTTTTAAAATATTTTTTTAATGTGAAATTTTAATGTTTTCATCAAAATAATATTTTTTATGTTTATATAACAGGTCAAATAATTGATTTAAAATATAAAAATAATACATGCATATACCCTATTATATGACTGAGAATTAATTTTATATTCTTTTATTTTCCAGCTAGCAATTTATCTAAAAAGACTTCAGAGTACTTTGGTATTAGCAGAACACAACAATGAAAAGGTTTTACCGATTACGCAGAATGCCCTAGGTGCTGCCAAGAAGATCGGTGGTGACATTTCTGTTCTAGTTGCAGGAACAAAATGTGGATCAGTGAGTTTTTGTTTATTAATTAATATTCATTAATAAATTTAATATTTAAAATGTGTAGCATTAAATTTGAAATACGGTGAAATAGACCCACATATGCTTCATTAAACTGAACATGCACTTCCTGAAATGTTCATTTTAAGTAGAAATATTTTAGTTGCTCTATTTTAGCATGTTTTCCTTTTACTCTGTGCAACAGTTTTTGTAAGCAAGTCCCTGTTAAATAGGAAGTAACTTCAAATAGCATCTCAAAATGATGTTGTGTGGTACGTTGTGTGGAGTTTATAATATTTGTAACATTTCTTAACTTTGACTGCACTTCAGTTCTGCCAATTTGTTCCTTCAATACAACCAAGAATTTAATGTGTGAGAAATTATAGAAATTAAAATTTTGAATTTTGGCTACATTTGAATGAAACGAGGCTTAATATAATCAAACAATGAAGAACGACTTTTTTCAAAGAAGGGGGGGGGGGGGTAGAAACTATAGGAGAAGTAAACCAGTCACCCAACACATTTGTCGTAGCTCTCCTGCCTTAATCTATCGTGATTGTCAGGTTTACTTCCTTATTTTTCTTTTCCTAGCAGCAATTTCATCGTCACTATTACGAAATTAATAATTTTAAGGATAGAAGAAACTTGTCACCTGCTATAGTAGATTATAGAAACTAAGGGGAAAAAATGTGCAAAAATAAAGGTTTTTTTTGAAGAATTTTTTTTGAAAGAGTTTACTGGCTGCCTTGTCACAGTAAATGGATAAGTTGGGGAGCAACTTGGATAGTAAGAAATTAGAGTAGGGAGCCTTGTCAGAGAGAAACAGACATCAATAGTCAGCATTATGGATGCATAATGCGAATTAAAAAGTGAATAAATAAAAAAGAATAAAGAAAAAGGTATAAATTCTAACATTTAATGGCATTAAGGACAGATGGGCCCCATCTATCTCGAACACATAATTGGTACGTCACAGTCCTTAATATCTCTCAGGTCCAACGAAAGGTGCTATTGCTACCAACTAACCATATGTTATACTATGGATTTCTATTTATTATATAACTTTCAGCAAAGGATAAAAATATTCGCACTTTCCCATTAGTCAAATTCCTTGAAATAACTGTTAAAATATTACTTCTTCAATTCTGTCCGTTCATACCAGCTAAGACTTTTACCTTAGCACATTCACACTTGACTGTCTAGAATGCTACCTGCTACTGAATTATCGATCACTGCTACATGCTCATTGACTCTTTCCTTGAATCGTAATAATGTCACGCATTGTTCTAAAAATTGGTACCCAGCAAAGCAAACAATACATCATAGTTAGTGCAGTAGGCAACAATTTATAAAGCCAAAAAGTTAACTTAAATGTAATTAACCTGAAATTATACTATTTAAATTTAATAGGGACTGGGGGTGGGTGGAAAGTATATGACAATATGTCACAAGATCAATAAAAAGAGGAAAAGTGTGAGAAGGTGGTTAAGGGCTGGAGGATATCTGGTGTACAACATATGTTAGTATGTCAATTCCAAAATTTCATTTCTGAGGAACTGGTTGGAACTGGTGTGTAACAGCTGTTGAGATGTCAGATGATTGTTGATATGAGTGACAATGTGAGATGTTATGTTGTGGTATAGACTTTGAGTGTTCAGTGTCTATTGTTGCTCATTCTGTTCAACATGTATGTGATAGTGAGGCAGGACAGTGGTACAGCCCTAAGACCCCTGTACGAAAGTTGTTATGTAATCATAGCTTTTCCCAGCGAATCTGATATTTGAAGATCTCTCAGCATGGGGCCTCAGTCCAGGACGCGACTGCCGTGCCGGGCCTGCGGGGGCGGTATTTATACCCTTCAACACATCCCCTCCACTCCCGCTGATGGGGATGGTTTGCTCGGACGCATTGAGCAGTGATCTTCAGTCTGCATGCCACCTTCGTCACGCACGGTGCCTTGGATCTACGGTTTGTGGAGCCACTTCAGTGGCTTGGTTGGAACCTTTTGTCTTTGTTGATGAGGTTATTCTGTACCGGATCTCAATGGCTTCTTTGTATACACAGTCCCAAAAGTGAGATGTGTTTCTCAGAACTTCAGTGTCCTCACATTTTATAGCACGCCGGGTCTCTAGACAATATTCAGCAATTGCTGATTTTGACAACTGCCATTGCTCGGTGTGACGTTTATGTTCCGTGCACTGTTCTGCAATCATGTGAATGGTTTTCCGATGTTTGCTTTCTGCACTCGCACGGTATGTGGTATACACCTAAGACCCACATCATCTTCAACCTAGCCTTGAAGTGCTTTAATCTTGGCTGGCGGGCAGTAAATGCACTTGATGTTTTGTCAGCGTAGAATTCTGGCAATCTTGCTCAATACATTGCCAGCATATGAGACGATGGCTATGGCTCTTGGTTTGTCTTCCTCGGCAGTTGTCGTAGCCATTACTCTGGAACCTTGGCAGAATTCATGTTGACGATTCATGTAATTTATGTTTTTAATCATACATGTAATTTTTTTTTGTGAAATGTGTAGTTTGAGGCAGAGATTGGAAGTAGTTTCAGCATTCGTCTAGGTTTCTTTGTGACTGTGGAAAAGTGCCTAAAAACCACAATTAGGATGGCTGCTATATAGGTTCCAGAACTTGAACCATTTCCCATTTTATCTCCTCGGTCCAGTGTGGTGGTGCCTTAATGTATGCAGCCACACTGGCAGGTGAGACTATCCATAATGCAGCTACCTCATTCTGTTATAGAAGAAATGTTATGAGCCTGAACATTTCATTGCTCTGTCTGCATCTTTTTGTGTGTCCACACTACAGCAATCTTCTTTTTTGGTAAGCAAAACATTTGGGCAGTAGAATAACCACTACTTACCAAAGTAGAAGATTGCTGCAATGAGGCCATATGGAAAAACGAGTAGTAGATGAAATTTTCGGGATCGGTCCCTGCTTCAGCAATAGAATGAGGTAGCTGCCTTAAGGAAGCTGGCAGCTAACTGAACATGCATATTTCTTTAAGACAGCTGCAAGATTTTAGAGGAATTTGGTCCAGATGTACATCCAGCTTTTTGGACCTACATCCAGGTTCCGTGTCCTACAATCGGGCGGGCGGAGCGTATGGCAGAAATGAACGTATATGGACCTACACCCAGATGTGTGTCCGGTGGACCTGTATGGGTCTGGCTCTACAATCTCTACAATTGGAAGTGAATGTGCATGGTCTTACATGCAGATACATGTTTGGCAGACTGTATGGATCTGGCTCTACAATCCATTGGGTGGAGTGTGTGTTGGATGTAAATCCAATCTAGGAGGACTGGAGTATGAACTATATCGTGGTCAGCCATTAGTTTATGAATTGAAAAATATTAATTGTGAGAATATTACTATCAAAAAATCACAATTCTATGTAATTTTATAAGTCTGTTACAGATTGTATAATATGTTAGTGAACGAATATTCAATTGCTTAGGCAGTATTTATTTATTAATATTGTTAGCAACTCAGAAAAATAGTCCACAGCTGCCAAATACCCACTATTTATTTGTTATGATAGTAACAGTACTGTGTTGGCAGTTTTTATATCACTAGTGATTGTGAAAATTGCAGCACTGATGAGGCGTTGTGTGATTACAATGATTTATTCCACAAATTAGGCACATGACAATACACAAATGACACAATGAATTACAGAAACGTGTATGCAATTATGATGATGAGAATTCAGTATGGTGCGAAGCTGCAAATCACAGAGCCTTCAGATGTCACGGCATGGAATGAAAGAGCTTGGATATGCTGCTGGGGAACATGTTGCCATGCAGTGTGTATGAGTATCTGCAGTGCATCAACAGTGATTGCAGGAGGTCCTGACAAGATTTCCACCAACCATACCCCAGACACAAGTTTGATGGATTACATGTCATGAGAACGTGCAGGTCAAGGAAACAGTGGTTCCCATCAGTCTTAGAAGAATGATTAAAAATTCCTTGCCACTTGTGGCTGGATGTTGTCCTGCTGAAATATGGCCATGTGGGGCTATCTAGAGAAGGACAGTACTTTGTGCTTTAAAACCTCCCTGGTATAGGAGTTGCTGTTCAGATTGCCCTCAATATGAGTATATAGGTGGTGAGATCGTATGTTATAGTTAATGGCTCTCCAACCCGTCACGCCTAGTGTTTATCCACTATGGTGCTCAGCAAAGCAGTCTGAATGATTGTATTCACCATGGTAGCCTCTTGTCATGTTTGTGGCCATCACTGCAGGACAGTTTAAAGTGGGACTCATCTGTAAATACTACATTTTGCCACTCAGTGTGCCAGTGACTGCTTTCACAGGTGCTCATAGGTATACCACCAGTCTAGCTCTCAACAGATGGCATCGAACTCTTGACACAAAAATTCCCACACCTGCTGCAGTGTTCCAATGTTAAGTCAACTCTGCAGATGAATTCTTCTGTCAGTTATGGACTTGTGGACAAGTGGCAGTAATCTCGCACTGTGGTTACATTGTGTGTTTGGTATTTGCTCGTCACTTAGTATGAACCTCTTCTATCCATTGGTTCCACACAGGAATCACTATCATAGCAAAGTGCCCAGTAAAGCCATAATGTCACAGTGTGACGAACGCTTTTCCTGGATACTAATCATTCTACCACATTCAAACTTATTCACATGCTGCATACCAGAACTTTCTTATATGTTTGTTTAACAGCCCTGGAAACATCCTGGGGATACAGGCAGATATCAGCTAGATTATATCATGGTCAAACAGAGATTCAGGAATCAAGTTCTAGACTGTAAAGCGTACCCAGGAGCAGACATAGACTCGGACCATAATTTGATAGTAATGAAGTGCAGGCTGAAATTCAAGCGAATAAGGAAGCAGTATAAGCAGAACAGACTGGCAGTGAATAAACTGAAACAATCTAGCACAAGAGAAAAATTTGCAGAAATAGTAGACATAGGTCTAAGAAGTAACCGTGAAAGGAGCTCAACTGAGGGCGAATGGAATGCATTAAAGACCGAAATAATGAAAGCTGGCAAAGAAACATTAAGCCTTATGGAACAAGCTGCCCGAAAACCTTGGATCACAGAAGAAATTTTGGAGCTGATGGAGCAGAGGAGAAGGTACAAAAATGCTGACGATGATGCAGGAAGAGAGCAGTACAGGCAATTTAGAAATCAAATAAATAGGAAATGCAAAACAGCAAAAGAAAAATGGCTAAAAGAAAAGTATGAAGAAGTAGAAAAGGAAATGGTCATAGGAAAAGTAGATGTTGCATATAGACAGATTAAACAAAATTTTGGAGAAATGAAGAAAAGAGGTATGAACATTAAAACTGCCGATGGGAAACGTCTTTTAAATTCAGAAGATAGAGCTATCCGATGGAAGGAATACATTGAGAAACTGTATGTTGGGGACGACTTGAACAATAGTGTATTGGAAAAGGAAGGTGATGTCGACATTGATGACGTAGGAGATCCTGTTTTGAGGACAGAATTTAATAAAGCTCTGAATGACTTGAAAGCAAATAAGGCTGTTGGAATTGATGAGATCCCTGCAGAACTTCTTAAATCTCTAAGAGAGGAAGGAATCGAAAGATTATTCAAGCTGATATCAAAAAGTTATGAAACAGGAGAAATTCCAACTGATTTTAATAAAAATATCATCTTCACACTTCCAAAGAAAGCACAAGCCGACAAATGTGAGAATTATCGCACCATTAGTCTAACATCACTTGCTTCAAAATTTCCGACCAGAATAATATACAGAAGGGTGGAAAGGGTAGTAGAAGAGATAGTAGCTGAAGATCAGTTTGGGTTTAGGAAAAATCGCGGTACAAGGGAAGCAATTCTGTCTTTAAGATTAATACTTGAAGGGCGGATCAAGAAAAACAAAGATACTTTTATGGCATTTGTTGATTCAGAAAAAGCTTTTGATAATGTCAAAGAGAAATTTCCATGTGGCATAAGTTTTCAGGGAGAAAAAATCAGTATGCTAAGATTTGCTGATGACATTGTCTTGTTAGCAGAGAGGGTTGAGGATATTGAGAAGTTATTGAATGGCATGAACAAAATACTGAAGGAAGATTTTGGACTGAATATAAATCAAAGTAAGACAAAAGTGATGAAATGTAGCAGAAATGATACCAATACTAGCAGATTAAATATAAAAATAGGATCGGATGCAATAGGAGAAGTGAGTGAGTTCTGTTACTTGGGAAGCAAAATTACAACCGATGGCCAAAGCAGGAATGATGTTAAAAGCAGAGTAGCACTAGCAAAAAGAGCATTCATGAAAAAGATAAACCTTTTAGTTTCAAATATTGATCTAGGAATTAGAAAGAACTTTTTAAAACTCTATGTGTGGAGTACAGCACTTTATGGTAGCGAAACATGAATACCGGAAAGAAAGAAACTTGAAGCATTTGAAATGTGGTGCTACAGAAGAATGCTGAAAATTAGGTGGACAGACAAAGTAAGAAATGAACGAGTTTTGGAAATGATGGGTGAGAAAAGAAGTTTATGGAAGAAGCTTACAGGAAGAAGAGACAGGCTGGTAGGTCATATTTTGAGACATGCTGGATTAGTTAATTTGTTAGTGGAGGGAACAGTCGAAGGTAAGAACTGTAGAGGTAGACAGAGATTAGAATATATGAAGCAGATAATTGAGGATGTGGATTGTAAGGGGTATGTAGAAATGAAGAGGCTAGCACAGGATAGGAAGGGATGGAGGATTGCATCAAACCAGTCTAAAGACTGACGACAGCAAAAAAAAAAAGAAAAAAAACCAGCCCTGCACCAACTAAGCATAGTGTTTCATTGACTTGTGCAATTATACAAAAGAGAGCACTGGTGGGACTACATACACATCAATTCATTGCAATATTAGTCATTTATTATTGTTTTATGGTTCTATACATCCTCTGAATTTGGAGTGTTTCACAAACATTGTATTTTCTTGGATGCATGAATAACTCATTCCTCTGATTTGCAGAGTGCAGATATAAACAATTAAGTATCACTTGCAAACAATATTATTGTATGTATCTTCAAAGTTTGTATAATTGCAAGGAAAGGGAAAATGACTCATCACTCACCAAAGTTGAAGGCAGCGACGAGAGAACATATATTATGAACACACAAATAAACTCTATATTTCGGTTATTAAACCTTATTCATGATGGAGAAAATGAGTCATGAGGCTTGGGAGGTGTGCACACGCTGAGGGTTGCTACATGACTCTTTTTTTTACTAGTTGGATTATCAATATGGCGGTGGGACTGAGATATTGTATATAAATATGTAAATCACAGATGGTGGTACAACTAATACCAAAAAAAAGGGGGGAAATTTTGAAAAATAAAATAAGGTAATTGGTTAAATGACAATAATGCTACTACTAATTCTACTAATAATGAGTGATGCGTCAAGGAAAGGAATTTTATCTGTGGTTGAGGCCGGGTGGGTGTCTGGTATCTAGGATGTTTTGGTAAGCAAGTTCCCATCTGCGAAGTTCTGGGGCGGCGGTAGTTTCGGGGAAAACTCTGATTGCTCTCACAGTGAAACAGTCATTGAAGTTGTTGGAGTTGTGGTAGTTAGCATGTTCTGGTATGAGAAGGTATAAATTGCGGGTGTGAACTGTTTGTCTGTGGCCATTCATTCTGGTCAAGAGTTGTTGTGTAGTCAGGCCTATGTAAGAACTTGTGCAATGGCGACAAGTTAGCTGGTATATGATGTGCATAGTGGAGCATGTGGCATGTCTAGTGATGGGAAAGGTTTCCCCTGTGACAGGGTTGGAAAATGTAGTAGTGGGAGGATGCATGTTGCAGGTCTTGCGGCGGGGTCTATTACAGGGAAAAGATCCATAAGGTGTTTTGGGAGAGTCAGATGGAGGTTATTTGTGAACTAAGATGTTTTTGAGGTTAGGTGGTCGGCTGAAACAAGTACGAGGGACAGTTGGCAGAATTTTCGGCAAGAGAGTGCGCATTTCTGGAAACGACCGAAGGAAGTCATGCCCCTGTTGTTGGATTCGATTGATGGATTCGAGACCAGGCGAGAACTGGGTGACAAAGACAGGGCTATGGTTGGATGCTAGAGGAGCCAGGAGGTAGTGGTTCCGTGGAGGGTGGGTGATTGCACACGTGATTTGTTTATGTACAAGATCTGCTGGATATGAGGGGGAAATAAGGGCTTGGGATAGGTTTTGGGAATACTGGGAGAGGGATTCAGCATCAGAACAGATACGTTTGCTACGGATAGCAAGGCTGTAGGGGAGGGAACGTTTGGTATGGAATGGGTGGCAACTGTCAAAATGTAGATAGTTTGTGTGACATGAGAAGCAATCTCTGTAGAGGTGCTTGTGGTAAATGTTTTATTATTATTATTTACGGATAAGCCCATTAGGACTACGCAAAGTACTCAGAAGCGTTTGTTCGCTTTCCTTTGTGCCCATATTTCCTTCATACGCTTGCTGTGGGCTTCTTTCCTCTCATCTGACCATGTTGTTCCTGGTCGTTTCTTAAATCTTTTCTCCCAGTCATCTTGACATGTGAATTTTGGATTTAAATATGTCTCTGTTTTCAATATCTTCTTGAACAATTCCTGCTATTTTGAGGTCTTTCTTGATTTTTCCAACCCATTTCATTGTATCCGATATCAATTTACATCGGTTTTCATAGCATTCAACTATTTGTCTTGTTTTCTAATATCACTGTGAATGTCTGCATATTGTAAAATTTCCTGATTACTTTTGAGTCTGTACTGGTCTCCTATGAGTCTTGGGCCCAAAATTTTCCTTATAATTTTGCGTTCTTTTTCTCAATGTTTGTCTCCATGTATTTTGGTGTTTTTTTATTGCAGGTCATGAATTCTGTTTTCTCGAATGAAATCTGTAAACCCACTTTCTCCTCTACTTCTTTCAAGAGTTCAATCTGTTTTTGGGCTATTGCAATGTCACGGGTTAAGATTGCTAAGTTGTCTGCAAATGTTAGGCAATCTATCTTTAATTTTCCTCTGCCTAATATAATTGGCTGGTCAATTCCAAGGATTGCTTTTTGTTTCCGCCATTCCTGTAACACTTTTTCAAGGACGTAGTTGAACAGTAATGTAGAAAGTCCGTCTCCTTGTCTTACTCCTGTTTTAATAATGAAGGGTTCTGATATTTCCCCTAAAAAATTTATTTTGGACTGTTAGTGTTTGTTGTATTAAAGCAAGAGTTTTGGGGTCTAAGCCTTGTTCTTTCAATATTTGGAATAATGACTTTCGATCAACTGAATCATATGCTTTTTTAAAATCGACAATTGTGCAGACTAAGCGGTTGCTACAAATTCTTTGATGTCTGAGGATAAGTTTTAGGTTGAGTATTTGTTCTGTGCAAGATCTACCTGGTCTAAATCCTGCTTGATATTTTCCTAGCCTTGGTTCTAGTTGTTGTTGAGCCCTATCGAGGAGACACTGGGAGAAAATGTTGTATGGCACTGACTGCAGTGAGATACCCCTGTAATTATTAACACTTGCTCTGTCTCCCTTTTTGTGTAATGGGTGGATTAATGCCGTTTTCCAATCTTCTGGAATTTTTTCTGTTTGCCAAATGTCTTGGATAATTTTTGTGATCTCTTTTATAGTTTTTGATCCTGCTGGTTTTAGAAGCTCTGTAGTGATTCCATCTTCACCAGCTGCTTTGTCCTGTGAGTTTTCTTTTAAAAGTTCTGTAGAAATTGCGTATATTGTTTTTCTGGAAGTCTTTCTCAATTTCTAGCAGTTGCCCATTTTTCTTATTTCCTTTTGGTTTGTCTGATTAATTTTGCTGTTTGCTTCCTACTTTTCAGGTATTCTTTGTAGTTGTCATCTGTTTTTCTATTGTTCCATTTGATGTATATTTGATGTCTTCCTTTGATTGCTTGGTCACATTGCTCGTTCCACCAAGGATGTTTTCTGCATTTTTGCTGTGGGATTAGTTTTTGTGCTGTTTCAATCAGTTTGGTTTAGAGTTGTTGCCAATTTTCTGATTTCTTTCTGTCCAGGTCTTCTGTAAATGAGGGTTGAATTTTGCCTGCATCGAATTTTGGAATTGGTGGTTTCTTTTTGACGATTCTTTGTGGTCTCAACTTCAATTTAATTCTTGTCAAACAATGGTCAGAATCTATGTTTGCACCCCTTCTAACCCGAACATTCAAAATTTCTCTGTGGTCTGGATATGAGATGGCTACCTGATCGATTTGGAACTCGCCTAAGAGAGCGTTTGGTGCTCGCCATGTCATCTGTTTTGATGGTTTCTTTTTAAAATTTGTTGACATGATTTTTAGATTGAATCTACCGCAGCGTTCAACTAATCTCTGTCTATGCTCAAGATTTTATAATCTCTGTCCGTTTTGGTTGGTCCATTTGTGAGCCGGGTATTTTCCAATTGTTTTTCTGTATCTTCTTTCTCTTCCTAGTTGTGCCCTACTAAGATTTTGATGTGGCTTTGTGGGATGTTGTATATCGTTTCTTCTAGTGTTTCCCAGAATTGATCTACCTTTCCATGATCTGTTTTATTTTCCTTGTTGATTGGCATGTGCGCATTGATTAGTGTGTATTGTTTGTACATTTGAGGGAGATCGTCATTAGTCTGTTATTTATGGATTTCACATTTGTTACAGAGTTCAGTTTGTTAACTGCAAAATCTACTCCTAAATGTGGAGTATTTTTCAGGATTCGTTTGATAGTCTTACTTTTGAAGAGTCTGTAATTATTATTGTTTTTTCCTCCCCATCCTGTACAACCCTCCTTCAGCCTGTTTGGTTTCTCTATTATTCTTCAGATTCCTTTTGCCTGTTCTGATTTTAATATCTTAGTGATCCTTTATTTTATGTCTTTTTGATCTGTAAAAACTGTTATTTGCAGGTGGCAGAACAGCTCTCAAAAGCACCTGGCCTATCAAAGATCTTAGTTGCAGAAAGTGAAGCCTTTTTGGGCTTCACAGCAGAATCATTGACTCCTCTTATTTTGGCCACACAGAAGCAGTTTAACTTCACCCATATAATTGCTGGAGCAAGTGCTATCAGCAAATCTGTCTTGCCTCGTATTGCAGCAAAACTTGATGTCTCTCCTGTGTCTGATATAATTGACATCAAGGCTTCTGATACGTTTGTGAGGACAATTTATGCAGGTTAGTTATCAGTGGTTGAACTTCACAAAAATACTTGTGTTATAATTACAACATTACTTAAATTTTTGCTGACTTCATAAATTGTTTTCACTATATGAGCCAATATACAGGGCTAGTCAAAATGATTGCAGTTATTTCAGAAAATTATTACAGATTTATTATTTGACATATACTTACAAAATTACACAGATTTATAAACAAACTGTGAAAGTTTTTTTGAGTGTCTACAGATGCTCAATATGTGCACCTTTAGTGACTCTGCATACATTATGTCTATAATCGAGTTCTTCCCATACCCGATGCAGCATGTCTCTGTCAATGAAAGCAAATGCATTGGTGATGCGAACCCACAGGTCTGGCAGATCAACTGGTACTGTTGGCATGAACACTGAGTCTTTTATGAAATCCCAAACAAAGATCAGACCTGCCGGTTAGCATCACAGATTTTTGAAAAATCCTCCCTGATCCTCCCAGAACTTGTTTCAGCAGACCTCCTAACCTCAACCAACTCCTAGTCCACAAACAGAGTCTTCCTCACCCCATCATACAGCCCCAAGGATCTTTCTCATGCAATGGACCCTGCTGCAAGATGTGTGACATACACCATGCCTCCACCACTTTCACCAACCCTATCACTGGTGAGAGCTTTCCTATCATAGGACACACCACCTGTGAAACCTCACATGTAATATACCAGCTGACCTGCAAACACTGCTTGGCTTCCTATATAGGTTTGATTAGCAATCCTTTAGCCACAAGCATGAATGGCCACCAACAGACAGTTTTCACTCGGAATCCAAAACATCCAGTAGCCGTCCATGCATTATCCCATGACACCAATAATTTTAATTCTTGTTTCACGGTCCGTGCTATCAGAGTCCTCCCAAACAACAGAAGCTCCTCTGAATTTAGAAGGTGGGAGCTTGTCAACCAATACGACAACCTCCTGGTCTCAATTCGAGATAATACCCAGTCAGTACTTTTCCTTCCCTCTATCCGCTCCTTGCCTCCATGCCCATTGTCTTTATTGAACCACCACATACCAGAGGTGATGTTATTCTGCATAGAGTCTCTTTTTTTTATTATTACTTTTATATTTGTTAATTTTTTCGATTATTCTGTTTTCTTATTTACTTTTATTTTCTCAAATTTATGTTATTAACATTTTAATGTATTATTCTGCACTTTTTGCAACATTTTGCATTGCTCGTGTACTAGATCCAATTCACTGTCCCCCTCTCCCTGTCCTCTGTTTGAATTTTCCCTCACCATGTTCCTGACTAACGGTCATTCTGAGAGAACCTATATCCTGCGCCACCCTCCCTCCGTGATGTTCCGAAGGGCCAAGTCGCCAAATATTCATTGTTTTTCCTGTTCTTGTGTTTTTTTTGTGTTTTTTTTTGTGTTTTCACCCCACGAAACCATCATCTAAGGTATCCTATCCTTTTTTGTAGATCCTTGTATAAAATGAAATTGAACTATTTTGTAGCATTTCACCAAATTCACTATCAGTTCTGATTGTCTGTTGATTTTTGTGTTGTTATATAATTGTTAACTTGATGTTTTTATTTGAATTTTAAGCCTGAACATGTTAAGGTAATTTTTTTGCTGTATTCAGGCATTGAGATTAATAGTTGTTTAATACTTTTGTGTGTAACATTTAGCTCATTTATTATATGATTTTACAAACAAATTTTATATTAAAGATTTCTTATTTGATCAGGGAATGCAATTCTGACTCTAAAATCCAAAGATCGAGTGAAAGTGGTAACAATCCGTGGAACGAGCTTTGAGCCTGTTCTCCTTGAAGGTGGCAATGCAGCAACAGAACAGGCTCCTGCAGGAGATTATACGACAGATGTAGTACAGTTCATTGGACAGGAGTTGAGTAAGAGTGACAGACCAGAACTTACTAGTGCCAAAGTGGTAATAAGTGGAGGTAAGCTAAAAACATTGCTTGTTTTTGCAAATGTGGAAGTATATATACCATACTGCAAAATAATGTTCAATTAACTTAATTGGTCAATAATTTCAGGTCGAGGTATGAAATCGGGTGAAAACTTCAAGTTGTTGTATGAGCTTGCTGATAAGCTCAATGCAGCTGTTGGAGCTTCCAGGGCAGCTGTAGATGCAGGGTTTGTTCCCAATGATCTTCAGGTTGGGCAGACTGGAAAAATTGTGGCTCCTGTGAGTATTATACCAGTGTCTGTGTCTGTGTGAATTTTTATTTGCACATATGCAAAATTACAAATTTTTAAAATAGACCCAGTGCTATAATACAGTCTCGCTCTTCAGAAAGAATGGTGTTAAAATTTCATATTGATGTGCACATCAAAATGATCATCCAAAATTTTCAAAGAAAGTGAAAACTTTGTTTTGTATGTAAAGTCATTAGTCTTATGACCTGGTGACAGTTTTGATTTTCCACAGAGTCTGCATCTGTCATTGCTGGGGATCTGCAATTTTGTGTGGAATTCAAACTATTGATTTTGTAAAATATATGAAGCCAACACCACAACCATCAATACTTCCATTAATGAACTGGTTGGAATTTTATTCCTTGTGAAATTGCTTCACAACTGTATCGGAAATTCAGAATATTTCTTTGCAGTTGTTCAATAAAAGACTCCACATCTGCAATGATACAAATCGTGTTAAGAATGTTTTTTTTTCATAGTTATCCTACTTGTTAAAATATGCTTCCACTGTACTTTTTTGTTTTCTTTTTGCATTTTCCTAAGGATTCTAGAGTTAGTTCTCATTTTTATGAATTTGATTGAATTTTTGACGAAAGATCTGTTTCTGTTTAATGATTCTTTTTCTTTACAAAGGGAAAATGAAATCTTGAGTATTTAGTGACTCGACTGTTATCATTGATAAACTTTATTATTATTATTTGCGGATAAGCCCATTAGGACTATGCAAAGTACTCAGAAGCGTTTGATCGCTTTCCTTTGTGCCCATATTTCCTTCATACGCTTGCTGTGGGCTTCTTTCCTCTCATCTGACCATGTTGTTCCTGGTATTTTCTTAAATCTTTCCTCCCGGTCAACTTGCCACTTGTGAATTTTGGATTTAAATATGTCTCTGTTTTCAATATCTTCTTGAACAATTCCTGCTAATTTGAGGTCTTTCTTGATTTCTCCAACCCATTTAATTGTATCCGATATCAATTTACATCGGTTTTCATAAAATTCAACTATTTGTCTTGTCAGTCTGTTAGGGTTCATTCTTTTGATGTGTCCATAAAATTTTAGTTGGTGTTTTCTAATATCACTGTGAATGTCTGCATATTGTAAAATTTCCAGATTACTTTTGAGTCTTGGGCCCAAAATTTTCCTTATAATTTTGCGTTCTTTTTCCTCAATGTTTTCTATATCTTTTTTTCTGTTCAAAATAAGTGTTTCTCATCCATAAAGACATTCTGGTTTAATAACTGTATTGTAATGTCTCAGTTTTTGTGTGCTTGGAGATGCAATTTTTGTTAGGCGATAAGCTGTTTCCATCTTTTGTCATCTAATTTCATTAGCTTCGTTATTATTGTTATAATTGTATTATTTTGTAGAAAAGTATAGAAAGTTTTTTTAAGTTGATGGCGAGTTGTAGGGCTTTTTAAATATATGTACTTAAGGTTGCTAATAATTCCCGTTCATTATAGACTATACTATTGGTAGCATTACGTAGAGAGTTTTTTAACTGTAGCCAGTTTATTAAAAATTCCTTAAAGTGTTATGTTATACTTACTCTCTTCTTTAAATATGAAAATAGGAAGAAATCATTGCTTATCACAGGTGATTTGCAGATAAGCAAAAAAATATGAAAAAATGACATGAAATAATAGACTGAGGAGGAAGCCATGGTGTTTGCAGATGTGAGTGTTTGAGGAAACTGCAAGTCAGAAGTGCAAGAACAGCTGGATGCGTGCCAAGAAGTAATGAAATATCATATAATACAAGTCTTTGCAAGCAAAAGTGAGCTAGTAATTGCAATGTAGGGCTAATCGGCATGTCATACAGAGGCGAAAAACTGAAGGTTGTTGAAGAGTTAAAGTATTTGGGAAGTGTGGTGAAAGGAATGGGAGAAACCGAAAAGAAATAAATTAAAGATGCAAAACAATACAGGTATTCTATGGGAGCATCAGAGGCCTGATTTGGAGCATGGAGATTCTCAAGATGTGCAATAGGATTGTTTGCTGAACTTACTTTGTATCAGTACTAACATATGGTTCTGAAGCATGGATGATGAAAAAAAGATTATACTACAGAGATGAAGTTTCAGAAGAGTTACATTGGCACAATGAGACCGAACATGTTGGAGATTAGAGCATGTGAGGAAGACAGTTAAAAGAGAAATCTGCACAAGACCTAACCAAGAGACCAAAACTCCTGTTGTATGGATACACAACCATAAAAAAAACATTGTAGTTTTTAATCTATATACCTAGTAAGCTGAAAGCAAATATTCCTTCCCATTCCTTGCCTCCAATCCTCTCTGACCCTAATGACCTTGATGTCAACTAGGAATAAAGTTTTGAAGCAAAAAGAAAAAAACTCTTATTGCTTTTTATGTTTATACCTTTTTGACCTGCTTAGTTATATAGCACGTTCAGGTTGCCTTGCAACTGTTTAGTGATCTCCCGTTTTAATTCTATTTATACTACTATGTCATCTGTAAACAACCTACCTACAAAAAGTAAATAATGTGTGGTATGGCTAAGCAACTAAAGTAATACATACAAACATATACAAGGACAAGAATGTTGGTAGCATTCACAAATTGATATCCATATGTTACAGCCAGTCTAAGGGGATAGGTGTTGCATTGATAACATCTTGGGATGATCCATCATACTTCCTTAGAGGAAATTCCTTAAGCTCCAAGGTCTAGAAAGGAGCTCTGCAGTCACAAACAGGAAAATCTCCTCTCTTAATAGAGCTTACATTGCATTTGGAGGGGCCTATTAGATAGCTTAGTTCAATCCACTGATCACTTCAGATGGATTTCCAGAAGTCCATTTGTAGAATCTTGAATACCTTGTTGTTCCAGCTTTGTTGCCATTTTTCATTACCATTGAAGTCAGATACGCTGTGCCATAATGGATTCCTAGATTTAAGATGAGTGGGGAGTAGGCTTGTGGATTTGGAGTTCCTGTGGATGCTTAAGATGATGTAACTTTCTCCACTCCCATGCCATTGCTTTTTGACATCCTACCTCTGGAAGTGGTATCTTACTGATGATATTTAACTCTCATACACTGATTCGAATGAACATCGATTTTTCTAGTATTAGCACTATATTGCCATACAGTTGCACAATACCCAGTTACAGGGTAAACCATGGTGCAAGCAGTTGTTCGTAGTGAGGCTGCAACAGCTCCCAATGAAGAGCTGGCTAGCCACTTCATGATGATATTCCATGTCTTAAGTTCCTGATCTATGTTTTCAAGGTGTTTTATGAATGTTAAGGAATGCTAAGGTGACATGATATTTAGAGTGGAAATTGTGTTTGTTGGCAGAAGTTCACTTTGAGCTGTCGATGTGCTATTTGGTTACTCAACTGGAATGTGCATACTTCTGCCTTCATCAGGTTTATACAAAGTCTCCACTTCATATAGTAAATATTCAAGGTTTCTAAGTCATTTGAGAGAATGTTTTTCCCTTCATCTAGTGAGGCTGTTTGTACATAAAAAACTAAGTTAGTAAAATGTGCTTCCATGACTAGCAGAGTGAATAAGGTGTTTACACCAGAAGATGGTAAGAGAGAATCCAATCACCAAAATATTGCGTGTATCTTGTTTACTCGGCTAGCCACCCAAGAACTTTGTTCTTAGATAACTAAGTTGTAAGGATAGCAGAGTTTGTTGCCGATACTGTCAGGCATGTCACTAGTGTACAAGATGAAGAACAATTGGGCTAATACTGACCCTTGAGATGGTCAGTTTTTTTTCTATAAATGAGTTGCTTGCCTTTTGGCATGTGGTGACCTTGAAATATTGGTTTTTCAGTATATTCTTCATGAGTGATGTAAGTTTTCT
Source organism: Vandiemenella viatica (assembly GCA_031002005.1). Classification (NCBI taxonomy): domain Eukaryota; kingdom Metazoa; phylum Arthropoda; class Insecta; order Orthoptera; family Morabidae; genus Vandiemenella; species Vandiemenella viatica. Next base: position 20,876,235 of record JARYHS010009186.1, read on the forward strand.
GGGAGGTTACATGCTTTTTTAAGTTTAAGTAGTAGTTTATCCAGCCAAATACTATCATTTGCCAATTTTAGATTGACAAAAACAATTGATGCCTTTAACTTCTTTTGAAATCTTGCTTCAGTATATGATAGTGCTAATACTTGTTCACAACAGCTCTGATTGATGTAAGATTAAAGTTTTTCATAGCGTTGTATAAAATAAACTCTTCTCAGGTTTCAGGCCTCATAAAAAAGTCACACTTGTGGGACGTTTTGAAGGCATATGTCTCAGCCCGAGAAGAGTTTGTGTAGTTCTAGTTGAGTCTGAAACCTGCCTAGTATGTTAGTATTATGTTATTTATTATTCCCCAAATTCAGTTTAGGGTGAGGCATTCTAGAAGTTTATAGTAAACACTGAGTAGAGTAATGGGTCAACAGCTTGAATAGTCATCTGCAGGTTTCCCCGATTTGAGGATTGCCGAGGTATGAGCCATCTTGAATTCTGGCATGATAATCCCAGTGACCAGGTTATCACTGAAGTAGTTCTTGAGCCAGTATTTTTCTTGCTTGCCTAGTTATCTTATGTACTCTGGGAAAATGCCATCTAAACATGCAGCCTTCCTCATTTTTAACATGTTGATGGGTTTGTCAATTGTTTGTGACTGAATTAATTGGGGAGAGTAAGGTTATTTTGAAGGTTGTTATCTATATCAATCATGTGTCTCGTTTCTTCTTGTTGAAATCTATTGGGATTTATCAGCTCTCACTCTGACATGTAATGCCATTTCAGTTGACATTATTCCTGGCTCCCCTTTGCTTTCCCCCTTACCTTGTTAGGGTACTTGCAAACCTTGGTTTCCTTGTGCTATTAATCATATTTTCTTCCCAGTCCACACCTGGTAAATTTAAATCTCTGACACTACTCACCATTCTACTCTCACCACTTAACGCTGAATATGAATTTAGTTTCTCCCCAACAGGCTAATCCTCAATATGCTTCTAGTACTGTAAGTAGCTCTTTTTACCATCCCAAAAATCTAGACACAGTAACTGATTACTATTCTGTATGAGAACTAATGAGTTGTTGTAATTTTACTAACCATTATGAATACCCCTACACCAAATCCTCTTCTTTCTCTGCAGTTCCCTCCATAACCATCAGGAAAAACCTCATTACCTAGCACTTCTTCCTTTAACCAAATCTCTCTACCTCGGCTCTAACCCCAAAGAGATTTTCCTAAACTGATCATAGCAAAAATTGGGCCTATTTACAGTTTTTGACTGATAACTCTGAATGTATTTTCCTTTACTCTCCTATTTAGGTGTAGGTCATGCCAAGTATAACCCATCTACAAATGGTCCAGCACACAGATTATCTTCCCCAGTTGTCAGTCTCTTGACTTGGTTTGAAGCGATCCTCCATCTCTTTCTGTATTGGGATAGTCTCTTCATCTCAACATACCCATTACTACCTACGTCATCAATTATCTGCTTTGTATGTTCTAATCTATTTCTTCCTATTCAGTTCTTTCCTTCAACTGTTGCCTCCACTAACAAATTAATGAATCTTGTAAATCTTAAAACGTGACCCACAGTCCTCTCTCTCTCTCTCTCCTTTAAATTTTGTCCACGAACTTCCACTTCATTTTCCAAACTCATTCATTTCATACTTTATTTTTCCTCTCAATTTTCAACATCCTTCTGTAGTACCACATTTCAAATGCTTCAATTTTCATTCTTTCTGGTATTTCTGAAATCCTTGTTTCACTACCATAAAGTGTGAGGTCCACACATACAGAGTTTGAAAATACTTTCTGAGCCCTTGTAAAGATTTAATGTGCTTGCTCTCACTTGGTGGCAACGATCGCATACATATGTGGTTAAAGGGTAATAATGGGTTTGATTGTTTCTAGATTGCAGTTTCAAATTCCACTAAATCATAAGTTCGCCTTTAAATTCACTTCAGATTTATTTCACAATCTCATATATACATATCCACCACCACCAAAAAGTCTACTTATTCATTTTGACCATGGATAAAGGCTATGCGGCACTTCATCTCTTCAAATTGCAGGTTCTGACCACGCTTTTGTTTACTTAGTCTATGTACTGTGTCACAACTCCTCTCAGCTTGTCAATCGCCGCAAAGCACTTTCTTCTAGTGATTGGCAGAAAACATTTTGTTACTTTTACATCTGCTCTACCACAATACAGGGCGCAATTTCAGTATTTTGTTCATTCCACTCAGTAATTTTTCACTATCCTAATTCCGTTCTGCTAACAGGACAATGCCATCAACAAGTGACAGCATACTGATTATTTCTCCTTGAACACTTTTTCAACATTCCAACATTTAAACTTTTCTCTTACTTTCTTTAATGCTCCCTCTACATACAAGCTGAAAATCCTTTGTCTTACACACTTTTTGCTGGAAATTTATTCTTGTATCATGTCATCTCTCCTTCCCTCTGATATTACAGCAAAACTATATCCAAAGATTAATGTTATTTCAGTTTTCAATACTTAGTTGACTAGGCTTTTAGTTTATTTGCTCCCTCCTTTGTGATGCTCATGACTTGCTGTAAAACCTGACTTAAAATTAGACTCCTCCACATTCAGTTTTGCAGTATTACCAGTCTCGTTAGCTTCTCCACAAGTGGCAGCTCCCAGTTTCCTATTATACTGATGTAATGTTGCAGGTCTACTACCTGTGGAAACTCCTGTTGATGTTCAGTCTTACAAAGCATAAATTTCAGAACATAGGTGCACGAATTTTAGGGTCTGGTTAATACAAAATCTCTCTTATTGAGCTCACATGCAAGAATCTGCTGAAAGATAACATTCACTGCAGCTTCAAAATTTGAAACATAAGTCTCTATCCTTGAGACAAATAGTGTAAATTCAAATGCAAATGTATAATCTATTCTGTAAAGATTCCTGATAACAATTTCTTATCATACATGATACAGGAAGAAAGAGGAACAATTACTTATCACAGGTGATGGAAGGATAGAATAGAAACTGGAAAAGATATGAATAAATAAAAATTATGGAACGACTTTAAAACAGGGATAGCGCTATGGAGAGGAGCCTACTCATTAAAGATAAATTTTTTAATTGCTAATATTGATCAAGGACTAAAATTTAAAAAAAAAAAACTCTGTGTGGAGCACACCATTTGGTGGTGGCAAAGCATAGACCAGAAAGAAAAAAATGGAAGCATCTGAAATATAGTGCTATAGAAGGATGCTGAAAATTAAGGGGAACAGATAAAATATGAAATGAACACGTTTGGAAATGATGCGTCAGGAAAGATTTTTGTGGAACAGTCTAACAGAAAGAAGAGACCGAATGGTGGGACACACATTAAGTCGTGCGGGATTGAATCATTCTTATTTTTTTTTTTTTTTGTCATTGCTTCATATATCCTGTGCATAAAAAACAACTGCAGTAGTATAAGAATATCTAGCAGAAATTATTTACTTTTTAATACTCTACTCTTCGTTTTAATGTTGGAATAAAGGCCCAATCACACTAGCAGGTCAGCTCAGCTCAGCTCACGATCCAGGATAACATTCAAACTAACGGTCAGCTCAGCTCAGCTCAGATCAAGTCGTTTCATTTCAGTTGCTCATAGTGAACAATGCCGTTTTCCACTCCAACGTCAATTAAATTGCAATGATTGTGGATTAAGAGCCTGAACATACGTCAAGATCAAAAAGGGGATGGTTCTGGGTGCATCCAGAGTTTCAAGAGCAAACAGATCAAGAGAAAAAAGAATGCTTCTAGAGACAAGTGGTGGGAAATGTTTTTGATATTTTAGGGCTCAAAGATTTCGAATTTATTTTAGAAAAAAACAATTCTGCTTCAGGATTAATTGATAACATAATTTTAGCAACATGTTTTTTGCACAGTTATGTATGGAAGGATAAAATTTCATGCCGTGTAGAATGTGAATTTCAGGATGAGCGAGAGAAACCTTACTTTACAAATATTCTTTGTTTGGGTGCTAATTCTCATAAATTCCCAATTTTTTTTTTTTTTTTTATATTTGGAAACAGGATCTTGGCAGTACTAAATGTGTAATAATATTTGAATTTGTATTAAAGTATGCCGACTTTATAGTAAACACAAACAACATACCACCGAGCGTGGTGGTGTAACGGATAGCGTTCTGGCCTCGCATTCGGGGAGGACGGCGGTTCGAATCCCCGTCCGGGCATCCAGATTTGGGTTTTCCATGGTTTCCCCAAATCACTCCAGGTGAATGCCGGGATGCTTCCTTCAAAAGGCCATGGCCGAATTCCTTCCCATTCCTTGCCCCCATCCTTCCCGTCTCTAAAGACCACGTTGTTAAAAAGGGACGTTAAACTGTCAAAAAAAACAAAACAAAAAACATACCGTTAAAATATTTATTTATTTATTATTTATTACTCTTTTTTTATTGCTTATGAGTATAGTTTTCAGACTTTCGTCGCCCATTTGATCTGACCTGACCTGACCGTTGTACGTTCACACTAGCGCTCAGCTCAGCTCCTGACCGTTGTTGATCGATGGCGATGCGATCTTCGGTTTGACCTGCCTTGCCCTGACCTGAGCAGACCGCCTAGTGTGAATGCTCCCATTGGATTACGTGTATAGCAATTTTTGACCTGAGCTGAGCTGACCGCTAGTGTGAATGGGACTTTAAATGTAGACCATTTCTTTTTTGTGTATTTTCAGAGAACTCTTAAAAATCTCACACCTACCACCACAAATATGTTGGTCATTTTATGATGTGTGTTTTTCTCCATTTTTAGGAGTTGTATATTGCAGTTGGAATATCTGGTGCAATTCAGCATCTTGCTGGAATGAAAGACTCAAAGACAATTGTTGCCATCAACAAAGACCCAGAAGCGCCCATATTTCAAGTTGCTGATTATGGACTTGTAGCAGACCTTTTCAAAGCTGTGCCGGAACTTACATCTAAGCTATAGAGCTAATAATAATATTTAAATTTGAAAGTCTCATATTTTTTATTTTTATATTACCATTGGATTATTGTTATTTTAAAGCTTAGCTTTATATACAGCTATTATGAATTTATGGAAGAAGTGTATGTTTATAAATCGCTTTTTCAAGGCAAACCATCAAAAAATTTCTGAAATGAAGATTCCTGTTCTGATTCAAAAGTGTTTAACACATATTTTCAGGAAATAAAAGATAGCAAATTGATTTTTAATTTATTTATTTGTTTTTTTTAAAAAGATCTTAAACTCAAAGAAGAAATATAGCAGCGCAGTCTTGCTAGCTATGAGGTGAGGACCAAATAGTTCTCTTCGTTGACTGTAGATGGAGTGATATTTTTTGAAACTTTGATCATCAACTATATTTTACTTATTACATTTTGTAAATTTGTCATTGCAACATTGAATAATGTATAGAATAATATTTGGTAGAAGCTGTGAACTTTTTGTGTGCTTTAAGTAATCTATGACTGACAACAAGAACTTTGCAGTTTTCACTTTTCAGAAATTCATATCTGTAATCCAAGTCTTGCTTTAAACAGAAATGAACTAACCTTTGAATCTGCAAGGTTCAATATAGATTCTGAAATAAGATAAATAGTTAATATGCGGGGCTTAATATGAGTGGACAGTAACTAAAATTTTGCAAATTACTATTGTAAAGGAGAGGTAGCGTGAAGTCGAAAATAAGGCTTTCAAAAATGTGGTTGATTGGCTTGGTAGATAGGAATGCAATGCTAAGCTCATTGTGGTAAATATGTTTGCTTTTTAATAAGTTATTGACTTGTAGTACAAAAAAGAAACAAAAATACCGGGGGGAGAAATTAATTAATTCTTATTGTTTAGGTAGTGATTGGATTTTTTTTGCATTTTGCAATAAACAAATTAATTGTGTTTTGCAATTTAACATTTATTCATAAAATGTAAATAGGTAAAGGGTAAAGGCAGTGGGTTTTCACAACTTTCAAGCCATATTCCCGTAGGATTAGCGGAAGCAGAGCTCCGCATTCCCATTTCCTGACCATAGGCTCTAGAGTGGACATGCCGTGGTCAGCAACATGGTCCAGCCCTATTTCTGTACCTCCCCATGGAGTTTCCCTCATTTGATAGCAGGTTGAGTGGACCTGGGGGGCTGTTCTGGACATTCAACTTCGAGGAAAAATCCTCGGCTTCATCAGGGATTGAACCCCGGTCATCTGGGCCATAGTTGGACACTCTACCGCCTGAGCTATGTGGCTGACCTATTCATAAAACATAACCATGAAAATTAGAAACACTCGTGGTGCAGCGTTTTGCATATGAACTCGATTATTTCTTACGGAAAAAATTATTCATTAATTTAATTACAAGTGTTCTGGTAGCTCAGTGGTTAAGGCACTTGCTTTCAAAACATTCGCTGCTCCGGTCCCGGGTTCGAATCCCGCCAGGCACAGGAATTTTGAGAGTTGTGTTTGATCATATGAGCTATGCCAGGATGCTCCGTGGTTCGGATTCCACGTTAAACTGCAGGTCCCAGAGGAAAGGAACTGGCCGTCCTACCTCTGACACAATGGCTTAGTATGCCTCCTTCGGGAGGATCCAACCAACCTTCGGGTTGTGGACTAAGTTAAGTTTTTTTAAAAAAATTTAATTACACATTAATTTGGATCTAGGATGCTACTCTCATAGTTTATAATGTTCGCTTATGTTTAGAGAAATTTCCCTAACAGAGAGGGTTCTGGTTAAAATGAAGCACATTGTGACATTGTTCTTATACATTAATTTAAGATTGTTTATTGAATGTGGACGTATGACCATTATCGACATCTTTTATAGTTCTATGCTAGATGCCCTCTTCCTACACATTATTGTGGCTCCACCAAAAAACTTCTCTCAACACATTAAAAACAAAGCCGCGTTGTTGTACTGTGGCTGACAAATCTCCTTCCCACCCCAGTCTCTCTGCCAGCCACCAGAACATCAGCTCTCACTTGTTAGAGTGTGTCCCAGTCAGAAGTCCCCAAGTCCTTCTCCAGGACTAGTGTCATTTCTCATCTCCCTCATTAAAGTCCTGGTTGATTAGCTGAAAAAGAATGGTGTTGTGCCACGGACACACAGTTGTGATAATTTAAATAATTATAATTAGGGACCCTAAGGTAGTATAAAAATAGATAAGGAATATAATTAATTATCTTAAATTGCCATAGTGGGAGTGAGACGTTAGTAATATTTTCTTAGTAATTTTAGCACACTGCTGTGGCAGCCATCATGACAGTAAGGCTACACTTAGTCACCCTGGTCCTGCCCTGAGTTTGACATACAGAGCTTCACGTCATACCACGCCATGAACATCAAAAGTCTTCTCCTGAGATGGGTACTATCTGTGGGTTTGTCCATAAGGTAGAGGGGTTTCAAAACCAAAGGAAATTCAAGAAGGCAAGATTGATAACAACAACATGGGAAAGACATCAGACAATCACAATTACTGTAAGTTACCCAGTGAGTATTTAAGGACCACCGAACACAATAGGGTCCTCAGTTTGCTCAGTCTTGCTCCGGGTGATCGATTGCTGTGCCTGCACCGGAAGCCTGTCCATAAGGATGTAAGTCCATTCATATCTCTCTCTCTCTCTCTCTCTCTCTCTCTCTCTGTGTGTGTGTGTGTGTGTGTGTGTGTGTGTGAGCACACGCACTACAGGTTTTGATATGAAGAAAACTAATTCATTTAAGGTGATTTGTTTAATTGTTTACATGCGATACTTCCGTTCAGACAAATCGATGATAGTTGGAACTGTAGGTTACTAGACAATTCCTGTGAACTTCTTTGATTTAATGTGTGTTCCAATTTCAAGTGTAGATCTTTTTATCCAATGTGCTTAAGTAGGACAGAATATAATTTGAATTTGTGTGGTTAATCATCTATCCACTATTCTTATTTTGTAATTGTTTCTGTCCTTTACTACTTTGCTATTAATAAGTGATGTGCTGAAAGTGAATGCAGACAATCTTCAGCTAAAGGAAGTCTGATAATTAATAAATTAGCTAAGAATTATTAAAGGTAGGGAGGCAGGAAGGTTTAAACAGAAAACAAAACCTTACCGGCTATCTATTTTCTGTTGAGCATTTATTGAAGCTAGTATGCTACTCTTGGAATATTCTCCAACAAGTTGCACTTATTGGTGCAAGATCTTGCCGCTAGAGAAATTTTGCCATCACATGCTCTCTTCCAGACTAATCAGTCAACTGCCAACTCCACATTTCCTGCAGGGCAGACATTAAACTAAAAGCATCCAGTCAGTGACACAGCTGTAAGGGCCTCTTTCTCTGTCCCCTCAAACTTCTGTAGAGCATGTACAAACATAAAGATACTAAAAATCCCTTTTCATTATGTTCGTAGGTATATATATTAATTTCATTACTATTCTCACCTTGTTCATAATATATTTTATTCTTAATATTAACATTATGTAATAAGTAATTTCTTTTATCACTACAGAATTCAGACTGGTGTGTAACTAAATTTAATGGCATTAGCAATATGCCTCCAAGTTAATACCCCGACTCCTATATCACAGCGAAGTTGCTTATTTTCGTATTGCCTGCTTTTTGTTGGAAACTAGCCGATTTTCCAGTTAATACTAGTAATATAATTGCACAATTTGTGCTTAGCATTGTGCATCAATTTTAATTATGTGAACATTGTTTGCTTTTTGCATAAATAGCAATGGACCTCTTGTACCATTACCCAAAACTTTACTAGGGACAAAAGTGTTCCTGTCCTCTCTCCTCCCCCTAAAAAAAGTGATATAATGTTCATAGTCAATACATGCCACAGTACTGGCAGCGCTTAACCATTTTCCTTGGTTTGATTGGCAGTGGTGGCTTGTGACTTAAATTAGCGGGGGTGCTGCTTTGAAAATATAGGCCTACCTATTCATTCATTGTCATTGTTGAATCAAAATGATTGTTTTTAAATACAGTAATAATATATAATTATAATATTTGTATTTGAACACTATCTTCTCTGAAATATAATTTTGGCGAATGCTGGAATGGTTGCTTCAAAGGCCATGTCTGAATTCCTTCCCATTCCTTGTCCCCAGTCCTTTTCCACCTCTAGTGACCTCGACGTTGACGAGGTGTAAAGCCACGCCTCTTATGGAAAGAACTGTGAAAATTTAAGCTGTTGAAGCTCGCTTAGTCACAGAAGTTATTTCTTTTGACTGTGAAGATGCCATACTAAAATTTTATGTTAAATATAGAGCAAATAATAAACAAAATATCCAGCACTGTGGTATAGAGATGGGTTGTTCACGAGTGAACCAGTTCTTTAGAACAGTTCTTTTAAAAGAGCGAGTGAGCAGTCGCTCACTACAAGCAAACGGTAGTTCTTCTTGGAAGCCGTAATGACGCTGGTGTGTCGGTCTCGATAGAACTTAACTTCAGTTGAGTGTCCGCCAACAATAAGTCGGTTTCGGCTTTGCCACTCAACCCGACATATGTTTGTTCTTAGTTCCACGCTGTTCATTGTTTATCCACTACGCTCTGAAAAAAATAAGAAATCGCGAAGAGCTAGTTCGTTCGCGTCATTCTCCGATCCCAGAAAGAGCTAGTTCGTTCGCAACGTTTTCCGATTCCAGCGCTCAACGCGGAAAGTGCTAGTTTGTTCTCAATGTTTTCCGATTCCAGCGCTCAGCACTGCGTGGAGCAGTGCCACTGGGGAGCTAGTTGTTTCAAATCTGACGTCCCACTCCGCTTCTCTTTATGTATTCCTACTACAAGCATGCCTTGAGAAAGATTATTTTCAAATGCTCCACAAATTCGCACTAAAAAATGAAGTAGGCTGCTGACTGGCAAAATAAGTAAAATTTTATTTGTGAACAGTAACCTTCATTTAATTTAAAGAAAAAAGTTCTTTAAAATTGACTGTACTTTGTGTCTGTAAATAAATTAATGTAAAACTAACTATCCTCAAACTATCTCTTAAATATTCCCAGAAATCCAGACAATATGTCATTGACGCTTTGAAAGGGCTTTTCTGCGTGAAAGTAATCCTGTAGTATATAACAAACAAAAATGTTTCAGAGTAAATACAAAAATAAATGAAAATAACCGATGTGAGATTAACCTAAGAAATCAGTCTAAATGTAAATAAAATGAACAGATACTACACTCAAAATGGATACAACTGCTCTTTTTGTTTAAACTGAGCTAGTGAACTGGTGAACCATTGAAAAGAACTAGTTCTTTTCATAGAGTGATCAAATAAGCGCCGCTCTTTTTAGTGAGTCACTTTGCCCACCTCTACTGTGGTAATCTAATGCATATGAATAGTTGTGGGTGAATATAAATTTACGCCATTTCTTTTTTACACAGTTAAAGCTAAACCTATGTGGTGTGCATGTATAATTAAAGATAAAAAATTTATATATTTTTTTAAAAGGATTTACTCCTTGTTGATATCAAGGTCATTAGAGGTTGGAAGAGACTGGCTTAGGAATTGGAAGGAATTCGGCCATGGCCTGTTGAAGTGATTTTGGGAAACCATGGAAAACTGAAATCAGGATGGCCACATTCTTCTGAATTTGAGACCAGGGTGTTACTGCTCACCCACCATCCTTGTTTGAAATTGTATACATTACTAACATTTACCCGTTACTTTGCACATCCAGGTCTTGGCGTGTATAGAAATGATTTATCCTTTTCATTTTTGTACCATACATTTATGGGGAGAAGCAACAAATATACAGTAGAGTTCATTTTAAAAAAAATATTTTTTAATTATAACCTTAGATTCAGTTTCAATACTGATGTTCTAAAGTATTTTTTGTTAGACTTATATTTTAACCCAATATAATATTTGGAATATAAGAAATTAAAGCTTCTTGAAACATTAATTCCAGTTATTCGAAATCCAGTATCTGCACTGAGAGTTTTACCATTGCATCAACTGGCATTGGACAAATAAGTCAGTCGGTTTTCAGAATATTGTGAGCATGATCTTTTTTTTTTTTTTTTTTTTTTTTTTTTTTTAATAAATTTTAATTTAATGTGAAATGTTGCATGTGTGTTGCATTGAACAGAGGCATAAGGTTCCTAATTGTACTTTTGGGTCGTTATACCTTATAATAACCATAATGTTTTTATGTGGCAAACTCCGTCTTGTAAGTTCGTGGTTAGGGTGCTTGCTTTCAAGAGTTTGCTGCTACAGTCCTGGATTCAAACCTCGGGGACTGCACTTATTTTGTAGAGTTGTGCTTGATCATATTAACTATGCCAAGTCATTCCGTGGTTTGAATTCCGCTTTAAACTGTAGGCCCTAGACGAAAGGAACCTCCTTTAGGAGGATCCAACCAACCTTTGGGGTGTGGACGAAGATAGTATTTTTTTTTACTTTTTTTTATTTCTTTTTTAATTTTTTACATACAATTCCTGAAATTTATTGCTTTTGCGAGTTATCAATTTCCAAACAACATATTAGTGCTGAAATACATACTTTGGAATTGTCTTTTTCTGAGAGAAACTGAAGACTTTACTGATCCACTACACAATACTTGAAAAGACGCAAGATAATTTATCAAATATAAAAATTATTGTTTCTTACCTGCTTCTGTACTCAACCGAGAGAATAATTAATGCAAAATGACAGAAGGGAGAAACAGTTTTTTATTTATGTATTTATTTATAATCTTAGCATATGGTACCTGCTATAACAGATTGAAATAAACCCAAATAATTATAGCACAAAAATATTTGTATTTGAGGCAGGAAATGTCTTAATTAAAAAAATCTTTTTTTGATATACTTTTTATTTTCCTCTTCCAAAGATAAATATACTTTATTTTTGTCTAAAAAGGTTGGCTACCCTATGCACAGTGGGAGTTATATTTTTGGGAGCAGTTTACATCATGATACACGTCATCACTAATATGATGCTCATTAAAGCAGCTTATTAATTATCAACAATATTTGAATTGCTCATGCCTCACGTTGTTGCAAGAACATTCTAGTACATTTTGCATTTCAACCTAACTACAATCTATACTGATATTGCCGCCACAAAATCAAACGATACAGATACACCTAAACACATGAAATACATCGTTAAACACATTTTGGGTAATGACAACAGTGTATATTTCAAGATTCAAATTACGTGTAGCTTAATTATAACAATTTCATAATACCCCATTAGTTTGAACTGCTACAGGACTAAAACACATGCAATAACACCTTGACTGTAACACGATGTAAAGTTTAGGTTGAAATGTGGCCTGGAACAGATTAAAAATGTCACCATAGCCACAAGAAACTATACATAAAACTGATTTTTGACTTCCGATATCTCCAAACTACTGGTAAGCGATATATCACAAAATTTTATTCTTTAATTTTAAATTGTCAATCACTATATCTAATTGTGGTGACACAACTGTCATAAAACCCTTTGATATCGATATTAAGCACAAGTTGTTTTTTTTTTTTTTTTTTTTTTTTTAATTTGCTGTCTTCATTCTTTCGACTGGTTTGATGCAATCCTCCATCCTTTCCTATCTTGTGCTAACCTCTTCATCTCTACATATTCCTTACAAGTCATGTCCTCAATTATCTGCTTCATATATTCTAATCTCTGTCGTCCTCTACAGTTCTTACCTTCGACCGTTCCCTCCACCAGCAAATTAACCAATCCAGCATGTCTCAAAATATGACCTACCAGCCTGTCTCTTCTTTCCGTAAGCTTCTTCCACAAACTTCTTTCCTCACCCACCTTTTCCAAAACTCGTTCATTTCTTACTTTGTCTGTCCACTTAATTTTCAGCATTCTTCTGTAGCACCACATTTCAAATGCTTCAATAAGCACAAGTTACTTACCAGAAATCTCAAAATTCTGTTACTCTTATTGAAGATATAATATATTATGTAGTGGTTTGAGTATCAAATTATGTTTAATTAAATTTATTAAAATCCAGAACACTGTGTAAATATAACCAAAGATACAATATAAACAATCCAGAGATTGGTATAATAATCTTCAAGCTCATGATGTTCATAGTAAATTAAATATTGATATAGCTTATTACGTTTGAGTCAGGTGTTTCGTTTATTTATAGCATTCCAGAAAAATTGAAAAACTAAATAGGGAGCGTGCGCAAACTATGTGGCTCGGTCCAGGGGGGGGGGGGGTTAGGTGGAAGGCTACGCTGGGCAACATGGGGGGAGGGGGGGGGTTCCGAGCCAGGCCACGTAGCTTTCCTTTCATAACATTTTTCACAGTTAAAATGAGGAACAGAACACACAACAGCATGTGACTATTTATTTCCTTCATTTAATTATCTCCGTATGTAATTTACAATAGTCTGACAGGAGAAAACAGAACAAAATGTCTTCTGGAATCAAAAGTGGAAAAAGCTACATGGGGAGGGGAGGGGGGGGAGGTAGAGGCAAAAGCCATGTAGGGCTACGTGGGGGGAAGGGGGGTTCACAAGAGGCCAAACTGGAGCTACGTAGTTTATGCACGCTCCCATATTTGAAGTTAAAATATTAAACAGAATCATAAGTTAAGTTGTGTGGATTTTTGGCAGTTCTTTGAGAAATGAATGAACATCTTACAGTGTGATCCATGGCCCATAATTTTACATCTATAAAAATTTCAGTTACTTGCTCCATCCCTCAGTACATATAAGTCTTTATCTATTTCTGCAGATTTTGATCAGGACGATTAGATCTAAACGTTTGAAAATGCCATTGAAATTGATGTAGTTTTTGCATGATACTGTTTCATACCTCTCAGACACACGCAGCTCCCTTACAGATTTATAATAGTACAGATTATAAACAGATGTTTTTGGAGAACGTCCCCCTCAAACCCCTCCTGTGACTTAGGTTCATAGATGACAATTTTATGATCTGGACATACCAAGAAAACACCCTTCTAAATTTTCTGGACAATTTAAATACCTTTAATAACTCACTGAATTTCACATGGACCTAATCCCACACCCAGGCCCTATTCTTGAATGTGGACTTATCCCTCTCCTATGGCCACCTCAGTACATATCAAACCTACCAACTCTCAGCAGTATCTCCATATCGACAGTTGCCATCCATATCACACCAAACGTTCCCTCCTCTACAGTCTTGGCATTTGAGGTATGCTCCAACCAGAAATCCCTAATAGAGTACTCAAACAACATCTCACAAGCATTGCTATCCCAAAACTATCCCCCAGCTTTGGTTCACAAGCAACTTTCACGAGCCACAATGCAACCTGCTCAACCTATTGACTACTCCAAACCCCCAGAAACCAACCACAGTCCAGTACTGGTTACACAATATTTCGTTGGCCTCGAATCCATCAACAGAATCCTTTAGCAGGGTTATGATTTCCTACTAACCTGCCCAGAAATGAGATCCATTCTTCCAAAAATCCTGGCCCTCCCAGAACTTGTTTCAGCAGACCTCCCAACCTCAGCCAACTCCTAGTCCACACAGTCTTCCTCGCCCTATCAGACAGCCCCAAGGATCTTTCCCATGCAATAGATCCCGCTGCAAGATGTGCGACATACACCATGCCTCCACCACTTTCACCAACCCTATCACTGTCGAGAGCTTTCCTATCATAGGATACGCCACCTGTGAAACCTCATATGTAATATACCAGCTGACCTGCAAACACTGCTTGGCTTCCTGTATAGATTTGACTAACAATCCATTAGCCATAAGAATGAATGGCCACCAATAGACAGTTTTCACTCAGAATCAAAAAAACATCCAGTAACCATCCATGCCATCTCCCATGACACCAATAATTTTAATTCTTGTTTCACGGTCCGTGCTATCAGAGTCCTCCCAAACAACAGCAGATCCTCTGAACTCAGAAGGTGGGAGCTTGTCAACCAAAACGACCACCTCCTTGTCTCAATTTGAGATAATACCCAGTCAGTACTTTTCCTTCCCTCTATCCGCTCCTTGCCTCCATGCTCACTGTCTATATTGAATCACCCCATACCAGAGGTGATGTTTATTTACATAGATTCTCTATTTATTACTTCTTTTATAATTGTTAATTTTTTCGATTATTCTGTTTTCTTATTTACTTTTACTATCTCAGATTTATGTTATGAACTAATGCATTATTCTGCACTTTTTGCAACTTTTGCATTGCTCATGTACTAGATCCAATTCACTGTCCCCGTCCTCTGTTTGAATTTGCCCCCACCATGTTCATGACTAACGGTCATTCTGTGAGACCGAATCCTGCACCACCCTCCCTCTGTGATGTTCTCCTGTTGATGAAGGGCCAAGTCCCGAAATATTCTTTGTTTTTCCTGTTCGTGTGGTTTTTTTTTTGTATTTTCACCCCACGAAACCATCATCTAAGGTAAGTGGTGGTTCATTTTGTTATCCTTTTTTTGTTGATTGTATAGTCATATTTATGAGACTTGGTAATAGGCCTAGTAAAATGTAAATCAGCTATCAGATACACCTCCTCTGGAGCTTGATTGTTGTTCAGATTGCTTCTATGAGAGTATCAAATGAAAAATTAATCTTTACATTCAATATTAGCAAAGACAACGAACGCCTTTACAAAATCCACAACAGACTTAAATTTGTGACAAATTAAACATTTGATTTTTGTAATTAACAGTATAAACTCCTATTATATTAGAAAAATAGATCATTTGATGAGATTTTGAAAGGATAAATCACTAAATAGCATCTCACTGCAATACTATACCTTGAAGACACCTTCACTCACACTGTATAAAATAGCATTGTGAAAACAATAAAATGGGTTAGCGAAATCAAGAATGACCTCAAATTAGCAGGAATCACTCCAAAAAAAGCAGAGATACATTTAAATTCAAAATTCACAAGTGGCAAGTTTTCCGGGAGGAAAGTCTAAAGTAAAGGCCTCGAACAACAGGGTAACCAATTAATTTATTTTCTTCCATTAAATTGAAATCTCGTGGTGTTTTATTTACATTTTGATTTCGATCCTCCCACCACCAAACCGGTTTCGATTGTTTCGTAGATCTTGTATCGTTTGGTCTAAAGCCTCCAAAAACTTTTTGTGCCATCGCACATTCATCCCAAATGATCAATCTGCATGGCTCAAAAAAAGTTTGGCCATGCTCAGTTTTTCGAAAAGTTGCCCATTGGAATTTCATTGGTTTGCATATTGAATGGCAACTTGAATGCTGAACGAGCTGTTTAAATGCCTTCCAAGAACATTGCTGGTAGGCAGTGCAAGTGTAATTTCATTCTGCGAGTGAATCGTTGCCAAAATCAATGAGATTAAAAAAGTGCTGGGAGCATCCAAAAATAAAAACCTTGTAGTTTCATTATTCACAATTTTCATGAGTGTGATCTCTTGAATATATGCGTTGTGTATCGGACAATTGGGTGCTGTTATGCCTAACGGAGGTAATACCTCGTTTGATATCATCATGCCCATGTCCTCAATTAATATCAATGGAACTACATTTGTTCAACAGGTAACGAAACAACACAAAAATTAAAGCTAAGGTAATTTGATTTTAATGTTAATACATTTTTCTCTATATCTACCAGCTTTTTTTTCAGTATAAAACATTCAGTTGAGTTAGTTCCATCCAGGGAGTAAAAGGAATAATACAAAAAAAGCCATCACCATCATTCAGTGGTGCATTATGGTATTCAGTTCATCCAAAAATCCCATAGTAGAAAGCACTATCAGTTTTCCAATTATTCTCTCTCTGAAAACTTTATTTAGACTATTACGAACATTAAAAAAAAAAAAGAGCCAAATTCATCATTTACAAATTTTCCAATTTTCTGGGCAACTTTTCTGATTTTTCTTTCTCTAAAAACCTTATTTGTACCATTATGAATATTTAAAAAATTAGCCAAATCGGTCTGTAGAAAAAGCACTTTGTTTTTTCCAGGCAATTTTTCTTTCTCTAAAAACCTGTTTTGGACTATTACGAACATTTAAAAAACAAATAACCAAATCAGTCTGTAGAAAAAAAAATTCAGCTTTTCCGAATTTTCCATGTAACTTTTACAGTTTTTCTTTCCCTAAAACCTTATTTGGGCTATTATGAACATTTAAAAAGGATAGGTAATCTGTAAATATTGAAAAAAGCAAAACGCTTTCACTTTTCCCAAATTTTCAAATTTTCTGGTCAATTTTTACAATTTTTCTTTTTCTAAAAACCTTATTCATTTCATTATGGACATTTAATATAAATTATCCGGATTGGTACATAGAAAATAACAATCTCAGTTTTTCACCAATTTTCCATGCAAATTATATCATATTAAAATGATGGCTGTGAAAACAACAAAATCTTTTATAATTTTCCATGCAACTTTTCCAATTTTTCTTTCTTTAAAAACCTTATTCGGACTATTACGAACATTTAAAAAAAAACAAATTAGTCACATCGGCCCATAGAAAAAGTACTTTCACTTTTCACGAGTTTTCCAATTTTTTGGGCAACTTTTCTAAAAACTTTATTCAGGCTATTAACCCCTTAACCTACAATGACGGGCATAGCCCGCGTACGATGGTTGGGCCAAACGTAAATATTACGGGCATAGCCCACGTACAATGATCGGGCAAGAAGTAAATATTACGGGCATAGCCCGCGTACGGTGATCGGGCCAGATGTGAATATTACGTGGAATATTTGATACGCAATTACAGTCTGATGCAATAACTGTGGTAGACGCAAGTATTACAAAATGTTTATTTATACAAAACTCCAAAATATAAAATTAGTAATCTGTAATGGTATGATATATTTCAAAGCATTCTGGTACATTTAAAGGAACTTTACACTTTTTACATTCCCACGTTGTTTCTTTACGTTTTTTATTTTTGTGACAAACTGTACAACATTTTGACGGTCTTAATTTAGAGGGTGTTGGATCATTGTGCTTTGGAAAATGAGCCCATTCCTTCACGTAAAGTCTGTCTGGCGCATCTCCGGAAGATAATACGCCTCGTTCTCTATAAATCGGTTTTGGCATTTTCTTCAGTAGAGATTCGGCTATTTTGATCTTATAGTCGACATAACATTGTTTCTTTCCATCATTCAGTTTTTTCCCTAAGATGTAAGAGTTAAAAAGAGCAATATCAAACAGATAATTATTTTTTTATATCCTTTCATGAATTTTCTCATCACTGGAAAACATGCTAATATTTGATCTTAGAGATCAATTCCATTCATTCTCTTGTTATAATCTGAAATACAATTTGGTTTTAGAGTGCCCTTGGATCCTTGTGAAGTCATTTCGACTGCTTCTTGTTTTGTCGACAGCATCTCGCTTGTCTTTCCATTTATAGCGAGTATTCGGTTGCAGCTTCTTATTGCGTATTTGCCCGGATTAGCGTGTTACACAAGTCGTGCCAACGTCCCGAACGCTGCGCGAGCTTGTATACAATTTCGGCCCAACATCTTCGAGTCTAAATCGTAGGTTAAGGGGTTAAGAACATAAAAAAAAAAATGTTAATTGCAATGGGGCGCACGCTCCGGTGGCAATTTCCCTGTACATCCTTCTTATCCCTTTCCTACACCCACCCACATATGCCCTGTACAAATTTAAACTTCAATTCTTTCAACGTTTTTGGTAAATTATTCATTTCACTTGGTAACTTTTTCCAATCCCTAACACCTTGTGCCTGAAAATGAGTGCCAGCAAGCTTGTGATGTGAAGGTCAACTTTCCCATTATATGCATTACTTTTAATTCTTACACCAATATATTTCCACACATCATCACCATTATACGCCTTGTACACTCCTATGACCCTCTTCACCCTCTTCCTGTCTTCCAATGAACCCTATTCCAGCTCTTTTATCATATCTGTTACTGATTGCATTCTGCAGTAATTTCCAGAAACAAATCTAGCAGCCCTTCTTTGCACCCACCCAAATCCTGTATTTGATACTCAAAATTTGAGTCCCATACTACCAGGACCACTTTTAGGGTAGCTTAGGGGCAGTAGGTATGAATTGTCTGTGCAGAGGGGGTTTACCTTTTGAAGGAACCATCCATGCATCCACCTGCCCTATTGTTAGCCACGCCCCCTTGTAACCTGACACCATCCCGCTGACCTTGAAACCTCAGTTTCCCCTCTTCGCAACCTGATACCCCCTCCCCCTCCCTCCTTGTAACCTGACACCATCCCGCTGACCTTGAAACCTGCAGGTGTTCCTTCCGTGTAACCTGGCACCTTTTGCAGGTAGAAACCTGTTGTAATCTGATACCCTGCCTCTGACCTTGAATTCGAAACCCCTCGCCATCAACCGGTTTGTAATCGATACGCCGCGCAAGAAACCGGTTTGTAGAGCGGGCGGGTAACAAAAACCGGTTCTCGCTACCTGGGGATGGTCACTTGTTTGAACACCTGCCTTCCCTAGCACCAGCTGCCCTTGGGGTTCTTTGTTAGGCCACTTGAGCGACCCCAAAGACACCAGGTGTGTCGCGGCCGCGCAAGAAACCGGTATGTAGAGCGGGCGGGCAGGTACAA
Organism: Vandiemenella viatica; assembly: GCA_031002005.1. NCBI lineage: Eukaryota > Metazoa > Arthropoda > Insecta > Orthoptera > Morabidae > Vandiemenella > Vandiemenella viatica. Next base: position 20,895,718 of record JARYHS010009186.1, read on the forward strand.
ACCTGATGTAACCTAATACCCCGCGCAGAGAACCTGCGATACACTGAATATCAGGCAAGTGTTTTGGACAAAGTTTTGTGCATATTTTTATGGTCAGACCGATCGTGGTGGGTGAGCGGTTAACTCTCTGGCCTCGCATTCGGGAGGACGCGGGTTCGAATCCCCGTCAAGGCATCCATCGCGCGGTAGTGAGAACAAACAAGTATCTGCAGATGCGAAGTAAATAAATATGGAGTCACGTTATAGTGCGATACACTGAATATCAGGCGAGTGTTTTGGACAAAGTTTTGTGCATATTTTTATGGCTCAGACCGATCGTGGTGGATGGGCGGTTAACTCTCTGGCCTCGCAATCGGGAGGACGCGGGTTCGAATCCCCGTCCAGGCATCCATCGCGCGGTAGTGAGAACAAACAAGTATCTGCGCATGCGAAGTAAATAAATATGGAGTCACGTTTATAGTGCGATACACTGAATATCAGGCGAGTGTTTTGAACAAAGTTTTGTGCATATTTTTATGGCTCAGACCGATCGTGGTGGGTGAGTGGTTAACTCTCTGGCCTCGCATTCGGGAGGACGCGGGTTCGAATCCCCGTCAAGGCATCCATCGCGCGGTAGTGAGAACAAACAAGTATCTGCAGATGCGAAGTAAATAAATATGGAGTCACGTTTATAGTGCGATACACTGAATATCAGGCGAGTGTTTTGGACAAAGTTTTGTGCATATTTTTATGGCTCAGACCGATCGTGGTGGATGGGCGGTTAACTCTCTGGCCTCGCAATCGGGAGGACGCGGGTTCGAATCCCCGTCCAGGCATCCATCGCGCGGTAGTGAGAACAAACAAGTATCTGCGCATGCGAAGTAAATAAATATGGAGTCACGTTTATAGTGCGATACACTGAATATCAGGCGAGTGTTTTGAACAAAGTTTTGTGCATATTTTTATGGCTCAGACCGATCGTGGTGGGTGAGTGGTTAACTCTCTGGCCTCGCAATCGGGAGGACGCGGGTTCGAATCCCCGTCCTGGCACCCATCCCGCGGTGACGGTGAGTGTTTTGGACAAAGTTTTGTGCATATTCTTACGGCTCAGACCGAGCGTGGTGAGTGAGCTGTTAACTCTCTGATCTCGCATTCGGGAGGACGCGGGTTCGAATCCCCGTGAGGCATCCAGATTTGGGTTTTTAATGGTTTACCTAAATCATTCCAAGCGAATGACGGGGTGTTTCCTTCAAAAAGACGATGGCCGAATACCTTCCCGTTCCTTGTCTCCATTCACATCCCGCCTCTAATGACCTCGACTTCTACGAAGCGTAAAGCCATAAGTAAAAAGAAAAAAAATCCTAAGCCCAGTACGTTTTCCGTTACTTTAGAATTACCGTTAATATTTTCTATTGCAGAGACTAAATGCTGATCACTGCAGAAATGATTACATTCGTCCACGTTTCAGAAGATGCAGGTTTAATTTTCTGAGACTGGTTGGTGAATTTTTTTTTAATGTTCGGCAGTGTCATCACCCACCACGCTCGGTAATTTTCGTGGACAATACTGAAAAATATCTATTCTGAGAAGTAATTTTTTGCATGGTGCTTCGATAATTATGAAATTTCCAAACATCTGAAATGACTGGTTACGCAGATATTGCTGCTACCAGAGACACAGGGAAATAGTGTGAACTTTGACAAAATATCTTTAGCTGGGACGCTGCATGTTAGAGACTAATACAGTATCTCTAAACCGAGCGTGGTGGTGTAACGGATAGCGTTCTGGCCTCGCATTCGGGAGGACGGCGGTTCGAATCCCCGTCCGGGCATCCAGATTTGGGTTTTCCATGGTTTCCCCAAATCACTCCAGGTGAATGCCGGGATGCTTCCTTCAAAAGGCCATGGCCGAATTCCTTCCCATTCCTTGCCCCCATCCTTTCCCGTCTCTAAAGACCACGTTGTTAAAAAGGGAGGTTAAACTGTTAAAAAAAAAGTAACTCTAATCAACTACACAATCTTGCTACTTATCCCGTTTCTTTGGCAGAGGCATATTGCACACTGTACGGATATTGAGTGACCAAGACCTACTAACTGTGATAAGTTCGGCGAAAGACGTTTGTGACGGCGAGTGTTTTGGACAAAGTTTTGTGCATATTCTTACGGCTCAGACCGATCGTGGTGGGTGAGCGGTTAACTCTCTGGCCTCGCATTCGGGGGGACGCGGGCTCGAATCCCCGTCCAGGCATCCAGATTTGGGTTTTTAATGGTTTACCTAAATCATTCGAAGTGAATGCCGGGTGTGTTTCCTTCAAAAAGGCGATGGCCGAATACCTTCCCGTTCCTTGTCTCCATTCACATCCCGCCTCTAATGACCTCGACTTCGACGAGGCGTAAAGCCATAAGTAAAAAGAAAAAAAAGTAAAAAAATCTTAAGCCCAGTACGTTTTCCTTTACTTTAGAATTACCGTTAATATTTTCTATTGCAGAGACTAAATGCTGATCACTGCAGAAATGATTACATTCGTCCACGTTTCAGACGATGCAGGTTGAATTTTTTGAGACTGGTTGGTGAATATTTAATGTTCGACAGTGTCTTCGCCCACCACGCTCGGTAATTGTCGTGGACAATACTGAAAAATATCTATTCTGAGAAGTAATTTTTTTGCATGGTGCTTCGATAATTATGAAGTTTCTAACATCTGAAATTACTGGTTACGCAGATATTGCTGCTACCAGGGACACAGGGAAAATAGTGTGAACTTTGACGAAACATCATTAGCTGGGACGCTGCATGTTAGAGACTAATACAGTAACTCTAATCAACTACACAATCTTGCTACTTATCCCGTTTCTTTGGCAGAGGCATATTGCATACTGTACGGATATTGAGTGACCAAGACTTACTAACTGCGATAAGTTCGGCGAAAGACGTTTGTGACGGCGAGTGTTTTGGACAAAGTTTTGTGCATATTCTTACGGCTCAGACCGATCGTGGTGGGTGAGCGGTTAACTCTCTGGCCTCGCATTCGGGAGGACGCGGGTTCGAATCCCCGTCAAGGCATCCATCGTGCGGTAGTGAGAACAAACAAGTATCTGCAGATGCGAAGTAAATAAATATGGGGTCACGTTTATAGTGCGATACACTGAATATCAAGCGTGTGTTTTGCACAAAGTTTTGTGCATATTATTATGGCTCAGACCGATCGTGGTGGATGAGCGGTTAACTCTCTGGCCTCGCAATCGGGAGGACGCGGTTCGAATCCCCGTCCAGGCATCCATCGCGCGGTAGTGAGAACAAACAAGTATCTGCAGATGCGAAGTAAATAAATATGGAGTCACGTTTATAGTGCGATACACTGAATATCAGACGAGTGTTTTGGACAAAGTTTGTGCATATTTTTATGGCTCAGACCGATCGTGGTGGGTGAGTGGTTAACTCTCTGGCCTCGCATTCGGGAGGACGCGGGTTCGAATCCCCGTCCTGGCACCCATCGCGCGGTGACGGTGAGTGTTTTGGACAATGTTTTGTGCATATTCTTACGGCTCAGACCGAGAGTGGTGTGTGAGCTGTTAACTCTCTGATCTCGCATTCGGGAGGACGCGGGTTCGAATCCCTGTGAGGCATCCAGATTTGGGTTTTTAATGTTTTACCTAAATCATTCTAAGCGAATGACGGGGTGTTTCCTTCAAAAAGGCGATATCCGAATACCTTCCCGTTCCTTGTCTCCATTCACATCCCGCCTCTAATGACCTCGACTTCTACGAAGCGTAAAGCCATAAGTAAAAAGAAAAAAAATCCTAAGCCCAGTACGTTTTCCGTTACTTTAGAATTACCGTTAATATTTTCTATTGCAGATACTAAATGCTGATCATTGCAGAAATGATTACATTCGTCCACGTTTCAGACGATGCAGGTTGAATTTTTTGAGGACTCGTTGGTGAATTTTTAATGTTCGGCAGTGTCATCACCCACCACGCTCGGTAATTTCCGTGGACAATACTGAAAAATATCTATTCTGAGATGTAATTTTTTGCATGGTTCTTCGATAATTATGAAATTTCCAACATCTGAAATGACTGGTTACGCAGATATTGCTGCTACCAGAGACACAGGGAAATAGTCTGAACTTTGACAAAACATCTTTAGCTGGGACGCTGCATGTTAGAGACTAATACAGTAACTCTAATCAACTACACAATCTTGCTACTTACCCCGTTTCTTTAGATAATTTAGGTTAAGCGGGCTGGCATGTTACGTGTTAGCTTATACAAATGAGTATAACCCCAGTTTCGGGTTAAGAAACCATGACGCCCTTGCACTAATTGAGGTTACCCCACTTTTGGGATAAAAAACCACGAAACCCATACAGTAATTGAGGTTATTGTAGATAATTTAGATTAGGCAGGCCAGCATGTTACATTGTGTTAGCTTAGGTTAGCTTAGCTTAGCTTAGGTTAACACACTATTTCCTTGTGTCTCTGGTAGCAGCAATATCTTCGTTACCAGTCATTTCAGATGTTGGAAATTTCATAATTATCGAAGAACCATGCAAAAAAATTACTTCTCAGAATAGATATTTTTCAGTATTGTCCACGAAAATTACCGAGCGTGGTGAGTGATGACACTGCCGAACATTAAAAATTCACCAACCAGTCTCAAAAAATTCAACCTCCATCGTCTGAAACGTGGACGAATGTAATCATTTCTGCAGTGATCAGCATTTAGTCTCTGCAATAGAAAATATTAACGGTAATTCTAAGTAAAGGAAAACGTGCTGGGCTTAAGATTTTTTTTTTATTACTTATGGCTTTACGCTTCGTAGAAGTCGAGGTCATTAGAGGCGGGATGTGAATGGAGACAAGGAAACGGGAAGGTATTCGGCCATCGCCTTTTTGAAGGAAACACCCCGTCATTCGCTTGGAATGATTTAGGTAAACCATTAAAAACCCAAATCTGGATGCCTGGACGGGGGTTCGAACTCGCGTCCCCCCGAATGCGAGGCCAGAGAGTTAACAGCTCACCCACCACGCTCGGTCTGAGCCGTAAGATTATGCACAAAACTTTGTCCAAAACAATCGCCGTCACAAACGTCTTTCGCCGAACATATTGCAGTTAGTAAGTCTTGGTCACTCAATATCCGTACAGTATGCAATATGCCTCTGCCAAAGAAACGGGATAAGTAGCAAGATTGTGTAGTTGATTAGAGTTGCTGCATTAGTCTCTAACATGCAGCGTCCCCAGCTAAAGATGTTTTGTCAAAGTTCACACTATTTCCCTGTGTCTCTGGTAGCAGCAATATCTGCGTAACCAGTCATTTCAGATGTTGGAAATTTCATAATTATCGAAGAATCATGCAAAAAAATTACATCTCAGAATAGATATTTTTCAGTATTGTCCACGAAAATTACCGATCGTGGCGGGTGATGACACTGCCGAACATTAAAAATTCACCAACCAGTCTCAAAAATTAAACCTGCATCGTCTGAAACGTGGACGAATGTAATCATTTCTGCAGTGATCAGCACTTAGTCCTCTGCAATAGAAAATATTAACGGTAATTCTAAAGGAACGGAAAACGTACTGGGTTTAAGATTTTTTTTTTCTTTTTTTTCTTTTTACTTATGGCTTTACGCATCGTCGAAGTCGAGGTCATTAGAGGCGGAGTGAATGGAGACAAGGAACGGGAAGGTATTCGGCCATCGCCTTTTTGAAGGAAACACCCCTGGCATTCACTTGGAATGGTTTAGGTAAACCATTAAAAACCCAAATCTGGATGCCTGGACGGGGATTCGAGCCCGCGTCCCCCCGAATGCGAGGCCAGAGAGTTAACCGCTCACCCACCACGATCGGTCTGAGCCGTAAGAATATGCACAAAACTATGTCCAAAACACTCGCCGTCACAAACGTCTTTCGCCGAACTTATCGCAGTTAGTAGGTCTTGGTCACTCAATATCCGTACAGTATGCAATATGCCTCTGCCAAAGAAACGGGATAAGTAGTAAGATTGTGTAGTTGATTAGAGTTACTGTATTAGTCTCTAACATGCAGCGTCCCAACTAAAGATGTTTTGTCAAAGTTCACACTATTTCCCTGTGTCTCTGGTAGCATCAATATCTGCGTAACCAGTCATTTCAGATGTTGGAAATTTCATAATTATCGAAGCACCATGCAAAAAATTACTTCTCAGAATAGATATTTTTCAGTATTGTCCACGAAAATTACCGAGCGTGGTGGGTGATGACACTGCCGAACATTAAAAATTCACCAACCAGTCTCAAAAATTAAACCTGCATCTTCTGAAACGTGGACGAACGTAATCATTTCTGCAGTGATCAGCATTTAGTCTCTGCAATAGAAAATATTAACGGTAATTCTAAAGTAACGGAAAACGTACTGGGCTTAGGATTTTTTTTCTTTTTACTTATGGCTTTACGCTTCGTAGAAGTCGAGGTCATTAGCGGCGGGATGTGAATGGAGACAAGGAACGGGAAGGTATTCGGCCATCGTCTTTTTGAAGGAAACACCCCGTCATTCGCTTGGAATGATTTAGGTAAACCATTAAAAACCCAAATCTGGATGCCTCACAGGGATTCGAACCCGCGTCCTCCCGAATGCGGGATCAGAGAGTTAACAGCTCACTCACCACTCTCGGTCTGAGCCGTAAGAATATGCACAAAACTTTGTCCAAAACACTCGCCGTCACCGCGCGATGGGTGCCTGGACGGGGATTCGAACCCGCGTCCTCCTGATTGTGAGGCCAGAGAGTTAACCACTCACCCACCACGATCGGTCTGAGCCATAAAAATATGCACAAAACTTTGTTCAAATCACTCGCCTGATATTCAGTGTATCGCACTATAAACGTGACTCCATATTTATTTACTTCGCATGCGCAGATACTTGTTTATTCTCACTACCGCACGATGGATGCCTGGACGGGGATTCGAACCCGCGTCCTCCCGATTGCGAGGCCAGAGAGTTAACAGCTCACCCACCACGATCGGTCTGAGCCGTAAGAATATGCACAAAACTTTGTCCAAAACACTCACCGTCACCGCGCGATGGGTGCCAGGACGGGGATTCGAACCCGCGTCCACCCGAATGTGAGGCCAGAGAGTTAACCGCTCACCCACTACGATCGGTCTGAGCCATAAAAATATGCACAAAACTTTGTCCAAAACACTCGCCTGATATTCAGTGTATCGCAGGTTCTCGGCGCGGGGTATTAGGTTACAACAGGTTTGTACCTGCCCGCCCGCTCTACAAACCGGTTTCTTGCGCGGCCGCGACACACCTGGTGTCTTTGGGGTCGCTCAAGTGGCCTAACAAAGAACCCCAAGGGCAGCTGGTGCTAGGGAAGGCAGGTGTTCAAACAAGTGACCATCCCCAGGTAGCGAGAACCGGTTTTTGTTCACCCGCCCGCTCTACAAACCGGTTTCTTGCGCGGCGTATCGATTAGAAACCGGTTGATGGCGAGGGGTTTCGAATTCAAAGTCAGAGGCAGGGTATCAGATTACAACAGGTTTCTACCTGCAAAAGGTGCCAGGTTACACGGAAGGAACACCTGCAGGTTTCAAGGTCAGCGGGATGGTGTCAGGTTACAAGGAGGGGAGGGGAGGGGGTATCAGGTTGCGAAGAGGGGAAACTGAGGTTTCAAGGTCAGCGGGATGGTGTCAGGTTACAAGGGGGCGTGGCTAACAATAGGGCAGGTGGATGCATGGATGGTTCCTTCAAAAGGTAAACCCCTCTGCACAGACAATTCATACCTACTAGGGGGCCCGCACCACATGCAAAAAAAAAAAAAAAAATATTACGTGTGCAAAGAAACGGTTTTGGCATAATTGGTATTGCATGCGGGCTAGCGGCGGGCCTGACTGTAAAATAAAATTTCAGTGCACCTACCATAAATTGAAAAGTGACAAATTTGGGGCTCAACGGTGAGGAATTTATAACCCTTGTAACATAAGATGCAGCATACTGTGGTCGGGGTGTATGCATATAGATTGAAGTCACTGTCTTACACCTGTAATGCAAACATAATTCCCTAGCATTAATGTCCGGAAGGTTAGGTAAGTTAAATTAAGTTTGTATACAATGTAAACAGCGAGTAGTGGTTGGAGATCCAAGTTTTCATGTTTTGCTTGAAAGTGTTTACGAAAACTTTTTGAATCTTCAGCAAGTTAACCTTGTATATTTTAACTATCTTTAAATTATACAGTATTTTGCTTTAATAGGTTTATTAATTTAATAATAAGTAATCGATATTGCTATATACATAATAAAGGTCCTGTACCACAGATATAGCCTATGGGCCTACAGATCCTAAATGCGGCCCTGCATACTACACTACCATATTCAAGCAATGGAAGTTTTGAAACCCAATCCCTCTTTGTTGATCTCCTCATCACACTCTCCAACAAGTGCAGAATTTTCAAACCTTTTCTTAGTATCTAACCATTGTGTCCTGCTCAGTTAAGCTTGTTATCAAATATAATGCCAAGATATTTACATTTCAAGTCTTCAACAAACAGTTCTTTCCCCACCTTATAGTCATAATCAACCTTTAGTTTTTTATTTGTATATCTAATAAGCTGACCTTTTTTTAGCATTTATCTTCATCCCATGTTTACCAATCCAACTAGATATCCTGTCCAGATCACCCTAGAGCTATTTACAGTTCTCTATCGCTTTGATTCTTTTATATAGCATTATGTCATCTGCAAACTATCTAATTTTTGGTAGTAAACAACCAACACAGCCATTCATTAGAATAATGAATAGCAATGGTCCCAACACGCTACCCTGTAGCACTTTGTAAGTACCTTAGAATTTGGTTAAATTCTACTTTTTTTGGCTATACGGCATAGGGGAGGAGGTAAACCTTCCAGAAATTGTAAAATCATTAACCTTGTCACTACAAGATATGGGAGAAGCGATTCATATAGAAGCCAATACTGCAGTTCATCTCAGGACATACGGCGATTTAAAATCAAATGGAATTCAGCACATTATACAAGCCGTAAATGAACAGTTAATGATAATAAACAGCTTGTAAACTTACCTAAATCAGTGAAATCCTCAGTTATTCAACTTGTAAACAATCAATTTTAGTTACATGACCGTATCACTATTTTGCAACACTTTTAGATGCAGTAAAGTATTTTTATAATAATAATGAACCGAAAGTAAAATTCACTAAAAATCAATAGTTTTAGGCAGAATAAATAAATAAAACACAATTTCAAAACTTCGTTGAACACACTTGTATTGTCAACACACCATAATAACATGTTTTCAGTAATCTTCAGAGCTAACAAATAAATTTTAAGTAATAATAGAGAACAATGCATAACATATAAAAGTTTTAAAACGTTCCACGCAGTTTAATAAACACTAAATCAGTTTTAAAAAAATTACGCCGTGAAGGAAAACGTGGCAACTTTCAAATTAAATTGTGAACTTCTAAGTCCACCTTAGTAAACAAAATCACTTTTAAAATGTATAATAAAATTAAAGGAACATTCTGAAGCTAACGAACTTTCGAAATAAACAGTAAATAAGAAAATATTATTAACTTTGTTGTAGGCCATGTTCCACAGTTGTTGCATAAATATTTTTGAATAAAAATCCGTCTTCTAACAACTGTTTTTATTTTTAACTTTCATCTACCAGACGCGTTTCGCCCTTCTGGAGTGGGGCATCGTCAGTGGCTATAAATAGCCACTACAATTTTTAGTAAGTAGAGTTTATGTAAATAAAGCTTGTAACCATACAGATAATTTAGTATTAAGAAGTGAATTTATGTTTGAACACAGATACTATGAAAAACAATATATAGAATAAGTATAACAGACTGAACCTACAGATGATACAATATTACAGCATGAATATTTGTATATAATTAATGTACTAGATTTGCATACACAAATATGATCAAAATATTATGTTATTTATAGCCACTGACGATGCCCCACTCCAGAAGGGCGAAACGCGTCTGGTAGATGAAAGTTAAAAATAAAAACAGTTGTTAGAAGACGGATTTTTATTCAAAAAAGAAAATATTAGTTTCGCATAACTACTGGTTACATCACCCGCCACCTCAGATATTCGAAGGCCAATAACTTTTAAAGTACTTAATGTATCAAAAATCTAAATAGCTCCACGGAGAGTGCAGAAAAGAGAGAACAATCTGGTAAAGGTTTAAATAAAATATTCTAAAATTTTCTACATAGGTCGTAAAATCTACCGGAAGTAGAGAAACTAGTCAAAATAACAGTACCATTTTTCTAACACAATTAAAGTTGTATGGTTTTTTGAGAAACTTTAGAGCCATAGTCCCCATAACAAGAAACAATCCGGAGGAGTCACTCTATACAGTGTGAATTTTCGAGGGCTCTCAGTTAATATATTTTCATTTAGCCATTTTTGACGTGTGTGGTGAAAATGCTAATCTATTTAAGTCCAGGCGGGCCTGATGTCTTAGCCCACAGTTGCCGCTGTGCTGCGGCAGCGAGCGGTTGCGCGCGCAGCATGGTGAAGAAGCGACGACCCGTTTCGCCGAGCCTCACGCCCGCGCGCAGCAAGGCTGCGCCATCGTTGGCAGGAGATGCACCCGCCGCGCCTACCACCTGCGTCCATTCTTCGCCGCACAGCGGTGGAGGTCGGTCGACTGCTGACTGCTGACCGCTCCTCTGAGGGAGGGGTGTGCCGGGAGACAGCACCTGGTGCTACGAAGAGCCACCAGGGCGCACTGTCGTCTGCACAAGTGCTCCTGGCAGGACGTGGCTGTGGCGTTCAGTCATCGCCGTGCATCGATGGCAGGAGGACCGATGCGGGCAGTCCACCATCAAGAGAAGGCTGCTGGCAGCTGTCGCCCATTACATCTCCGAGGCGACACGATGACAGTCGGAAGGAGACGCATCTCCCTGCCCAACGCGTCAGTCTACACGGTGCGACAGTAGCGAACGGACGGTGCAAGGCCGGTCTGCCAATGGAGGGGCCGTTACGTACAGGCTCCTCGCTCACTGAAACGCAATCATGGTGTGACCGAAGCGAGCTACCAGCAACAGGAAACGCTACCTAGAGCCAAGGCTGACAACCACGACGAAACTCCAGCGAGCCCTGATGCATCAGAAAACTCCGTCAACTTTGCAAATACCACAAAATCGTCACCAAGTAATTGCAGCTACAGAAGTGGTGCCATCGAGGATCCCTGCAGACAAGAATGGCTAATATATTTTTGGTGCTGGACCGACACCGGGATATTCGAGATGCGCCACAACCACCACCCACCAAGCTGCTGGGGATGGCGGATAGACCCAAAACAAGACAGTAGTAGTCTCCAGATGGAACTATGTGTTGAACTCCACAAGAAAACCTACAAATGGCTGCTACCCGTCGGATATATCGATGATTTCTTCAAAGTACTCACCGATCCCGCCTGCTCCCACCTAGCCTGCCCTGTTCATGAACAAGTCAAGGAGGGTGAGGATGGACAAGCGTGGGCAAAGACTGTTCCTTTGCCATGCGTCTTCGCTGAAAATTTTAACGAAGAAGAATACATGGAGGAGCTAAAACGCAGACTCCACCCTTTACAAACGTCAACGCCAGCATCACCATCAAAACCAAACAACTCATCAGACGACAAGGGAGACACCCCGACGTTCACCCCACAGTTGCAGACGCCGCCAGGCTTGAGCACACTAGGAGTTACCGAGGCGACGACAAGTGATGCTGCGCCATCAAGATTGGTGCCAATACAACGTCCTGACTCACGCAGCAACGAGAGGCCTGTAGTCGCACAGGATGACGGAAAACGGGACGCCATCTTTGTAAGGCCAGCTGACATGGCAGCCACCATTAGAGTACTGCAAGAAAATGGCATCCTGTACCACCCTGGACGGACAGGAAAGCCCCAGCCCAATCAAGAGCAACAGAAGCAGAGAGCAGTCAAGACTGCTCAGTGCTTCCGCTGCCAAGCCTGGGGCCACATGGCAGCAGACTACAAAGCGGGAGAGCGCTGTGTCCGCTGCGGCGGCAGACACAGTGTGAAAGGCTGCCACCGACCTCGAGACGCAACGCCAACATGTGCCAACTGCTCGGGGCCGCACGCAGCATTCCACGCCCGCTGTCCAGCCAGACCCGGACCCAAGCGCAGCCAGCAGCAGCAAGACCGAACAAAACGCCAGGTGGAAACCAAGAAAAACGCCTGGTCAAAGAAGAGGAGGAGGAAGAAGAAGACGACTGCAAGACCAGGACCAGATACAACCTGCCGCAACAAGCAAAGGGATCACGTGAGCAGCACTGCCTCCCAGACAAGTCACCCTCACCAGGCAAGCTGCAGCAGCAATAGGGCTGCGCCACGAGTCACAGGCACACACCACCCTCCACCAAGCCCAGATGGAACTACTACACAAGAATAGAGACCAACCAGGGACAAGACGGATGGTGCGAGCCATGTTCCCGACGTTCACGCCAAGTAGCGGGAGACAACAAACAAGAACTTGCTAAGATACTGCAGTTGCTGATGCAACTCATATCGACACTAATACCCTAAATGTATTAGAGCCAAATTAAGCACTTAGGTCCACAGATCCAAAAACCCTATTTGAATTGATTGTCCTCCCCCCCCCCCCATAGTAGATAGTAAAATAAAAACAACCTTTTCCTGTGGCTGAAAAGAGCAATAAGCTCTCCAACAGATTTTTTTTTTTTAAAGGACGCCTTAGTAGTTGCCGGGAAGTCATTCGATTGATAGGACGTGTGATTTAGAACCGCACGGTGAAGCGCGGGGGTTGATGGGTAGAAGAACCAGGAAGTAAGACTGGACACATGGCAGGGCAGCCTTGATAGCATTTGAACGGTGGCGCGTTTGTGAATATCTATGATGAAACATTAAAATTTCCTGTTTGGGTGTCGTTCGGTCTGTTCTGGCTTAAAAATTTGCAGTTTTCGTGTGAAGAATAGTCTGATTGTCAATGCCAACTGTAAAAGTGTGAAATTAAGTGAATTTGAAGAATATAGAAATTTTTGTTAACTTTACAATGCAGCTTTTCATTATTGAAACATTACCTTTCTCTCCTAAGGGGGGGAAATCTTGAAGCAACTACGAGAAAATTGGAAACTGCACGCTTAGCTCCGAAGAGAATGAACAATTGTCTGCAAGAGGAATTGAGACCAACTTCCTTGAAACAAAGTGCGTTCAGGAATAATAAAATAAGTTAGTACATAACGAGATTACAAAGGTACAAAAGAACATATTATCGAAAAATCAGATTAAATGTTTACTAATGGGAAAGAAACATGGCGCAGTGATCGTGTCTGAAAATCAGGGTGGGAGGGGATATTCTCCACCATCCCAAAATTGGTACTAACCTGTTGAAATTTGTATTAACTGCTTCCTTATAACGTACTCTTCACGTTTTGCACTCTCCTTTCTAGAAAAATTCGCCACGAATAAAATTAAAAATGCTGAAATATGACATTGCAGCTCAGCTATTAGATGCCACTGGCACTGCGAAATCAATCATAATTTCTTGAAATGTTGGTTTATTTCTTTGTTGTAATATTTTATTGCCGTTTTAGCTTCACTCCGTTGTAAAACGTCGCATGAAATTAACAGATACAAATTATTTATCCGAAGTGCAGTTCAACAAGGCTCGCCATCTTAGAATCAGAGATAATCGATTGATTCCATTGTAAACAAATGTGCAGTTTCCGAGATGGATGCCACAAAACGAATTACCTGTAAATTTTTTACTCTTGGTCCAGGCCGAATTTCAACCTAACCACGATCACTTGACAAAACGAACCTGTTTAGGTTGATAGGCTATGACCCCTGCACCGATAATTTTTATGTCATTTTTGCAGCGCTGCTAACATTTCGCCGTTGCGGAGGTTTTGGGATGGTGGAGAATATCCCCTCCCACCCAGCAGTGACATCACATGCTATTCCAAAAAACTGTTATTTGTTTTTAAGAAATAAGCTTAAGGCTGTGATCCTAAGTCAAATGAAAAAAATATTGAACCAACACTTTGTTTCAAAATAGTCGACATGTATTCAGATGTGCCAATGAATGTCATAAAACTATGTAAGGACAGCAATGTTTATTCGTTTACGGAACTGGAGTGTGAAACTGCACGGAAGAGAAAATCTCGTCAGTCGCTCACATTATACGCTCCAAATGCGAAAAAAATCACAATAAGGTATGTGAATCTTACTATCATGTACTTATAAATTTTTTGAATTAATTTCTTCGGCATGCATAGTTTCGAGCATGTGCGCGCTCCGTACATTTGCCCAATGTAATTCTAGTAACATTTGTCATTTGAGTCCATTGCTCATATCGTTTAAAGCCCAATCTTTAGCAAAAAAAAAAACAAAAAACAAAAAAAAACAAAAAAAAACCCTGCCTGACAGGCACTTTTTTGCAGCAGGTTGTAGAATTAGCATAGTGTGATGCCAAGAGATAGATATATCAGATAAAAGCCTACTAAAAACTGTAAGTAGAAAGTGATAGTTTTATAGAAAATAAGGAATAGGATTAAGAAATTTTAGCAATGGTAGCGAGAGTGAGGCAGATAGTAAATTTCATGTTAGGATTTTTTCAGGACGCTGCTACGGCAGCCATTAGAGCACATAGGCCACGCTAAGAGGTCGGTCAACCCCTTCCCGAGGGTAAGTTTAGTCTGTCGCAACCCCACTAACACAAACTTATTGCTTTACGCCTCGTCAACATCGAGGACATTAGAGACGGGATGGGACAGGGGACAAGGAACGGGAAGGAATTCGACCATGGCCTTTGAAAGGAAACATCCCGGCATTTGCCTGGAGTGATTTGGAAAACCCAAATCTGGATGCCCAGACGGGGATTCGAACCACTATCCTTTCGAATGCGAGGTCAGAGTGTTAACCACTCACTTATCACCCATAACGCTCGGTCTGTGCTTTCTTCCATATGGCAGACAGATTACGCCAACCGGGAACCAGAAGTTCTTTTTTGCGCTATGGCTTTACGCCTCTTCGACCTCGAGATCATTAGAGGCGGGATGGAACTGGAGACAAGATACTGGAAGGAATTCGGCCATGGCGTTTTGAATTAAGCAAACCGGCATTCGCCTGGAGTGATTTGGGGAAACCATGGAAAACCCAACTCTGGATGCCCTGACGAGGATTTGAACCGGGGTCCTCCCGAATGTGAGACCAGAGCGCTAACCGCTCACCCACCACGCTCAGTGACCAGAGTCAATGCTGGTAGTGCTCTTCCCACAAGGAGTAAGCCCAAAGTAGCACAGTTAGCCTCGGGGGGGGGGGTGTGTTGATGATAGGTTCTTATGTAACACGACGAGACAAATAGAAAATCTACTATATAATTTCGTAAGCTCGTTCTTTCACTCACTTCTGTAGCTATTGACTGGAGAACGGTGTCATGTGTCAGCCTTCGCTCGCAAAACAGCGACCAGAAATACCACTAGAAGAAATTAGTGGCTATGTCCACAATTTAATAGATAAGCAACTGCTACCAAATTAATTGCCATAATACGTACATTAAGTTTGCTTTTCGTAACGTTTCATAGTTAAAAACATATTGATAATATTTTCGGCTAAAAAAATGTGGATCTGCTTTTCAGTAAGATGTTGCTAATGAAAGCAACTTCAAAAAACCTTAAACAATTAAATTACTCATGGTCTCTGCTGTAACCACGAATACCAGTTGTCATTCCGGCTTAGGATAAATTTCAATTTACTTAAAACTTTCACTATGTTATTGCTTGACCAAAGTTTATGCATTATGGTTTATTTACTTTTTAGGTATTTTGCTGAACCACTTTCATTAATGGTCTTTGTTCATGTTCGTTGTACAGTACATCCGTGAGTTATTAGGTTATTTTAAATGGACATCAGACCAAATATGTCACCGAATCGACTATTCTGGCAATTCATTTCTTCGGAGTTGCTCAACTGTTTAATAATATGAAATGTTTATTAAGTTCTCTGGCCGTTACAGATACCATGACGAATGATTACATTATGAGTGTTTGCCCAGTCTCAAAAAAAAAACGGCGTGCTTTCGAAGCAAACAGGAATTTTTAAAATTTTGCAGAGTGAACTTTAAGCGTAAAATACAAGTCAAGTTTGTATTTATACAATTATACGATTGCGCTATCGTCCCTGTTAGTTTTTAATACCTATCTCTATTAATGATGAGTTCTTCAAGCTCAAGAGATGTTATTGACCCTGAAACATAGATATAGTTTATATTTGGTCAAATCAGGTCAACTTGTCATAATCTTTCATCCTAAAACCCGGAACTATTCTAGACCCGTGACGATACGCAAAAAAAAGGCCACAGGCTTTCACTAGTAAAGAATACATGTCTTCGGTATCGCGCTAAGTTCTCCAGATATAATGTCTCCAAATTGTGGTGATTAGGATGGGATGCGGCCTGGACAAAAAATTATTTTGCCAAAGCCATCACGAACTACAAGCTGGGCATGCAGAGTAGGTGTTTTATTATTTTTATTTTATCACCCCTTGCGGTTAGGTTGAAACGCGACCTGGACCAGAATACAAATTTCACCAAACACACAAGGAACTATACCTATAACTAATTTTTTATAGTCAATATCTCGAGAATTAAGGGAGATATCAAAAGATTTTTACTTCTGATTTTCGATTTGTGAGTTACATAAGAATCAATCATCAAATTGCATCGCCAAGGTTATGATAGTGAACACATAAAATTCATTGCGAACTACATTTCTATTAACAACATTGCCAACATCAAGATTCATAGTTCGCGTAGCATAAATTAACATAATTTATCTCATTATATATCTTCAATATGAACTGTAATTTGACGAACGCACGTGCAATAATAAATTCAATGATTCGCGATGTAAACTTGACCTGAAAGTTATCTTTTGTAATTCATACTAATAGTAATAGTTAATTTTTGTAGACTTACTCAGAAGATATTGTACTTGTAGTAAACAGACCTACACAAATTCGACATTCAAAGCAGCAAACACACTGTAAACAGCGCAATGTTTTTGGAAATCTATTATGGCCGCCACGCATGCGCGGTAGGAGCCGAGTATTTACAGGAGGCTTCACTGATTTAGTGGTATTTCGCCTCCTCTATTTTCCTTCTTACATGGTGTAAATCCAGTGAATTTTATTAAGAATATTTGGCGTCTATGTGGTGAAGTTTCTTGCTTTGGTACCTGGTCACGTGGTGTTATAAGTTTCAAATCATTTCGGTAATTTTCACGTAATGTCGGAATAAAGACAGACAAAGCTCGCTACAAATTTATGTATATAGAGAACAGTCTAACATTTGCCAGCAGTTTCCCACCTGCGGACGTACTTGTGTGAACTAAAGCGATCACGGTAATTTTTTTAATTTTACTGTCGAGTAGCAAATATTAACACTGGAAAAGGAAAAACTAAATGTTAAGTAAAAATTTTCCTTTCTTTAACTACTTTCTTATGTTTGGCGTTCCTTCAAGTCTCTGAAATGTTTGACTTTCGTTACCCGTTTATTTTAACGTAATTTATTTCAGAAAAATTAAGAAATTGGATAGTCAAATTTTTATAAAACTTTGTAAAAATTAGCCAAACTAATAAGAAGAAATTAAATTATAATTTTATTTGTGATGTATTTATTACAGCATCTTCGCAACAGTTAACGTAAAGAAATATATCGAGATATCGAAAAAATATTAATGTGCTAAATCACCGTTGCAGATTTTAAATAAAATTCACAAATTTGTACTTTTCACGAAATGTACAATGTTTTACCAGGAGTGACAAAATTTGATGAAGTTGTGACCCAAATTGTCTGTGATAAACAAATATTAAAGTTCTAAGGACTTGAAATTTTACCATGGTGTTACAACTGTAACTACACTGTCGGAGGTTAAAATTACACTATTCCACATAATTCGCCATTAAGAAAAGAAAAAATATGCTAGCTTGCACATTATGGTATTTTAACACAGAATGAAATTCATTCATACAATAGTAAAAGAACGGCAAGTAAACATATTTGCTATAGATCTGAATCCTGCTCATCCATAAAACGATTATTTAAATACAGTCTATAAATAATACCATGTAATACGACACTTGCTTTTCCCCACACGTCTGTCCTCTTGTGTCGTTACTATGTTCAGTAAATTCACTGACGTGACAGGTTCCTATACTGATGCCGTCTATCGGGTTGAAAGACACATTGCTTCATAATTAAGGAGGGAAACGGTAGATGGCGTTCATATGAAACGCAACGGAATTGGTCCTCAGTGTTTCACCGATTCAAAAGAATCGCTATTTCAATAAAGTTACATAATCTTTCATTCCTTCCATTCAATTCCCTGACTTCAAGAAGATTGCATCCGCATGTAATGTACAAATGAGTACTTTTCATTGACGTAACGTTTTTACTAATAAAAAATTTAACGAACATTTAGCGCCAGTCTGTTCGGTTATTATACTAGTGGGCGCATTGGCCTGCAGATCCTGTTTGAAGGCGGATGTCGGCTACGCCCTGTCTGTGGTCAAGTTCAAGGGCTACACTCGCGGGCGTGGTCCAGCCCCGCCTATATAAGATGATCACTGGACATTTCACGGCAGAATTCTTTCGTCAGGTAGCAACGAAACATCATGAAGGTAAGACAAAATCCTAGCACTTTTGTTCAACCGGACAGTAATTTATTATAAGCACACCAATTGCTTGCTGCCTTACATGCCGCCTCGGCAGACCGCTTTAAGACGTCACGAATACGTATTTAGCCGTTTTCTGTGAACATCTAGGTTATTTCTGCGACGGTTGCCTGTTTTCGTTTCATAAATTAATTTCACTAACAAAATCTTTTCTCGACAAGTAAAACACAGTTAACACATTTTACCGATAGATGTTAACACTTTTGTTTCCCAGTTCTTCCTATTAACGACACACTATGCAAGACGAGTGATAAACATATTTGTCGCTACTAGTTAGTAAAACGGATCCCTGTGCCGAAAAAAGAAGAAGAGATGGTGTGTGCTAGAAATTCATCGGAGCTGTTGTCAGTTAATACATTTACCGTCAGTGATATGAATTCTTTCCACTGTTGCTTACTCACAATGTGAACTGATTATGCGAGCTTGTTTCAGATGTGCAGTTTCCCATGTTCACTCAGTATCGAGTGGGAGTTTAGCCGCACACACAACCCTCCATAGAAGTCCCATGCTCTAGAATGCAATACGGAGCAGACCCTGGCACCATAGGTCTGCGGTCACCGGTTCGAGTCCTCCCTAGGATATTGGAGTGTTTAATTTAGTGTTTTTTGCCGTCTTGTACAGGGTCCGGCAATAAAACCTCCCACATTTCACGTAGCCGGCGTGCGGGTTGTAGTGAGGATACTGATGTGGAATGTGTTTTGTTTTAAAGTGGTGTACCTGCCATTTTCAGTGTGCGCCATGTCGTGGCTTGGTGATCGTGCGTTTGTTGTGGACGAATTTATTCGTAACAGTTGTTCTCAGATTTTCGGAGACGATTCGAACTTGGCCTACATGATCGTGTCCCAGATAGAAAACTATTCAACTGTGGGTGTCAAACTTTAGAAAGACAGGTTCAGCACTAAAAAAAAAAAAACCTACAGGCCGTCCTAGGACTGCAACAACGCCGGAAAATTTGGCGCGTGTGAGTGTGTCTATGCAACATTCACCAATTTTTGGGGACACTTAAAGCCTATAGTGTACAAACATCGTCCCACAATACTGCAAGCACTTAAAGAGGCCATTACCCAAGAATTGGCAGCCATTCCAAGAGAAATGACGCGAAAATGTATGTAGAACTTTCTGGATAGACTTTGTCAACGTGTCAACAATGGAGGGCAGATATAATTTTTAAAACCAAATAATTAAAAATGGCAAAGTATGTATTTTTCATAAATAAAAGAAATTATTCTCTATCATATTTAGTTTTTATGTGACAACACATTAAAATGAGGGAGGTTTTATTGCCGGACCCTGTATTACGCGAGTGAGATTAGAGATAGCAGAATACATACACCAGTAGAATCCAGAGTAGGTGGCTGTACGAATGCCAATTTTTTTAAGTGCAGAAATAAGATTTAGCAAATATACGTGTTTGATAGACTCACGGACGTCACTTCTCTGGCCATAGCCAATCCTGCGAACGTATCCAAGGTCTTAAACATATACACTTATCTAAATCTAATTTCTTATCATATCTTGTGGATTGATCTTATGGGGGTAAGTATCATCTAATTGATGTATTTTTGTGATTTTTTATATGATGTTTATCACTAATGAGAGGTCTGAATTATACTGGTGATTTTTTAGGGCCTAACTAGATAGGGATCTATTTAATCTATTGGTTGGTTGTTATCTACATTGAGAAACCTACTTAAAACTATTGGAGGGAATATTCTAAGGTGAGTGAGGCGGCGCAGCCTAGCGGAAGGGGCAGCCTCGCCCGCGTGGTTGATCAGATTTAGAGTATGTTTGGAATAGTTCGAAATTAACGAAGGAGTAATTGGAATATGTAAATGTTCCTCATGTGAAAAATGAATTAGTATTTAGCTGTTTTTTGTAAAAATTAATTTTTAATGCTACAAATAGTGAATAGTAACAAAACAGAAACTACTCAGAAAATAAGTCGAACCTGCAATCCTTTCTACAGGAATGTGGCGCTTTAATATGCACGGATCTCTCCCTCCCCCCCCTCCCCCCTCCCCTCCTAGTCATTGTAGTTTTTTTACTGGTATACATTCAGTAATTTTGATTGACTCTTGATTTCTGATCAATGAAAACTCACCAGGACTATTGGCATTTGCACGAGAAACATTAGGCTGTTGTATTGTTCCCATTCCAACACAGAAAACTTCTCATTTCAAACTGTGAAAACCCCATTAAAATCTGTACAGTGGGTTTTCGGCGATTCGGAAACACACAGACACTGTCTGATACAGATTTAATTTTTTATATTTTTACTACGGATAGTGAGATCGTCTGTGTGCCACTTTAATATTTCTAAGACTCTTCAAACACAAAAGAAATTCTTGAAATTTTGCAGAGGATCAAATACAGATTACGTTCGTATTTCAGCCAATTCAACCAACAGTCTCGACCTTTGACTCTAAAGACTCATTTTTTTATCCCTAAGAACTCAATCTTTGTCCCTTCATCGCTATGCAGTGCGTTTTTTCGCTTAAAATGATCAAACTCAAGAAATAGATGAGGTCAAGAGACGCGGTCATGTTGTGTGACTCTGAAACCTCACAACCTGGACTAAGTAGGCATTTACCAATATGCGGCAGTCTGCCAACGGGGAACTTCCCAGACCTAAATCGCGGTCGCAGACAGGAAACTAACCTTTTTTTATTTTTTTATTTTTTATTTATTTATTTTAATGGCCTTCTGTCTATCGACTATACGGCCAGCTTTATCATTTACATTAATTTAACATGTGGTTCTTATCGTATAGCAACATGTATTCATTTCTTAATTCACACTAGATTATACAATTATTCAATATTACACTGATACAGCGATAGCCCTTGTTAAGGGAATACACGGTTACATTTGTGCCAGCGATAATATGAAGCTGGATCTTATTTCACAATGGGTAATACAATTATTCAGTGAATAGTAATACATATTTAGAAAGTATATTGATACAATAATACAATGATGACAATTATATCGGTAACAATAAAATCACATTTGGGGCGCAGTGATGTTTCCTTGCAAGGTAAGATTCGCTGGGCTTTGGTATATCCGGTTAGCCTTGCACCTGATATAACTAAACTGAATAATGAGAGTTCCTTGATGATTTACAATTTAATGTAATTTTTTAGGTCAGCTAAGATGCAGTTCCGACCGATTCCGTTGGTGGTATTGCAGCAAATGTGCTGAATTTGTAAGATCATAACTTGTATGAGATTGTTAATTTTGTTATGTTTGGTGTCTTTAGATACGGATGTCTGCCTCTCTTAGGTATGTGGCCAGCGCCCCATACACGTCACTTCTTCCCCCTCTCAGCAGGATGCGTATCGATGTTGGGAGAAACTAACCTGGAAAGCTCATATTAATGATTTCCGCAGGAAAGCAAGCGCGAGGATACACAGTTTCTACTCGTTACTCAACAGAGATAACAACTTAGCCCCAAACACTGGCGTTAAGATCTATACAACTCTATTAAGACCTATTATTGAGTATGCCTGTCCAGTGTGGGCATACGCTGCTGACAGCTACATACTCAGGATACAAGCTATACAAAACAGGGCACTGAAAAGAGCCCTGAACCTACCAGCCAGGTTTCCCACCGACGATATCCACGAAGCTACAGGAGTTCTATATCTACATGGCAGATTCCGGCAACTGAGTTTTACGCAAATTCAAACCGAAGCAATAACCAAGAAGTAAACAACATCGGTCGTTATGATATCACCATTGACTGTCGTAAGAGAACATTAAGCCTACTCAGTTAACATAACCAAACACCACCGAGAAGCCACACCAACAGAGAAGCCTTGCATCTCCCAAATACTTCTGGAGGCAATGTCCTCGGACAAAATACTCCACCAACTACCTGCCTGTTAAGAAAAGGAAGAAACGGTGCCATGTGTGTGTGTGTATAGACTCGTTGTTTCCGGCAGGTGGCTATCGTCCTGGCGTGCGTGCTGGCGGCAGTGAGCGCCGGCTTGGTGGCGCCCGCCACCGCTGGTGCGCACCCCGAGCCTCGACTCGGCCGTCATCCAGTCCGACCGCCTGGGAGGCAACTTCGCCTACAGCTCCGTGGAGGGCCACGCCTACGCAGCCGTCAGCCCCGTCGTGCAGAACGTCGTGCGCCCCGTCGCCGTGTCCTACGCCGCGCACCAGGTGCCGCTGGGCTACGCCGTCTACCTCGGATGAAACACTTCATGTCCTCGCCTGTCTCCCAACTGCAATATAAATAAACTACTTTCCTCCACAAGTATTTTTTGTTGTTGTTTGTATTTTATTGCAACCATCCAACAAAAATCCGTGTTTCCTGAAGCCTAAATTTAAAACAACTAACCTTAACCTGTGACCTCGCCGATGAGGGCGACAGAAACTCTTAGTTGTTTGTACAATGAATGCTTAATTCGCAAACGTTTAATTGCCTTCTTTATATATACTAATATGCTCTTAGATTTCGTTCTCCGTTTGTTTCGTTTATTGTAATGTTCGCTTTCGCGCTCTCTAAAGTTATTTCTGCCTCTGAGCTCAACGGTTAATTCACACACGTTTAATTGTATTTTATTTCATTGTTGAGAGAATCGAATTTTTCTCCTACAACGTCCCTAAGCGTCAGGGATGTTTAACGTCTGCTGTGATTCTAATGTAGTCTTTGATTTCGTTTTTCTTCTTTTTATTTTTCTTTTTCTACGAAAGATGTGGCAAGTGGTACATTAAATCTGTGTTTTGATACCGGACGTTTGTCTAAAATTTGAATTGTATAAGTGCAGCTACTTGTTTTTCTTTCGCAAAAAAACAAACAAGCTCCATCTTTTATAAGTTTAGATAACACGATGAAAGTAAAGCATCTTTTAGAAAAAGTCGTTGTACATGATTGCTGGTGGAGTTTACTGGTGGCACAGGATGATTAGCTTTTGACACGGCGTACTGCATACTTTTTGATCATATAAGGCATATATGGGCAACCCCCGGGCCGGATCCGTTTTTTTTTTTTTTTTTTTTTTTTTTTTTTTTTTTGTAACAGTTTAACGTCCCTTTTTAACAACGTGGTCTTTAGAGACGGGAAAGGATGGGGGCAAGGAATGGGAAGGAATTCGGCCATGGCCTTTTTGAAGGAAGCATCCCGGCATTCACCTGGAGTGATTTGGGGAAACCATGGAAAACCCAAATCTGGATGCCCAGACGGGGATTCGAACCGCCGTCCTCCCGAATGCGAGGCCAGAACGCTATCCGTTACACCACCACGCTCGGTGGCCGGATCCGGCCCTCCACCAACTTCAGTCCGGCCCGCGAGAGATTCAGAAATTTCAAATAACGCTTCAAACTCAAGTCTCCCATTCATTTTCATTTGATTTTTCTATCTGTTTTTGTTAATTTGCTTCTTGTATGTTTGATTATCCTATTGTAATTCTAGTAAATAAAAATGTGTGATTTTTATCACCTTTTTATTCACTACTATCTACTTCTTTCTTACCTAAGGCCCGCGATCTGATTAAGTCCGGCCCGCGACCTGATTAAGTCCAGAAATTACGCCCTCAGCTAAGCAAAGGTTGCCCATACCTGATATAAGGCATATTCTAATGGCTATTATAGAATGTGAAAAAGTAAGATCGCGAATTACGATTTGGTGATAGAGTTTCAAGTTGCAGCGCATTCCCTTTCTGGCATAGCTGGAACTACGGTTTAATGTAGAATTCGAATGACAGAACATATCTGATATGATTTTATTCATAGAGTAATAAAACATATTACATAATATAATATTCTCACTACTTCACTATTTGGGTTCCAAAAAGGATCATCCGCAGAAATGGCTGTATATCCATTTTTAAATAAAGGTACGGTTCAGAACACGGCTGCAGCGTCCGACAGCAACCTCAGGAAGCAGACGGAAACCGCATACCTGGTCGATCTGTCGCCTGTGGTCGGAGGCGATAGATCGACCAGGCAGTCGGCTCAAGAGCTACGCTATGCCTGGTGTTCCTGTTGCAATTATTAAGAGGAAGATGATGATGACGATGATCACGTTTTGCTATTGCATATCACCAAGAAAAGAAGAAACCTCGCAGTGCCTTAACATAAAAATATAGCACCATATTAAGGAAGACAATCAATGCTCATTAAAAATATACTATATTAAGTGACTAAGCCATATTTAGGAGCTATTGTCGCGTAAACAATTTTTTAACCACTTTAATTTTTGATGAAATTAAACCTCACTGTATATCACGTATTGTAATTAAGGTTTTAAGATTGATGCCAATATTGATTCCTCCTCCTATTCAAAGAGATTTCAGACCTTTCTAACAGGAAGTTTTGCATAAATGGAATATATGTAGTAATTGCGTTGGTGGTATAGATGGAAAACATGTTCGCATAAGAACACCAAATAAGAATGAGTCACTATTTTTTAATTACAAAAATTGCTTTTCAGTTGTTTTGCTGGCTATCGTGGATGCAATTTATAAATTCATAGCCGTTAATGTCGGTGCTTGTGGAAAGGAATCTGATAACGGCATATTTAGAAAATTAGGCACGGTGGAAAAGTAGTATCAAAGAGATCTCGCCACCAAAATGTATGCCAAGTGTGGTGTTATCATATTTTCTGATTGGAGAAGAAACGTTTGCAATTGGTGATTATTAGGTTTCGGATCTTTATGATCATGACCTTAAAAATAGGTAAATATGACCTAAAAATAACAAAATATGACCAAACTTTTAAATTTACTACACATCAAAACACTCTCAATTATACATCATATATTTTATCTAGTAGTGTTGCTTTCATGGAGACAGCATAATTTCCTTCCGTGAACTCACTGCACCATATGAAAATTTAAAGACGGGCGGAATACTAATGTACAGATAGTGACAATCAACATCTATACTCTGCAATTCACAAATATTGTTGGACCAATCCTAATTCTGCGCATTCCAATCCCGAACAGAACGAGGATAGAAAGAACACATAAAAGTATCAGTACGACATCTTATTTATCTAATCTTATCCCTCCTGTCATTGCGACCAACGCTGGCGGAAGAAGTATTTCATTGCACTCGTAAATTAAAGAATTTCGCATATTTTCCAACAAATTCAAACGAAAACGACGTCGTTTGTCTGCCAAACAATTCAAGCCCAATCTATGTATCAATTCTGTGACACTTTCGTAAGAACTGTAACTAGCAGTCACGAATTGAGCGGCTCTCTTCTGTACTTTCTCTAACGTGTCAATCAATCCCTTGTGATACGGATCCCAAATTCCACAACAGTAATCCAAATGCGGAAGCACTAGTGTTTTTACGCTATTTAGTTTGTATGAGCATTACAAGTTCTCAAAATACGACCTATGAATCGTAATCTAGAATTAGCTTTGCCTACGACAGAAATTATGTGCAAGTCCCATTTCATGTTGCTTTGTACTATTACGGCCAGATACTTCAGGAAATCAACCGTGTCAACAACTGAATTGTTAACTTTGTACTTGTGAACAGTGAACAAAAGAGTCTTTGTGTTACTTATTTGCATTGCTGCCATTTATGGTACCATTCCGAAATAACATCCAGACAGCGCTGAATTTCTAAGCAATGATCAGAGCACCTTACTTCCCCATAGATAAGAGCGTCATCGGCATCCTGAAATTAAAGTTGTCTCCGAGATCGTTTATAAAAATTAAGAAAAGAAGTGGTCCTATTACACTTCGTTGAGGGACTCCCGAAGTAACATCTAGCAATAATAATGTATAACTTTAATTCTTGACTGGTGAGTTCTGGCCAGTTCAGTGACAGTTAAATTTGTTTTTCTCTCCAATACATTTCAATTATATTAATTTATTCTCAGCTTCTAGTGAATTCTCGGTACTACAAGTATTAAAAAAAATTACCAGATTTTTCCAAAATATGACCATAGATATTATCGTAATACTACCAAAACTAGGAAAATAGCCTTAATATGCATTTATATGCTCCATAAAATACGTTTATAGCTGTAAGAAACGTTCCATCAGTGTTTAATTCACCATTGCATTTCAAAGGATGACAGGAAAAAAATATGACTTGTCTTAAAGATCTAAAGCTTAGTGATTATAGTGTCATGAAACCATGTTCCAAGAGAGTTGCAATTATAATTATAAATTACGCCATGGATGAAGAGTGACAGAAAATGCTTTTGGATTAATAAGCCAAGTATTTAGAGTTTCTTAAACTCCTATTACTGTAGCGCCAGATGTGTCTGATAACCTGATATCATCAGCGTGTTGTTTTATACAATTTGCTACGTGACAGTCATCTTGAAGAAAATATTCCGTTTTATAGTAATAATTAAACTACCAACCAGGATAACATGTTAAGCTTTTTTCGTTGTGGAGGCTTTTCATATAGTCAAGAATTCTCAAATTAGAGAAAAACTTATAAATTTTTTGTGCAGTGAATACGGTTTAGTGACCTGGTAAGAGAAAGACATTAATAATGGATTCCAACCACTGACTGATATCAATTAATAAATATGTATGACCAATAACGTACGTTTATGTGTGCGAATAATTTACATTTAAATATATTTATGAGTAAAAGAATAATAGCTCCATGCTATATCGTTCCAAACGTTCTCTTTAATTAAAATTCGGCTGTAAGCAACCTGACCTGCGTTTAACTGTATATTTTGCCACAGAATTTATCATATTTCCTTCTCCTCTATCAAAAAAACTCATTGTCGCCAAATAAAGTTTCTTGGGTATGCGGTTGGCGGCACTACTGGTTCGCGCGCAGTAGCGCAGTCTGTGGTGCCGCCAGGGCAGGGCTAAGCTGCGTGTTCCCCTGAAACCAGTGGCGACCTCAGCGGCCGTGTTCGAAACCATGCCTTAACACATTTGAGGAATTGAATAATAAAATATGCTCTGTAGGAATTTTTTGTGATATTGGAAAAGCATTTTACTGTGTAAATCGTGAGTTAATTTTGAAAAAATGGAATACTATAGTATCGATGGAACCGCAAGTAAATGGTTTAATTCATACAAGAAAAGCCGAATTCAAGGCGTTTCCTTTTTTGATTCTATAATAAGTGAAGATGTTTCATCAGACTGGGAGAAAATACAACATGGCATTCTACAAGGACCAGTTTGTTTTTATTATACATCAATGATCTTCGAAACTTATCCGATTAGACGAAAAGCATTGTATTTGCAGATGACAGTAATCTGACCTAACACCAAACAGTAATGTAGAATTTAATGTAAATGAAGTAATTTTGAAGTAGGAAACTTGTTTAAGGCAAACTCATTACAATTAAACTTTATTAAAACATATTATATTAGGTTAAAAACAAAAAACAAAAATATGTGTACCAAGATTAACATCTAAACTATAAAAATAAAATAGTCTTCGAAACAAAGAATGTAAAATTCCTTGGCATTTAAATAGATGAGAAACTCAGTTTGCAAGAATATATCACATCACTACTGAAGAAATAAAGTACCGCCACCGTTGCAATAAGAACACTTTCTCTAAAAGCAGATCTGGAAACAATAAAACAAGTGTTCTCCTATTATTTTAATTCAGTCGCGTTGTTTTGCATAAAGTTTGGAGAAGCTCTTCACAAGAAACTTTCTGACGATCTGGTGATAGAGTTTCAAGTTGCAGCGCAAGTTTATGGCGTAGCTGAACCTACAATTTTTTAATGTAAAATTCGACAGACAAAACGTATCTGATTCGATTTTATTCGTAGAGTAATAAAACATGTTACGCACTACTCTCACTACTTAATAGCTCATTATTCTTACGATGACTTCTCAGTGCATATACATTCTCTCATGTGCTTGGTAATAGAACATTTCAACTTATTTACATCTAATAAACAAGTGCACAAGAAACTAACATATCCTGTACAAAACACAAACAGGAGTTAATTACTCTGGGACCCATCTGTTTAGTAAACTTCCTAAAAGTATAAAAGAGGTAGATAATAGAGACGTACCTAAACAAAAACTGAGGGATTATGTTATTGGCAGCTCCTTCTAATCCATTCAATAATTTGAAAAAAAAAGAATTAATTGTATCTAATATCATCAGCCAGTTCAATATCTGATGTGGCCTCTTAAAGTTATGAATTAAGGTAGATCTTTAGTAGTCTTATCCAGGTCGCCAGTTAACTCCGACAACCCTCCGTATGTCCTTGTCCCAAGGTCTGGTGGTCGTCCCCTCGGTCTATAGTGATCTCTTGGGCTCCACTCTAACACTGTTTTTGTCAATCTTTGGTCTTTCTTCTGCGTAATATGGCCCGCCCATTACCACTTCAAGGATGGTGTCTTCTCTAACTGACCTAATGTTAGTTGCTCTTTCCTTGCTTTTTCTCGTTAAGCCTAACATTAACCTTTCCATAGCTCTATGGCAGGGGTGGCCAACCCAAATGATCTAGCCATGTCAGCCTAGTTACAGCTCACCATTGAGCTGGTGTAAGGTGGAGTATATTGCCCTAAGGCATTGACTCCAAGTATTTGGACGGAACAGATCTTCGCTGTCGGTGTGTCTTCATTTTGGCTGTAGATGTCGTCTTCGAATGGTGTTTCTTCACAAGATGGAGTGCCGGCGCATCTGCCATCTCAGAAATGGTCATCCGTTTTTGCTGTGGTGCCCTCAGGGCAGCCGCGGCGTGGTTCGTAAGTCTTCCTTTGAAGCCAGGTGGTTGACGAGGTTCTTGAGTAAGTCGATGAGGGCACCCAGTCGGTCTTCTCGCTGGCCTGGGTCTTGGCAGTTGCAGGAGTGGCTGGTGTGGGCTCTATCGAACTTATGAGGCTCCGACTTCTGTCTTGTTGCTGGATGGTGGGGAAATGCATCATAACTCCGCGGGCCGCATATAAAATTATATATCATCATATTAGATTTAGTCCCACTATATACGTTTTTCCCAAGTAACGGCAGTATGATGGATAAAGGCTCTTTAGTAAAATATTCCGGAATAGTCCCCCATTCGGATCTCCGAGAGAGGACTGCTGAAGAGAATAAACACTGGAAGCGGAATGAAGGAGAAAGAAGAATAGTGACATGGAATGTTCAATCAATGTTAAAATGTGGAAAACTAGAAAATATAAAGCAAGAGATGAAGAGAATGAGAATTGACGTATTAGGGATCTCAGAATTAAGATGGCTTGATCCTGGGGACTTCTGGAGTGGATGCTATAGAATAATTCACTCAGGGACAGCCCCAGAGAAGCCAGGAAAAGCGGGGGTAGAAATAATTATGAACAGAGAAATGAGCCAAAGAGTAAAAGGATATGTCAAATTTAGTGAGAGGTTAATAATGGTAAGACCGGAAACAAACCAAAAGACACTGTAGTGGCCCAAGTTTACATGCCAACAACAGAGCATGATGATCAAGAAATATATAATATGTATGAAGACATAGAAAAAACTATTAGCGGAATAAAAGGTGATGAAAACCTTATTATACTTGGTGATATGAACGCTGTGGTGGGAGAAGGGAAGGAAGAAGAGATAGTTGGAAAATATGGTTTTGGAAGGAGAAACGAAAGAGGTGACAAACTGGTAGAATTCTGTTCAAAGAACCAACTTGTGATTACAAATACATGGTTTAACCACCATAAAAGGAGAAGATACACTTGGAAAATGCCGGGTGACATCAGCAGATACCAAATCGACTACATACTAGTAAAAAAGAGGTTTATGAACCAAGTTAAGGATATCAGGAGTTACCCTGGTTCGGATGCAGACACAGACCACAATCTTGTAATGATGAAGGGGGTACTAAAATTCAAGAAGCTGGGTAAAAGAACTATTACTAGCAAATGGCAAATAGAAAATTTTAAGGATGAAAATACTGCAAAGCTATACAAACAGAGAACGGATAAAATAAATGTAAATGAGATGGTAGGAAACGTGGAGGAAAGATGGACTCGCATTAAGCAGGACCTGACGGAGGCTGCTGATGAAATTTTAGTGAAAAAAGAAATTGAACCAAGAAAGGAATGGGTTACCAAGGAAATACTTGATATGATTGAAGAGAGAAGACTGATAAAGGGATCAAAAGATGAAGTGCATAAGAAGAAATATAGATCATTGACAAATGCTATTAACAAAGGAGCAAGAGTTGCGAGAGAAAATTTCTATAACGATATCTGCTCCGAAATAAAAGAAAAAATACGGAATGGCAATATGGAATCTGCATATAAAATAGCTAAAACTTTCTTTGGTAAGCGATATAGCAAAGGCACTGCAATAAACGATGCAAGTGGTAACATCCTTAGTGATCATGGGGAAATTGTGAAAAGGTGGAAGCAATACATAGAAAACCTGTACATGGATGCAAAATTAGATGAAAATAAGATCCTAGAAAGAGAGGATGAAGTGGAAGAAGAAAATAAAGGGTACAGTATATTAAGAGAGGAATTTGAAATGGCACTTGGGAGATTAAAGAATCATAAGGCACTGGGTATCGATAATCTGAAATCGGAACTCCTGAAAAAAAGTGGTCCTGTAATGAAAGAAAGATTATTCCAGGTAGTACAGGGTATTTATATGTAAGGAAAAATATCCTCAGACTTTGAGAAAAATGTAATAATTCCCTTACCAAAGAAGCTAGGTGCTAAAAAATGTGAGCAATATCGAACAATATGCTTAGTAGCTCATGCATCAAAAATATTACCAATGTAGTACTACAAAGAATGGAAAAACAAGTAGAAGAGTTTCTAACAAAAGACCAATTCGGTTTCAGGAAGAAGAGAGGTACAAGGGTAGCAGTTCTTGCACTGAGGCTAATATTAGAAAAGAGAAAGGCAAAAAAACCTATTTAGGTTTCATAGATATTGAAAAAGCATTTGATAATGTTAAATGGGGGTAGATGTTTGAGATCCTCAGAAAAATAGGTATACAATACAGAGATAGGCGGCTAATATGGAATCTTTATACAAATGAAACGGCTATTATAAAAATTGTAAATAAACAAGAGGAAGCAGCAATACATAAAGGAGTCAGACAAGGCTGTGCCCTGTCTCCCTTAATTTTCAGTGCCTATATTCAAGACTCACTGGATAAGATCAGAGACGAAATTGATGTTGGGATAAAGATACAGGGAAAACTAATAAATATGATTCGATTTGCAGATGACATTGTGATAGTAACAGAAAGTGAAGAGGATCTTAAGAAAATTTTGGAAAGAATGGAGGAAACAATGGGGAAGGAGTACAATATGAAAATTAATAAAGCGAAGACGAAAGTCATGGTATGTGGGAAAGATAAAAACTCAAAAATTAAAATTAAAATTAATGGAGAAGCATTGGAGGATGTGCTAGAATTCTGCTACCTAGGAAGCAAAATCACAAATGATGGAAGAAGCAAGAATGATATAAAATGCAGGATAGCTCAAGCAAAAATAGCTTTCAACAGAATAAACGAATTTTTACAACAAATAATATCAGCTGGACAACGAGGAAAAGACTATTAAAGGCTTCTGTCTGGAGCATTGCTGTATGGATGTGAAACCTGGACAGTTGGTACAGAAGAGAAAAGAAGATTAGTTTCGTTTGAGCAATGGTGCTACAGACGAATGTTAAAAATTAGCTGGAGGGACAAGATTACTAATGAGGAAATTTTTAAGGAAAAGTATAAAAACGCGGAGGACAACATTAATGGGACATATTTTAAGACATGAGAGCTTATTGAAAACAATACTGGAGGGAATGGTAGAAGGAAAGAGATATCGAGGAAGACCACGTTTAAAATACATCCAGCAGATAATGGAAGATGTTGGCTGCAGGAGATATAGAGGAGGGCAGAGATAGATCTGAATGGAAGACTGCCGCACACCAATCCCAGGATTGACTACCGCAGAAGAAGAAGAAGACTTTTTTGGAGTGAAAAATGAAACATAATGAGTTGTTATTATTGTGTTTACTATTATTCTTACCGGTAAACATAGATAGTATAATGATAATTATACTAAACGCACATTGTAAAGAAGTATATAACACCAAAAATGAAATATAGATAATATATAACTATGAATGAAATAATTTTGATATATGGATGCACAAATAATGTATTTT
Source organism: Vandiemenella viatica (assembly GCA_031002005.1). NCBI lineage: Eukaryota > Metazoa > Arthropoda > Insecta > Orthoptera > Morabidae > Vandiemenella > Vandiemenella viatica. The sequence continues at coordinate 20,928,481 of JARYHS010009186.1, forward strand.
TTAATACGCTGATTTTCACTACTTTGGCCATTATAAAGTTAATATATTTGTAAAAGTGTGATGAATCTCGCAGGCAGGCGGGCCGTGGGTTTTTGTTTTTAAAAGATTCATTCTTAGGCCAACTATTTTACACTTGGAGGGGAGGTCGGTAACCAAGGTTTGGAGTTCATCATGTCATTAGCCACAAGTGCAATGTCATCAGCAAATTTTTAGTTGTTGTCTTCTGCCATTGATTTTAAATCCCTTTTCCGCCCATTCTAGCTTTGAGATTGCCATTTCTAAGACAGCTGGAAATATTTTGGAGAGATGGGATCATCTTGCTTAACACCTGACCATCCAGATCAGGGTTTACCGTGGTTTTCCCAGATCACTCCAGGTGAATGCTGGATGGTTCCTCACATTAGCCCATGGCACCTCCTTCCATATCCCTTCCAAACTATTACCCTTTCGGATAGGTGCATTGCACCCTCCACACACTTTTAGTGAATCTCTACCTCCGTGAGTCCTCTGCGATGCGGCAGGAGAAATTATTTTATACTTTTTAGTCTGTTATAAAAGCATGGTACATTAAAAAGTATTTTTTATTTTATTATTATTTTCTTCTCCTGTTACATCTTCGGTACAGCAACCGTACAAGCATTACATTATCGTCTTCCACAAACAACTGAGCTTAGAGCTATACGCGCCAAATAGCGAGACCGCCGCTTCGTGTGAACAGTTGTGGAGCGGGAAAAGTCGCTTCGTGTGTTTTGGGACGACTCGCTTGTCCGCACCGCGTGAATCTAGGTGCGAACGTTAGGCGAGTATTGTTTCTCGATACAGGTCTAGGAATTCTACTTTGCACCTCAACGCCTTGCATTTTACCGTATATGATTAATACGTCCGATGCACGTAATGGAGCAAGAAACTCGTTTAGTTTCTGATCTGCCATGTGAGAGATACGTCGTCGTTAACCCAATTCGTAGAAATCTAAAGCCATAAAAACAAATGGCCTGTAATCTGACTGCTGCCATGAGATAATGATTACAGAACCAGTTTACTAGGTCACTATACAGGAGGCCACTGTTGCTTGTGATTCTGTTGCCATATACAGTTCTGCTTTCAGTGAGGTTATAGCTAATAATCTCGCCAACGAATGAAAGAATGGAATTTTATTAGTTAACTGCAACTTTTTTCATGTTATGAGCGTAAAACATGTTCGAGAACATCTATAACTAAAAATAACTTTCTCAGCTGGAGACAAATCTATATCCCTGTGGTAAGATGTGAACATCGCTTTTTACAAATCATTCTTCCAGTTATATGTTTGATTCGATATAAATTTCTTCCTTCATTATATCCAATTTATGTTTATCACGACAGATGAACAAGGATTATTATTATTATTATTATTTATTATTGCCATCATCCGTCTTTCGACTGGTTTGATCCAATCCTCCATCCTTTCCTATCTTGTGCTAACCTCTTCATCTCTACATATCCCTTACAAGCCACGTCCTCAATTATCTGCTTCATATATTATAATCTCTGTCTTCCTCTACAGTTCTTACCTTCGACCGTTCCCTCCACCAGCAAATTAACCAATCCAGCATGTCTCAAAATATGACCTACCAGCCTGTCTCTTCTTTCTCTTCCACAAACTTCTTTCCTCACCCATCTTTTCGAAAACTCGTTCAGTTCTTACTTTGTCTGTCCGCTTAATTTTCAGCATTCTTCTGTAGTAATTTCAATTAATTTACAAATAATCACACTATAAAGAAATTAATACCGGTACAAGGATTCTTCCTTCTATATTATAATAGCTTAAGAGACAGCAGGTAGTAGGGAATATTTAAAACAACTAAACAAGGACTTAATAACAGCAAAGAAAATGGCCAAAGATGGGTTTATGAAGAGTATTGTCAGTGCAGGGGGACCATTGACTGATGCATCTAGAAATTTCTATGGCTATATCAGGAAACTGAGGGGAAGGGAGGATGTAGAGACACTTATAGATAAGGATGGAGGAAGAAGTTACTGACGATTTGAAAAAGGCAGAGATTTTAAGTAACTGGTTCAGAGAAAGCATTAGGGAAAATGAATCAGAAACAGGAGGGTCTAATTCGGAGAACGAGCTTAACAACACAATTAGAAATGACGATAGTAAAAAATTTGATATCCATCCTGAGGAAATCATGAAGGAAATAAGAAAGCTGAAAAAACATAAAGGGGCTGGTGAAGATAATATTACTACAGATATCTTAAAGATAGTCGGATGTGACATTGTACCTTATCTTGAAATATTATTTAAATTGAGTCTAGACACTTGCTGCTTACCACAGGACTGGAAAAGTGCAATAGTAGTACCGGTACATAGGGAGGGGTGAGAAATAGAGTTGAGAATTACAGGCCAATCAGTTTGACATCAGTGGGTAGGTAAATTAATGGAAGATTGATATGCAACCACATCAGAAATATATGTGAGGAACGTAATTGGTTTTCAAGCAGGCAACATGGTTTCAGGTAAGGATATTCATGCGAATCTCAGTTGGTGGGATATATGCAAGATATTTCAGATGAAATGGGACAAGGGAGGCCAAATTGATAGTGTAGCACTAGATCTGTCTAAGGCGTTTGACAGAGTAAGCCATAAAATGGTAGTAAATAAGGTAAAACCATTGGAGTGGATAAGAAAGTGATTTGCTGGGTAGAAGAATTTTTAAAAGGTAGAAAACAGAAAGTTAGGGTAGGAAATGTAGTATCAAAAGAAGTGGAAGTAAAAATGGGTGTGCCACAGGGTAGCGTATTGGGACCATTGCTATTCATTATTCTAATGAATAATTGTGTTGCCTGTTTACTATCTGAAATTAGATTGTTTGCAGATGACATAATGCTGTATAAAAGAATCAAAACGATAGAGGATTGTAAACAGTGCAGGGTGATCTGGACAGGATATCTAATTGGGTTAGTAAACATGGAATGAAGATAAATGCAAAGAAGAGTCAGCTTATTAGATACACAAATAAAAAACAAAAGGTTAATTATGAATATAGGTGGGGAAAGAATTGCTTGCTGAAGACTTGAAATGCAAATATCTTGGAATTACTTTTGATAACAACTTAACTGGGCAGGACACATAGGACAGGTGGTAGGAAAAGGGTTTCAGAGTTCTGCACTTGTTGGAGAGAGTTATTGAGGGGATGTACGAGAGAAGTCAAGGAATTGGGTTACAAAACTTTGGTCAGACCATTGCTCGAATATGGTAGTGTAGTATGGGACCCTCATTTTACGTATCAAATACTGAGTTGGAGAGGGTGCAAAGAAGGGCTGCTAGATTTGTTTCTGGAAATTATCGCAGAATGCAATCAGTGACGGATATGATAAAGGAGCTGGAATGGGATTCATTGCAAGACAGGAGGAGGATGAGGAGGGTCATGGGAGTGTACAGGGCATATACTGGTGATGAGGCATGGAAAGATATTGCAGTAGGTATGAAAAGTAGTGCATGGAAGGGAAAAGATGACCATGACCACAAGCTGGCACTCGATTTCAGGCACAAGGGTGTAGGAAGATTCTCTTTTTTAGGTAAGGGTGTCAGGGATTGGAATGAGTTACCAAGAGAAAACGATGAATAATTTACCGAAAACTTTGAAGGAATTTAAAGAAAAAATTTGTAGAGGGCAAATGTAGGTGGGTGCAGGATAGGGGGAAGATAGCTGTGTAGGGAAATTGCCACCGGAGCCTGTGCTCCATTGCACATTAAATTAAATTAAAAATTAAATTAAATTTTAATAGTTTTTTTTTCCTAGCCAAAGATCAGCATTTTCGTCGACACTTAACAACAGATACGTGACATATAAAAAGTGGGAGGGGCGGGGAATAGTATTGATAGAAACGCGAATTATAGTATAGAGAGTGACCTGAGGAAGGTGGTGAAAGAGGCACAGCATACCAGGGTTGAGCTCATGCAGGTCCTAAGACGCCATGACCGGCCACAATTGAACTGCGCTGTGAGGCGTGTAAATGTGGAAACGGAAGTGCTACTTGGGAAAAACATTAGTTCTGTGTTGGGGGTTGTGCCTGTAAACACCATAGATAGGTAGGTGGGGTTTCACTAGGCATGGGCCTACACCTAAATAGAAGGGGGAAGGGAGTACTTTCTGAGTTGTTAGCTAAAGAAGTGAGGGGAGCCCATTTCCAGTGATGATGGGGTAAGGACTGTGCCTTTTTTAGGTTAGGGGCTGCTGGTGAAGGGATGGAAATAGATGATCAAAGTGATACTGATTGTAGATCCACGACGAGAATGATCATAGATGTTGAAGAAATAAATGAAGTTGCTGAAACAATAACTGGCTGGGGTAAATCTGGGAAAGAGGAGATAAATGCTGAAAATATAAAGCCGGTAATAAGGGTGTTAATGGTAAACTATAGAAGTATAATGAACAAAGTAAACGAATTTGCAAACTTATAGAGATACACGAACCACAAATAATAATAGGGGTAAGAGAGTTGGTTAAAAGAAGACGTACTAGACAGTGAGGTTTTTCCTGATGGCTACAGAGTGTACCGCAGAGATAGAGGAGCTATTGGTGGAGGAGTCTTCATACTAGTTAGAAAAAACTACCACAGTTCACTGGCATTCATAGATCAAGACCATGAGTTACTTGGGGTAGATTTCTGGGGTAATAAAAACAAAAAAAATCAGGGTGTTGGCTGCTTACCGCAGTGGAAGAATGACAGAAGAGGATGAGGCTCTTGGGGAGAAATTAAATTCTTACTCAGATTTCAGAGGTGAGAATAGAATGGTAATTATTGGTGGGGATTTAAATTTACCAGGTGTAAACTGGGAAGGAAATAAGATTAATAACACACGTGAACAAAGATTTACAAATTCCTTAGTAGGGAAGGAGGATTTACACAAGTGGTAGAAGAAAACACTAGGGGGCAAAAATATTTCGGATATATTCCTAATAAAGCCCGATGATAACCTCGTGGGGTGTCAAGTAACGGAAGGAATAAGTGATCATGACGCAGTTTCTGATGGATATTAGAGGATTCAGTGAACCAGCAGCCAAAATTGAAGGGGGAAATAGGTACAATTATAAAAAGGCACAGATTTCAAATTTGAAGAGATATTTCAGAGAATGTTTCAGCAAATGGAAGGAAGGCACAAGTACAGTAGAGTCAAGGTGGGAAGAGTTCAAGGAGATAATAAGAAAGGGGGAAGAAAAATTCATTCCAAAGCAGAATATAAAGAGAAGTAGAGTACCTGTGTAACTATAATAGGGAAGTGAGGAGGTTAAAGAGGTTGGTACGAAGAGAACATAACAGAGTTAAGAGACAGCAGGGTAGTAGGGAATATTTGAAACAACTAAACAAGGACTTAATAACAGCAAAGAAAGTGGCTAAAGATGGGTTTATGAAGAGTATTGTCAGTGCAGGAGGACCACTGACTGATGCATCTAGAAATTTCTATGGCTATATCAGGAAACTGAGGGGAAGGGAGGGTGTAGAGATGCTCATATATAAGAATGGAGAAGTAGTTACTGAGGATTTGAAAAAGGCAGAGATTTTAAGTAACTGGTTTAGTGAGAGCATTAGGGACAATGAATCGAAAACGGGAAGGTCTAATTCGGAGAACGAGCTTACAATACGATTAGAAATGAAGATACTAAAAAATTTGAAATTCATCCTGAAGAAATCATGAAGGAAATAAGCAAGCTGAAAAAACATAAGGGGGCTGGTGGAGATAATATTACTACAGATATCTTAAGATAGTCGGATGTGACATTGTACCTTATTTTGAAATATTATTTAAATTGAGTCTGGATACTTGCTGCTTACCACAAGACCTGGAAAAGTGCGATAGTAGTACCGGTACATAAAGGAGGGGTGAGAAATAGAGTCCGAAAATTACAGGTTAAATCAGTTTGACTTCAGTGGTAGGTAAATTAATGGAAAGATTGATATGCAACCACATCAGAAATGTATGTGAGGAACGTAAGTGGTTTTCAAGTAGGCAACATGGGTTCAGGCAAGGATATTCATGCGAATCTCAGTTGGTGGGATATATGCAAGATATTTCAGATGAAATGTCCAAGGGGAGGCCAAATTGATAGTGTAGCACTAGATCTTTCAAAGGCGTTTGACAGAGTAAGCCACAAAATGGTAGTAAATAAGGTAAAAACTATTGGAGTGGATGAGAAAGTGATTTGCTGGGTAGAAGAATTTTTAAAAGGTAGAAAACAGAAAGTTAGGGTGGGAAATGCGGTATCAAAGGAAGTGGAAGTAAAAATGGGAGTGCCGCAGGGTAGCGTATTGGGACCATTGCTATTCATTATTCTAATGAATAATTGTGTTGATTGTTTACTATCTGAAATTAGATTGTTTGCAGATGACATAATGCTGTATAAAAGGATCAAAACGATAGAGGACTGTAAACAGTTGCAGGGTGATCTGGACAGGATATCTAGTTGGGTTGGTAAACATGGGATGAAGATAAATGCAAAGAAGAGTCAGCTAATTAGATACACAAATAAAAAACAAAAGGTTAATTATGAATATAAGGTGGGGAAAGAATTGCTTGCTGAAGACTTGAAATGTAAATATCTTGGCATTACATTTGATAACAAGCTTAACTGGGCAGGACACATTGGACAGGTGGTAGGAAAAGGTTCTGCACTTGTTGGAGAGAGTGATGAGGGGATGCACGAGAGAAGTAAAGGAATTGGGTTACAAAACTTTGGTAAGACCATTGCTCGAATATGGTAGTGTAGTATGGGACCCACATTTTGAGTATCAAATACAGGAGTTGGAGAAGGTGCAAAGAAGGGCTGCTAGATTTGTTTCTGGAAATTATCGCAGAATGCAATCAGTGACAGATATGATAAAGGAGCTGGAATGGGATTCATTGCAAGACAACAGGAGGAGGAGGTAATGGGTAGTGTTGTAAAAAAACAGTTTTTTTCTGACGTGAAAAAAAAAACATGAAAAAAAACTATGAAAAAAACATGTTTTTTTGTGACATGTTTTTGTTTTTCATAACTACTAAATTTCAAATTTTAAGGCATTTATCGTTTAATATGACTGTTTTAGAGTTTATACTAAGTACTTATCTTACTTTTAAATCTATTATATCTTTCTGGTTCAGAAGAAAAAAAAGTTACAAAAATATTGGTAACATTGACTGAAGTTTTCTTTTACGAATCGGGACTTCCCGAAAAGGCTAGGTTGCGTGAGAAGGAATCCCCGTTCCCGATTGTTTGGATTGATACTCGCTATTTGAACTAGTGCTGCCAAGCTCCTACAAATTTATCTGTAGACGTACGAATCTTTTCAAAAAGTTAGGAAATTTAACTACGGTTTTTTGCCTCTTTTTATTACTTGTTGTGCTATACTTGTTAAACTCGCAGCGTATAGTGATACTGAGTCATTGTCAGTAATTATGAATAATTTCCTTGCAACCGTTGGCGTAAACCAACGATTGAAACAAATAAAGCTCCTATTTTGTATGATAATAGATTTAAATTCAACTTAAAAGACCGTAATACAGAACTATCGGTGCAGTGTGTACTTTGCTCACAATTTAAAATTGCAATCTCAAAAGCTTTTGCATCCAATACAACCAGTAAAAGAAAATGTAACTATTTCTGAAGTTATGAATCTAGAGGGGACAGAAGAAGAAACAGAAAATTCCAACTCCGACCGAACTAGTGTTGGTAGTACTGATACTAGTGAATGTGGTACCGACATAGAAGATGAATAAAAAATTATGTTACCTATATGGATACATTTATGAATCATTATGTAAGATATTATATGATTTAGTAAGGTTTAAAACACACATGCAAAATGTAAGTTCCATAAATAAAACTATAATTTATCAAATATATTGTTTTCTGAAGAAAAAAAATTAAAAAAAAAAACGAGGGTGCTAGGTTTTTTTTCATGTTTTTTTCATGTTTTTTTCACAAATCTGAAAAAAAAACATTTTTTTTTCAGTTTGCAACACTAGTAATGGGAGTGTATAGGGCGTATACTGGCAATGAGGCATGGAAAGATATTGCAGTAGGTATGAAAAGTAGTTCGTGGAAGGGAAAAGATGACCATGACCACAAGCTGGCACTCGATTTCAGGCACAAGGGTGTGTGGAAGATTCTCTTTTTTTAGGTAAGGGTGTCAGGGATTGGAATGAGTTACCAAGGGGAATGATGAATAACCTACCTAAAACGTTAAAAGAATTTAAAGTTAAAATTTGTAGAGGGCAAGTGTAGGCGAGTGTAGGATATTGGGAAGTTGGATGTGTAGGGAAATTGCCACCGGAGCGTGTGCTCCATTGCAATTAAATTAAATTTAAAAAAAAAAAAACTGCGAACTAAAACTTCATTGTTGTGTAACATCTATGATCGTTCGATGACGTCACTTTCGTCATGCTTTTCGGTTACAATGTCAGTGCTGCCAGCAACTTGCCTTCGAATATCCGTAGATAGCCGCTAAAATTTTCGTAGATTGAGTACAAAAATCCGGAGACTCGCTAACTGAAAGACTGAAACAATAACAATTGAAAAGAGTAAAGAATTAAGAATACTTTTTATTTCCAGGTTTTTAAAATTTGAAATACAGATTAACATTCTACCTTGATAGTAAGAAATATCTCTGAAAATGTTTTATACACTGCCACTTTCATCACTGCTGCTGCTGTGCCTACCTATTTTTCTTAGTTGACATTAAATTTAGCATATCTTCTGTAACAGGAAATGTTAAAAACTGCGATCCCTTTGATTCTCGGATATTTATTAGGTCTTCTTTGAAGGCTCTGCTTTGTAAGCCGTGCCCACGAGCGTGTCACCGTGCATAAAGAATGCGCCGATAGTTTTGTATTACGGTCTCTTAAGTTCTATAAAATCTATACATCAAACAAAATATGAGCTTTATGCCAATCTTTGGTTCACACGAGAGGTTGCAAGGAAACGATTCAGAATTATTGACAATTTTGTAATGCATTAATACTATACGCTCAAAGTTTAACAAAACGTCAATATAAGGAAAAATCAACAAATAATAGAAAGTATCAAAATGAGGTGCAAAATAGTCTGAAGAGAGAAAGATAATACACAGTGCAATAATGAACGAGTACTGGAAAGAAAGAAAGAAAAAACAACAGGAGAGGAATTGAAATTGGCACGTGGTACCTAGCTGGCCATAACGAAAAAGAAGAAGAAAAAGTATCAAAAATCAGTAAATATTTTAACAAAATCCGAAAATCCTAATTTTTTATAAAAATCCGTAGATATACGGATAAATCCGTAGAATTGGCAGCACTGTACAATGTTGACTCTCCATCTAACTAAGGAAAATGTATTTCACTTTTTTAAATTTTTTTTATTTATTTAATTTAATTGCAATGGAGCAAGGCTCCGGTGGCAATTTCCCTACACACCCATCTTCCCCCTATCCTGCACCCACCTACATTTGCCCTCTACAAATTTTATCTTTAAATTCTTTCAAAGTTTCGGTAAATTATTCATCATTTCTCTTGGTAACTCATTCCAATCCCTGACACCCTTACTTAAAAAAGAGAATCTTCCTACACCCTTTTGCCTGAAATCGAGTGCCAGCTTGTGGTCATGGTCATCTTTTCCCTTCCATGCACTACTTTTCATACCTATTGCAATATCTTTCCATACCTCATCGCCAGTATATGCCCTGTACACTCCCATGACCCTCCTCATCCTCCTCCTGTCTTGCAATGAATCCCATTCCAGCTCCTTTATCATATCTGTCACTGATTGCATTCTGCGATAATTTCCAGAAACAATCTAGCAGCCCTTTTTGCACCCTCTCCAACTCCTGTATTTGATACGTAAAATGAGGGTCCCATACTACACTACCATATTCGAGCAATGGTCTGACCAAGTTTTGTAACCCAATTCATTTACTTCTCCCGTACATCCCCTCATCACTCTCTCCAACAAGTGCAGAACTTTGAAACCTTTACCTACCACTGTCCAATGTGGCCTGCCCAGTTAAGCTTGTTATCAAAAGTAATGCCAAGATATTTACATTTCAAGTGTTCAGCAAGCAATTCTTTCCCCACCTTATATTCATAATTAACCTTTTGTTTTTTATTTGTGTATCTAATGAGCTGACTCTTCTTTGCATTTGCCTTCATCCCATGTTTACAAACCCAACTAGATATCCTGTCCAGAACATCCTGCAACTGTTTAAAATCCTGAATCGTTTTGATTTTTTCTTATGCCCTGTGACACACCCATTTTTACTTCCACTTCTTTGATACTACATTACCTACGCTAACTTTCTGTTTTCTACCTTTTAAAAATTCTTCTACCCAGCAAATCACTTTCTCGTCACTTCAGAAGATGCTCTGAAAATATGTCTAATTTTGCAAACATAGGTCACAAAATAATATGGTAACACACATAACGGCTTGTCAGCGTTTTCTCGTGTGTTTATTCTCCGTCATCGACAGGATGAAGATGCACGCGCGGTGACTGTGAGGGCCGCCGGCAGAGGCGCTGGCGTCGGCGCGCATGCCGCCCGGTCTCGGCGGTACAGTGCGAGTGCAGCGGGCGCACGGACTGGTGAGAAAGTGAAAACTGTTCCAGCAGCGCAGGGCAACCGAGTGGCCTGTGACGCAACTGTTACGGCAGTCGCCAGGGAGACGTCCACAGATACTGGTGAGTACCCGGCGCCGGCCGCAGGGCTGCCAAACTTACGACGAGTAGTGTTACTGCTACGCTACTGGGGTGAATCATGTTTCAGAAGACCGCAATTTGTTTCCGGTTGCAAAGTATCATTGTTCAAGAAAATGAATAAAAAAGTATCACGTCGGTATTATATCGCTGTTGGTAACAGTTAACAGAAAAATGAGTTAGGTAAATATTTGTTTTGCAGTGCAAGACAGACCATATTCAGGTAGAATCCTCATATTCTCATCTGTGGAGAGCTAAAATACTGGCTCAGTATTCACAAACGAACATTGGCAGAAGCTTTCATATTTCAAATCAACATCTGAAATACGCTGTGTCGTATTGCGTGTGTAATCAGCTTCGGCGAGGTTTGTCTGATGTTCCAGTATTGGAAAGCAACAAATTGTCCCACCGCACTAGATCAAACGAACGGTCCAGACGTGATACCGAGGCTGGACTAATTGTAAAACAAAATACCAGGCAGAATTCCCCGTAATGCTTGGGAACACGATGTCTGTGTAACACCTAATGATGTCGCAAGACGCCAATTTCGTAGACGAAAACAAAGTGCAAAGAGTTTTTTATTTATTTTACCACTCATTAATACACAACATTTTTGTCCTTCTTTTATACCAAAGTATTGTGTGTTTAATTGAATAATACAGCTTTTAGGATGATATAACTAATCGGCAAGGAAAACTTCTGGTACAGGTAGTATTTCAACCAAAGAACTGCAGCGTACATTTTTAAGCCTCGCTAAAGTATAATTTCAATTCTTTATTTTTGTTGAATTTTCATCAATGCTGTGATTTTATTCTTTCTACCGCGTGAAGCAGAAAATAGGAAGAGGTGGCTTAAACAAAGTATTGCCAACTTCAGAAACACGTACCGCACTGTTTTGAGATTCTGAAACTTCGACGCGATAGATACGCTTTAGGAAGATAATTACTATGTTAATGGCGCGCGAATAACCATTTACTGGCATTATAAAAGTGAGTAAACACCACAGAGATATTTGGTTACATCTTAGTTTGTTATAGAAGTTTGTCGATTTTAATCGTTAACTTTGAAGGCGTTGTGTTTTGCAGCGCAAGAAAATTAAACTGTCATTATTTTGAAATTTAGAAAGCATCTCAAACAATCATTTTTTAAATTTTTAAATATTTTTTATATTTTTATTTTTTTACATCTCAGTGAACAGGGAATTGTTGAATCAAGCAGTTCCACAATTCACTGGGCACCGAATTGTGAAATTGAGCAGTTCAGTGTTTCAGTACAAATCTGGGTATCTAATGTTTCATTTCAGTGTCTGAGATGATCTACTTAATGCAATAAATTTGAATTTGTAACAGAAGTCAGTGAAAATGTATTTTATTTCTGGAGTATGTGACGAAATCAGCAATCGAAAACGGAAACAGGAAGCAAAACGGTAGGAGGAGTACTGTTGACCTTGCCGTCAGCAAGCGCATCTGATTCACTGTTTGTTTTCGTTTTGTGTCGGCCGCGAGGTCGTTACGAACAAATAGCTGAATGACTTTGAGATTGACTTCTAAGGTCACTCGGGAACGGAGATACCATAGCGGCTATTGCTATACGTGCATGCGTAAATATGAACGCGCTTTTTATGGAATTGTATTCACTTGATCTGAAAATAGGGGTTTCATTCAGTTATCACAGGCAACTTTACAGCATTAACTTGTGTACTATTATTGCTCCGATCGCACTGTCGTGTAGAATTAGATAACGAATTTGATCTATGATTAAAAGTCATAAAACTTTTGCCTAACGTTCAATGGAAGATGTTTAAAACCTTGGAGAACGTTGGATCAATCATATGGGGGACATTGCTGCAGCTTAATCAGTGGAACTGAAATGAGTGATTAGGTGCTAGAATAATAAATACTTTTCGCTTCACTACAAGTTTATATCCACGGAGTGTCTCGTATATTCGTTGCAAAGTGATCGTGTGTAAACCATTCGTATTCTTCAGCATGTAATTTTATTTTGTCACACGGTAAGAAGCGTGTTCAAATCCCCGTGCGGTCGTTCAGATTTGGGAAACCGTAAAAACACCAAGCGAATGGCGGGGTGGTTGTTTCGAAAAGCCAAGACCGAATTCCTTCCCCTTCATTTGCAACATTCTCCTCTCTTTCTCCCTTCTCTCTCCTGTTTCTAACATCGTCGTAGACGAGTCATGAAGGGTGTATTCACTTACCGTGTGACGTCACGCGGGGGTTTCCTGTTGCTTCTCCTAGTGCGACCGTGTTCGTAAGTCTAACGGGATACCACAAGCTAGGAAAAAACAATAGGGAATATGCAAAAATTTTGCATTTTTATGCGCTGATTCGATATTTGCGCCAAAACGCTCGCAGCTGTCATGTCGTCTCTTGTGACGTCACATCTCTGCTCATACCGGCGATTTGCTTATTTCGTGAATAAAATCAGTCAACAGTTTACAAGTGGTGTGTAATGCCTCACTGTGTAAACTAAACATTTCAAACGCCAAACAAATTTATCTTCCACACAAGGAAGATATGCGAGAGAGCTGTTAAAGCTTGCACCACACGACTCAGCATATTTGTCTAAAAAGTCGTCAACATATTTTTGTGTAGACCACTTTGACGTAAATTTTGACTTAATATTTTATAATGTTTAATAAGCTGTGAAAAACTTGAATTTTATCGATGAATAAATTATGAATTCGGAGGTTTAAAACGCCGCTAGTTGTAAATGTGTGGAAATATTTATTTGCACAGCTGCCAAACGGTAGTCAAAATTACATGGAGTACCATATAACAGGGTTAGAGCCACAAGTACACATGAAACCAGGTTGTATTCGAACAAACCAATGTTAATTTAATTGTAAATTATTTCTGTTTACTGACTTTTTGCGCTTATTTCGTGTGGTGTTTTTGAAATCCCATTATCAATGCTGTAAACCTGTATTCCCTCACTAAAGTGTTTGCAATACTTTATATAAAGCGGATGAAGTCTACGGGCCTTATTACACTAGGCCGCCAGGCGGCGCAACCAGTTGCGCGACTGGTGGCGCTGCTCGTCGCTGGGCATTGAGTCTTATGGATCTTATTACACTAGGGCAGCCAGTGGCGTCGCCACACTGGCTGCCGTGCCTCGCGACCACGTCGGCAGCCACTGGTGGCGGAGAGTCGTGGCGGGGCATTGTATCATACCTAGCTTATTACACTAGGCCACCTGGCGGCGCAGCCAGACCGCCACCACTCGATCAGTCTACTGTTCATTAGTGACAAGGTAACATGTCTGATAACAAGCTTACACATATGCTCCTTCTTGGACTTAAGGATTTTAAAATTGCAGAGATATTGAGTGACTGGTTTAGTGAGACAACTAGGAACAATCATCCTGTGATTGGGGGGGGGGGGGGGAATAAATCAGAGGAGAGTCTTCTTAAAAGTATAAATAAGGAAACTACAAAACTTGAAATAAATTTTTAGGAAATTATGAAGAAACTCCAAAAGCTGAAAAAACTTAAAGGGACTGGTGTAGATAATATTACTACAGATTATTAAAGATTGTGTGACATGACATTGTACCTTACCTTGAAATTTTATTTAAAATGAATTTGGAGTCTTGTTGCTTACCAGAGGATTAGAAAAGTGCATTAGTAGTAGCGATTCATTAAGGAGGTGTTACAAATAGGGTTGAAAATCATAGAGCAATTAGTTTGACATCAGTGATAGGCAGAATGATAGAGGGATTGATATTCAACTATATCAGAAATGTCTGTGAAGAAAGAAACTGGTTTTCATATCGACAACATGGCTTTAGGCAAGGATATTTATGTGAATCTCAGATGGTGGGCTGTATGCAAATTATTTCAGATAAATTGGACAAGGGAGGCCAAGTTGATAGTGTGGCACTAGATCTTTTTAAGGCATTTGACAGAGTGAACAATAAAATGGTTTTAAATAAATTGAAATCTATTGGATTGGATGAAGAAGTTATTTGCTTATCAAAAGAGATGAAAGTTAATATGGGAGTGCCACAGTGTAGTGTACTGGGACCGTTTTGATGGGTTACGGTCAGAATCTAGGTACTTTGAAGATTATATAATATTATACAATAGGATCAAAACAGGTGAAGACTGTGAACAACTCCAAGGTGACCTGGATAGAATATCTAAACGGGTAGTTCAGCATGGGATGAAGATAAATGCCAAGAAGAGTCAGCTTATAAGGTATACAGATAAGAAACAAAAGGTTAATTATGATTATAGGGTGGGGTCAGAACTGGTCGTTGAAATCTTGAAGTGTTAATATCTTGGCATAACATTTGATAAAAACAAACTCAATTTGACAGAGCACATTGGGCAGGTGGTAGAAAAAGGTTACAAAATCTTTCATTTACTGGAGCGGGTCATGAGAGGATGTACCAGAGAAGTTAGGAAGTTGGGTTACAAAACTTTGGTTGAATATAGTGGTGTAGTTTGGGTCCCACATTTTCGTTATCAAATACAGGAGTTAGAAGGTGTACAAAAAAGAGCAGCTAGATTTGTTTGTGGAAATTATCGCAGGACCCAGTCATTAACTGATATGATAAAGAAGCTGAACTGGGACTCGTTGGAGGAAAGGAGGAGGGTGAAGAGAGTGCTGAAAATGTAGAGAGCATATGTTGCTGATGGGTCTTGGAGGGATATTGGTCAAAGAATGAATAGTACATGGAAGGGGAAAGGCAACCATGACTACAAGCTTGCGCTCGATTTTATGCATAAGGGAGTGGGAAAAATGTTCTTTTGTTGATAAGGGTGGCAGGGATTTGAACAAATTACCAAGTGTAGTAATGAATAATTTACCAAAAACGATAAGGAATTTAAAATTAAAATTTGTAAATAGGAAAAGAAAATGGGGAGGAATTTAACATTACAACTATAATATATATCTTCTTCTTCTGGTCCCTATCCGTTCCGGATGTTGGCAACCATCTTGGCTGTCTCGTCTCTGCTGGCTGATGCTCGGATTAACTCCGTAATTGTCTTGGAGGTCCATGTTCTCAGAGTTTTTAACCAAGAAGTTCTTCTTCTACCAGCACTTCTCTTTCCTGGTATTTTCACCTGGACAACAGATTGCAGGAGTTCATAACGGCTATTATTCCTCATGATGTTGCCAAGGTACTGAAGCTTCTGTGTTTTTATGGTGGTCAGTTTTTCCATATCTTTTTTCATTTTGTGGAACACTTCAGCATTTGTGGAGTGGCCTGTCCGTGGTATTCTCAACATTCTTCGATATAGCCACATTTCTATAGCTTCTAACCTTTTACTGATAGTTTCTGTTAATCTCCACCTTTAAACGCAATACAGGATGACAGAGAACAACGCAGGTATCTCATCTTCATGCTAATTGATAAAATTACGACTTTTAAAAAGTTTATTAATTTTATTAAAAGTAGTTCTGGCTTTACCAATACGTGATTTTCCTTCGTCCGATGGATCCCATTGGCTGTTTACTGTGGTGCCAAGATATGTATACCTTGATACACTTTCAATGATCTTCTGGTTAATCATAATTTGGCATTGGGAATTGTTGTTTTAGCCAATGGCCATTACTTTTGTCTTATTTATATTAATGTAAAGTTCGTATTCGTGGCTGCTTTGTGATACTCTATCTATAAGATACTGTAAGCTTTCCTGACTGTCTGCAAAAATGACTGTTTCATCTGCTTAGCGAATATTGTTTATCCAGTTTCCATTCAACAGCACTCCCATCTCCACATCACTCAACGCCTCCCTAAAGATATACTCTGAGTAGATATTAAATAATAAGGGGGACAGGATACAACCTTGTCTTATGCCTCGAAGAATTTTTACTTCATCCGTATTTTCTCCCTTCAGTCTCACATGAGCAGCCTGTTTCCAGTACAGGTTAACAATAATTGTGACATCTTTGTCATCCAAGCCAATATTTTTTAAAATTTCTATCAGTTTCTGATGCTTTTCCCTGTCAAATGCCTTCTGATAATCTATAAAACAAGCATAGACATCACAATTTATATCTCTGCAACGTTGAAATAGTACTTGGATGCTAAACAGAGCTTCTCGTGTTCCAACTGCATTTCTGATATATAAAGGCGTAATCAGATGATTTGGGAAATTGTCACCGGAGTGTTAGCTCCATCGCTATGAAATTAATAAATAATTTAAAAAAATGAAAGTGAAAAGAGAAGGCGAAGGGAGAGGAAGATGCATGTACATCATATTTTATCGCTAAGGGAATCTATACTCTTTTTGATGAACTGTATTCAGACGACAACAAGTTTTTTAATTACTTTAGAATGTCTAAATCGTCTTTCTTTGAATTATTTTCGTTAATAACGGTTGATATTACCGGGAAAGACACGAATATGAGAAATGCTTCTTGCTTTACCCTTTTGTCTTCTCTACACTTTGATTTCCACAGTGACATTCTGTAGTTCACTGGACATATTGAACTGCACAATTCGCGTACAATGCTAAGTTAACAGCAAACAGACTGCTCGGCTGTGCGAGAGTGGAAACGAGTGGCTGGCTGGCTGCGCCACTAGTTTCCTGCACGCGTCACCAACAGACACCATTGGCGCGGGTTGCGCCGCCAGGCGGGCTAGTGTAATAAGAGGATACAAGACTTTTATTTTACGTTTTCGTACACAAGCTTCAACGAATACCGAAAAATATTTCGACATGAATAGGACGATAGTTAGCATTTTTTTTTAGTTTTTGAAAATATCAACAAAATAAATTTCTAGCGATAGAACAACGTGTAAAACCACTAATACACCAAGGAAAAACTTTATACTTTTACATTGAAAATGTAACGTCGAACGAATGTTAACAGACTTTTAACATTTTCCCGTCGCGGCGATAAAACTTAAAAAAATCACTCAATTATTTTTTTAAGTAGTCACAACTACACAAGCTTCTATACAGCAACAATCGTACAAAAAAATTCTTAAAAATTAATAAAATTATTATTCAGAAAGAAGACCCGCTGACTAAAATCACAAATTACAAATTTGTATTAAGTAAAACGTTTCACTAACACACACTTTTCTAAAATACCTTATACTCTAACGATTGTCGTAATATGATAATGCGACTAACAGTAGATATACTTACTTGGACGTTTTGACGTTCTGAAATTCTGCTGAACAGAAATTGCAGTAGGACACAAAAACATTGCCAGCATCGTCACATCAATTTTGGTTAAATTCGAAATGTTTGCTTTGGTAAATCTAACTTCCACTTCAAATATAAGTAGTTTAATTGATTTGTAACCAGCACTCAAACCTTAAATATACGACGCACAGATTGTCAACAGACGCTAACATACCGGAGCTAAACTGGCGCGAGCTGATATGTGACGTCATGCGCTCTGATTGGTTTCGTATCACATGACTAACAGCTGTGTCTCTGTGTTTTTATTCTATTAAAAATAATATGTTTTTAACGCTTACCCAACAAATGAAGTTGATTTTCGGTATTCTTACAACTTACTCTATCATGATGTGATTCGGGGAGGACATGTTATATTACTCTATGATGGTAATTTAGGTTTTATCGTCTCCTTTTTAGTGCTATGTACCCCATTGTAAGTTTGGACGACTGGGATGTTGTGCATGTTCACTGAATTGTATTAGTTAGTACTGTAGATGAAGGATGAAATAATAGAGAATGTTAAGTGCAGTACCAGCCTATTCAGGTTTGCTCTGAAAGACATCAACGAACGAATCGCAACAGTGTGATATCGTATCTGGCCTCGCATTCGGGAGGACGGCGGTTCGAATCCCCGTCCGGGCATCCAGATTTGGATTTTCCATGTTTTCACAAATCACTCCAGGCAAATGCCGGGATGCTTCCTTAAAAAGGCATGGCCGAATTCCTTCCCATTCCTTACCCCCATCCTTTCCCGTCTCTAAAGACCTCGCTGTTGAGAGACGTAAAGCAGTGAAAAGAAAAATAAAAAAAAAAATAGTGATATCGTAATTCCACACGCACTGCCGACTGGCTGCGGTGAACAAACTCTCCAACCCTGCCCGCCAAGTGCCGACTGTTGAAATGTCTTCCACTTGAGGACACGAACCAGCTAAACCGGCGCCTGAACTCGTTCCTCCAACCGCCTTTGCATCGTTTGCGATAGATCATATCGACCCCAAAGTGACCAGTACATGTATAGTAAGTCTCGAGTACACATCAAAGCATTACTTTTTTTGAAAATTCGGTAAAATTTGTTTCTGATATTTTTTATTTAGTTGTGTATTCCGCTGGAGTTCAGCTTCAAGAATCGATAGAAATGTCGTGATTCCAAGTTTTCAAATCGTATGACCCCAAAATCTAAACAAATTAAATTACTTATTAAGGGATTTTCAATGAAAACTGATTGTTTTAGATAGGCTGTAAATTTTATTTATATTTTTGCATTATAAATCTCAACAATTAAGTTCAACAATCTTAATTTTTTGTCTGTGTTGACGACATTATAACAGAACTAGACAAGTGAAGCAAAATCACATGAGGTGAAAAGATAAGTAGGTAGAGCAGTGTTCAAACTAAGAAAAATTTGGGTGGGGTGGACATTCTCCACCAGCGAAGTACTGGTACTGACCTTTCGAAATTAGGATTAACTGATTCCTTATAATGTCCTCTTCACGTTATACAGTCTCCTTTTCCGAAAAAGTCGCCACGAATTAAATTAAAAATGCCTAAATATGACACTGCAGCGCTGCTATTAGTTGCCGCCGTCGCTGCGAAATCAGTGATAATCTCTTGAAATGTTGGTTTAATTCTTTGTTGTAATATTTTCTTGCCGTTTTAGCTTCACTCCGTTGCAAAACGTCGCATAAAATTAACAGATACAAAAATTTTATCGGAAATGTAGTACTATAAGGCTCACCATCTTGGAATCGATATAAGCAGTCAGAGATAATCGATTGCTTCAGTTGTAAACAAATGCGTAGTTTGTATCTGGTTTGCGACATGGGCTGCCGCAGAACGAATTTCCCGTAAACTTTTTACTCTTGGTTCAGGCCGAATTTCAACCTAACCATGATCACTATGACAAAACGAACCTATTTAGGTTGATATGATCCCTGTACCGATAATTTTTGAGTCATTTTTACAGTGCTGCTAACATTTCGCGGTTGCGGAGCATCCGATATTTCGGCATTTTTAATTTAATTCGTGCAGACTTTTCCGGAAAAGGAGAGTGTACAACGTGAAGAGGAGACTATAAGGAAGCAGTTAATCCAAATTTCAAGGTCAGTAACAGTTTTTCACTGGTGGAGAATGTCCCACCCAGGGCCGCCGTAAGCGGGCGTGCAAGGCGTGCACCGCACGCGGGCGGCACATCGAGGGGGGCGGCAAAACGAGTGATTGACAGTCGCCGCCGCGCGATAGTTGCCACTCCATTGTCGCCGCGACGAAATTTGCAGCGTATTATGTAGCGGGCGACTTTTTTTTTTTTTTCAGCTCAACAGCTGCTTTGGTCGGCCGCGGCGACACTCGGGATGGCAACAATGGTGGCGGCAATCTCACAGTTTAGACACGGGGTGGCATAATCGGTATTGTACGCGGGCGCTCAAACAGCTAGCGGCGGGTCTGGTCCCACCCCACCCAAAAATTTCCTCACCAGTGCCAATGCTTGATTGAAGCATGACGCAATGGGGAGTATGTTTATGGTTGTGTGTTGTTTGTGCTGTGCTTGAGCGGAGACGACAGAGCATAGCACGTGAGCCCGACATGGACTTGTCGCTCGTGACTGCAGGCCGTCCTGTGTCCCCAGATCGTTAAGGAAACATGAAAACAATTTACCATATGTGGACTTGCATCTGGAAGAGTCCATTTACTGGAGAACGTTTAAAGCTTTATTCTGTTGACGCCTGCCAGATTCAGCTTTCTATTTTTCACAGGTGTCCCGTGTAACAGCGTAGAATCGGAGCACAGTGATCAGTAGAGCATTATACCTAATAGCCTTGAACAGTAATAAGTTCATATTGCGAGGACAGCCACAAGCAGGAGCGCTAGCGGTCTTCCTTGCGGTCGGTGTGGCAACCCCGACCTCAATACATGGAGGCGGCGAACAGGGGCACATGTGCTTATAGCTGCAACAAAAACCAGTATTAGCTCCAATACGATACCAGAATGTTGGTTTTGAGTGTGTTGTTAGTTTTTGTCAGATTCCTTCTGTGATATCAGGCAAGTATGACGATTTTTCTGAGGTAATGAGCAATGGTTCCATGCTGTTAGATTTCGTCTGCAAGTATTAAGTAAGGCTTGACTTTTTTTTTTATTTAAAAATGAAGGTACAATAAATTTGCATATATTTTTGTGCAAAAGTGTATTGGTTTTATGAGTGGTACAGGAAAGAATTTTGACTAAATATGAATAAAAGCCAGACAAAAGTCTTTAAATGTAGCAGAACAGATGTTATAGAGGAATTAAAATGATTACAACTGATGGCCGAAGCAGAAAAGCACCAGTTCCGTATTCAAGCTTTCTAAAACTGTATGTATGGAACACGCCACTATGGTAGCAAAGCATGAACTTTTGAAATACTGAAGCATCTGAAACGTTTAATATGAGACCTCCTACGGGGGGAACGCGTCAAATTGATGTTTGGAACTCCCTCTCCGCCAGAAGGTAAAGTCAGAGAACGCGTTCTAAATGTCACATCAAATTGACACGCTCTGTATGCGGGAAGCTCGAGGATACTTTTCGGTGTACCGTCGATACACCCGTGGAACCTCCATTCATTCATTTGAAATGTGCTGTAGATGTCGAAAATTAGTCCAACGGAATCACTAAATGGGTCATTCCATACATTTTCATAGTAACAAAAATAGTAATAAAAAGAATAATCCTAGGAAAGGCTTGACTGTATTTAGGAGAGCACCCAAACGGACCCGTCACGGTGCGCCCTAGTTCAGCATTGGAATATAGTGGACATGCGAACTAAAGTCATGATATAGATAAAAAAAAAAAAAAAAACGCTTTAGACAGCATTTGCTGTGCTGATCAAAACTTATGTTCAATTTTTTTGATAAAAATGAGTCCTTCACACGTAAAAATAATAATAATAATAATTAAAAGTTATAACTTATATGTAAAGTAGCTCGTACGCGTGGATTAAGAATTTTTTTGCCAGAATTTAATATAGAAAGTTGTTGGTAACGAAGGATTGGTTCCAAACAACACCGAGTCGGCATAATATGACAGTAAAGCTATCACTACAGGGTGCTTCAAAAAAATGTATACACACTTTGAACTTCCATAGAAAATTTATTTACCGTTCTACAAAGTTAAATTTCAGGAAAATAGAAAGCTAAAAGTCCAATGTAAATCAAACATAAACAACAAATGTTTATACTGTTCAAATTGGTGACCTGCAGCATCAATACAATTCTGAGTACGAGTCACCACAGATTCTGTACATCGTATCAAAACGTCCAATGAGATTTCTCTACACACTGCTTGAATCTCATTCCAAAGAATGTCTAGGTTACGTGGTTTACGTTTGTACACCTCATCTTTTACTGTGCCCCACAAGAAGAAATCCAGTAAGGTCTGGAGAGCGTGCTGGAAACTCGATTGGCCCCCTGCGTCCTATCCACCGGCCCGACAAATTTTGATCCAGGTAAGCTCGTACGTCCCTGTGATAGTGCGGCGGAGCACCACCTTGTTGAAAATAAAAATCATCATTACCGTATAATGCACGAATGGCAGGAAATATGGAATCAGCAAGCATTGTTAGGTAATTAATACCAGTTACAGTGCCTTCAAATCGAAAAGGTCCAATGAGTCCCCTTGAAGACAAACCGCACCACACATTTACACCTGGCAAATTTACAGCTTTTTCAATTGTAATGTGAGGATTTTCTTCACCCCAGTAAACACAATTGTGCCTATTGACAGTTCCATTAAGTTTGAATTGGGCTTCACCCGACCAAATGATGCTACCCATAAATCCCGGTTCACGTATCACCATCTCCTGAATCCATTCACAAAATTGCAACCTTCTGTCTGGATCGTCGTCACTTAGCTGTTGCACCAGCCTTGGAATGTAAACACGATACTTGCCTCTCTTCGGAATGCGTAGCACGCTGCTAGCACTTACATCACTTTCAAGTGCCCCTTGCCTTGAAGATTTGTTAGGAGAGCGTTGAAACAGTTCCAAGACTGCCATTGATGACTCATCACTTGTAGCTGTTCGAGGCCGACCTGAATGACCTTTATGCACATCACACACTGTTCCATGAACTTCGAACTTGTCTCGTATGCGTGTAATTGTTAATCTTGAAGGTGGTTCTGTATCATACTCCCTTCTCCACTGTCTTTGAACTTCATTTACATTCTCAAACTTCCAGTACCACTTAATAACCTGCTTACGTTCTTCAAAACTCAAACGTACGTCCCCCATGTTGATATTACAAATTCCAACTGATAATATAACATAGAGGGACGATTATTCTGGCACCTGGCGAAGAAATATAACACTAGCCTTGTAGAGCGGGGAAAACAACAATAGTTTAAAGTGTGTATACATTTTTTGAAGCACCCGGTATATCATTCTACCATCGAACCTGTCTGTTGAAGAGAATCAATTTCCAACATATTTCTGTCACCATTCGATAAGGTCTCAAAATTTCGTGACTACAACTGTTAATCATATTGGAAAAATGTCCCGTGCCCTTCATACAGCTTTCTTGTCAAATTCCATTCAGTATCAACATAGCAATTTAGTCGTCAAAACGTAACAAAAAGACAGAGACTTACTTCCGTATTTATAGTATTATTACTGCGATTCACACACACACACACAAACACACACACACACACACACACACACACACACACACACACACACACACACAGAGACTGCGAACAACCCCTGAGGGATCATTATAACGTAAAAAAGTGTGCACCTACAGCATTGCAAGACTACCTATGATTTGCCTCGCATTGCACTCCTAACTTTGTAATATCTATATTTTAACATTAAATCCGAATAACCGACGGTCCAGGCGTGACTTTTACGATCAAAAACAATTTTTAAAAATCTTAGCCTCCACGGTGATTTGAACCGGAGACCACGACCCAAACTTTAGTCACTAAGCTACATGACCGCTACCCGGAAAAACAATAGAGAGACCTCCATATCCAACGCGTCTGTCTATCGCCGTTCAGTAGTATTTCGAAATTATGAGACAACATGTATTATTTATACAGATAATTTTTCAACCAAATGTAGACAGTATTTTTCTCCTTGTTTCAAAGGATAAGTGTGCAAAGTTTCATAGAGATTGGATGAAAACTGTGGATTTGTATGAAGAACAAACAAACAAACAAACAAACAAACATACATTCATCTTTATATATATAGATGTATGGGAGAAAATGTATTTTATTTTTTTCACGGCCCTGTATCAAAGTGTCAAAGTCAAACCTTATGCAATTGTAAGTACCTATCCTTCTTATTCTCACGACATAAAACTTTCTTTAGTATCCTTGCCGCTTTGACTAAGTGAAGTAGCCTATTGGATTTTTTGGAGAGTTTTTCGATATAAATAAATTGAAAGTGAATTTAATTCTTAATAATATACGATACTCCAACAAAAAGTTAAACTTTTTTCTTAATTTCTAACTAAAATATTTAAATTATTAAATATATTATGCGTAAATGAAACATCAAGATTAATTTTACCAAATAAAGAAAAAAACGTAGAAACAAAAAAGAAATGGTTAATAAATAAATTCTGAATATATTAACAATAAATGAAAGGATTACTAATAAATATTTAGGAAATAACGAAAATTCATTGGAAACAAGTTATAAAAGTTAATAAAACAATAAAAACAAACAAAAAATAAAAGAAATGCACAAACTAATCGAAATCAATAATCAATTAGATTTTCACACATAATTTTTTTATAATTTTTATTTATTTATTTGTTTAAGTGTGAAGGACTCATTTTTATCAAAAATTGAACATAACAAGTTTTGATCATCACAGCAAATGCTGTCTAAAGCAATTTTTCTTATCGCTATTATGACTTTTGTTCGAAAGTCCAGCATATTATAATCCTTAAATTCATTTACGCCCTGTAGTCAAAGCGGCAAGGATACGCAAGAAAGTTTTAAGTCGTAATATTAAGAAGAATTGCATAAGGTTTGACTTTGACACTTTGATATAGGGCCGTGAAAAAAAGTAAAATTTCCCCATTCATTTTCTTATAATTTTTATTTACTTATTTTTTTTAAGTGTGAAGGACTCATTTTTACTAAGACTTGACCTAACAAGTTTTGATGAGCACAGCAGATTTTTTTTTGGTCGATATTAGGACCTTAGTTCGAATGTCCACTATTATTCGAATCCTGAACCACTGTGCTGCCAGGCGGTCGCAGTCAATAGACAGCCTCCCTTGTGATGATAACAAGCTTACCTGGGCAGACCACATTGGACAGGTGGTAGGAAAAGGTTTCAAAATTCTGCACTGCGATGAGTGGATGTACTAAAGAAGTAAAGGAATTGGGTTACAAAATCTTGGTCAGACCATTGCTTGAATATGGTAGTGTAGTATGGGACCCACATTTTGAGTATCAAATACAGGAGCTGGAGAGGGTGCTGACTAGATTTGGTTTAATGCAAGTCAGGTCACAGATATGATAAAAGAGCTGGAATAGGTACTCATTGGAAGACAGGAGAGAAAAGGGGGAAGATGGGTGTTTAGGGAAATTGCCACCGGTGCGTGCGCTCGATTGCAATTTAATCATATATATTATTTCTATAAGGTATTTTTTTGTCACAAGCCTATATCTTCCTTCACACTTAACCAAAATCAATGAATGAGGTGTCATTTTAAAGCGTATGGTCTCTACTTTGATAACATCATATTTTAAGAAAGCAAGTTTTAGAAATTCAACCCTTAAAGGGCGAAAATGTCAATATTTCTAAAATGCGTTTTTTTGTATCTCGAGCCATTTATCTCCCTGGATATCTAACCAAAATCGATAAATGAAGTAGGATTGTAAGGAGTAATGTCTTAGCTTTGTGAAATCATATTTTAGGAAAGAATGTTTTTGGAATTCAGCCCTTAAAGGGAAAAAGTATAAATTTTTCTATAAACGCATTTTTGTGTCACGAGCGATTTACCTCCCTTAATATCTAACCGATATAGATAAAAGAGGTATCATAGTAAAGAATAAGGTCTCCTCCATGGTAACATTATATTTTAAGAAAGGAGTTTTTCGTTATTCTACCCTTAAAGGGCAAAAATGTTAATTTTTCTAAAATGCGTTTTTTTCTGTCACGAGCCATTTATCTCCCTGGATATCTAACCAAAATCGATAAATGAAGTAGGATTGTAAGGAGTAATGTCTCAGCTTTGTGAAATCATATTTAAGAATGAATGTTTTTGGAATTCAACCATTAAAGGTAAAAAGTATAAATTTTTCTATAACGCATTTTTGTGTCACGAGCGATTTATCTCCCTTAATATCTAACCGATATAGATAAATGAGGTATCATATTAAAGAATAAGGTCTCCGCCATGGTAAAATTATATTTTAAGAAAGGAGGTTTTCGTAATTCGACCCATAAAGGACAAAAAATATCAATATTTCTAAAATACGTTTTATGTCTTTCCAGCCTTTTATCTCCGAGGATTTCTAACCAAAATCGATAAATGAAGTAGGAGTATGAGGAGTAATGACTCAGCTTTGATGACATCATATTCAACCTAACTTTTCATCGCATTATTTTTCGCGAAATTTTCGCACGGGTCGTCTAGTTTAATTAATTAGTTTAACTAATAGGTTAACTCAGGCGAAAGACCGCCCGCTTTTGGGAAATTCTCCCGCCCGGGTGAATGGACTGTCGCTGACCTGTACGCGACCGGACCTTGTGAAGGACATATGTTGGAAACCTTTCCGACTTGGTCCGAGCTCGCGCGCGTCTCCCGAAGTCAATCTGGCACAATCGGTTAAGATGGAATAAGTGGGACCTATAGCAAGAGCCAATCAACAACGGATAATTCTCCGTGCATTTGTAATTCTTGTGAACTCTCCCCGCATGTTGGAAACGCGCCCTGGGAAGAGGCGTGGCTACCACGAGTGACGCGGAGAGAGGGTTGCTGGAGGGCTGCGGGAAGATTACTTCGCGTCCAGTCCTCAGAGTCGGAGGGGTGTACTCGGAATCCGACCCCCGAGGTTTGAACTACGGACTTCCTGCCAAAACCTCCAACGTTGGAGGATGTTCTGTCTTGGCAGCGAACCAGCAAGGGTTCGAGAAAACGTAATGGAAACTGGCCCTGCAGCTAGGTCACCTTGCAGTCAGTCTCTGAAGCACATGCTGCACTTCACAACAGTACAGTGTGCTGAGTACAGCCCTGTAATGACCCTTCAAAGGAAACTTGGGTTATTGAGAGTTCTCGCCTGTGACAGCTAATGAGCTAGTGAATCTTAAAGCCGGGAGATAACTTTAACCGTATTCCAGCAGGATAAACAAGCTTAGTGAACTTGAATCACCACATCTGATGTGTAATTTCAAATTATCCTGGCGCCCGACAACTTGCAATGTAATTTAATTCATGTTAGTATTGTATTTGATTTTTTTGACATTGATTCCCGATTGTATTGGATGGAACTTTTAATTTTAGCCAAATGTGAAGCGTCTGTTGTCCAAATGATAATTTTTAATGTTGAATTTGTTTCGCGACCATTTGTTAACTTAGTAGTGCTTTAATTTTGTTGTTTATTTGCAAATTTTAGCAATTGTAAGGCGAGGCTTTGCTTGGTTCGTTTTTAAGATTTCATGTATTAATATTAAAAGTAAATAAGCCTCAGTCTGTACGCCTGTACGAGTACAAAATAAATAATCAGCATAGGGGTTTCTTTAAATAATAAAAAGAGGAGTTAGAAGTTTTCACCCTTTCCTCTCTGTCCCACCAGCATCTACTACAACAGATAAATAATGAAATGAACGTATTTTGGAAAATGATGGGCGATAAAAGTTGTTTGAGAAAGTTTTACAGAAAGAAGAGACAGTATGGTCGGCCATATTAGAAATCATGTGAGATCGGTTTATTTATTAGTTGAGTGAACAGTTGAAGGGGGAAAAAAAAAACTGTAGGAGACTTAGATATACGAAACAGATAATTGAGGAGTGTAGGTTGTGAGCGATATGCTGAGATGAAGAGTTTAGCGCAAGAAAGGAAGAGACGGAGGATTGCATCAAACCAGACAGAAAACAAGAAACGTTTCCAAGAGGGCTGCGGAGATAATGAGACTGACGAGCGGTGTGCGCATCCGAGCTCAGCTACCACCACTGAAAATAAATTCAGTGTGGTGGTAACTGTATCCGAATAATTAAATCGTTAGCGACAGTCATTCTGAAACAAGCGACGAGAATTGTGGGCAAACAAGTTTTCGATTTTTCACCATGCTAATGCACAGGCTTTTACGGCATTACTAGTTAGTGGATCTTTCCTAAGAACGATACCTTCAAATTCAGCAGATGTTGTTCCCCGCGGCGTTTTGTTATTCCCGACCAAAGCGTGTGATGTAAGACGGGGTTACTGTAATACTAGCTCCTAGGCCCGCGAACGCACTGGCTAGTTTACTGTGACAGTAACAGGATATAAGGATCATCTGCATCGAATATGAATAACTTGTAAGGCCGTCACAAATAACGGGATGTGCGCGGTGTTCTGACAGTCCTTTACCTCGCAGTTGGTTATTATTAAAAAAACTCTTATAACCATAAAAATGATGTAATTTGGTACACATTGCTTATTGTTAGTTACTGTGACAGAGATATCTCTGGACAACGAAAGTCTAAGAAAATATCTACTTCGACTAATTATAAATAAACAAAATCAACTATCAATTAATACATATTTTTTCAGTTTTGTGCCAGTTCAGGTATTCCCAGTTGACTTGACTAAATAGAATTGTTATTAAACATTCACCATAATCTCCTTTAACATTTCTGGCCGCAATTAGTCCAGTAGTGAAGGCTGGGCGTGTTACGTCACCGTTACGATCATGGTTACACGATGACCAAGCTTTTATTAGTATATACAAAAAAGTTATGGTTTTATTTAATTAGAAATCCCTCATGTTTCCTTGATGATCAATAAAATTCATTCATTTATTGAACACACTAAGGAACACAAGTGAAGAAATGATCAGGTGAATCACTACGCCTTCAGGTGGTTGATATGATTGTTTTACCGCTTTAGTTTTTTCGTTACTGGAGTACAACGGTCCATGTTGGTTGCAATCTACTATAATTATTGGTTGCGTCTTACTTCCTTTTATAGCAAGGCTGCATCGACTTATATCGATACAAATTCGCTACATCTCATCGGCTTGATAGCACAGAAAATGCTAAGTTTTGCTACCGAAAACTACAAACTTTGCCACTGATCAAGATCATAAACGCGAGCCACAGTTTGCGTTAAGATCAAACTTTTCTCCCCAACAGCTTAACTACAAATAATGTACGCTATTGGGCCACGCAATCAGAATTGCCTTATCGCTCTCCCATATCATTCCACGAAACCTTGCATCGCATTGTTATCGCTCCTGCCGTCCCTTCGCCCATCCAGACGTTAGGGAAACAGGACGTTTCGGCGATATATCACGAAAATTACTAGAATCCAAATTTTGTCAATAACAATAATTCCGATCGATTATTGGCTAGCCACAGTTGTGCACAGTCCAATTTGTCACTAGTTTTTCATTGGCTCGCATGATTTCATGATTCCCTGAGGTGTAGTTATCGATACCTTTCTCCGTAAACTCACGTAGAGGTCGTCTCGGCGCCCTCTGCTACTTGCCTTTTGCTGTCCGTGGTCACTGTGTGGTTCTTTACTCAGTTGGTCACAGTTTTACGAAATCTTGCGTGACAATGTTACTAAACTGTATTATTGTTAAAATTCCACTGAATATTCTAAGGGATAAAGTAACACACATGTGCATGTTAAAAGAGACGGTGGAGAAGCCTATCCGGAAGGGCGTGCTCCTAAAACCTTTTACGGTTTGGAAAGACCACGGGGATAAATGCATCAGATCTGACTAGTACTATTTCGAGTAGTAAAATATCAATCAGTACCTGCCAATACATTAATAATTTTTTAATAAAATTTATCGTTTTTATCTTACAGTTGACTTTAAGTCATAATTAATTATTTTAATGACTCTATTTATGGGATTTTTTCAATTTCTATAACGAATTAATTACTCTGTAATGACTAATACTACCACTGCTAATAATTTTTATCACTTTTTTGTTTGATGAACCCTTTCGTTTCGTACTAAGCAGCATGAGCATGGTTCAAACTACATAGAAATAATTCACACATCAAAGCACCGCAGATATCGTTGTCGCCTAGTATAATCATCATATATATTATTTCTATAAGGTATTTTTATGTCACAAGCCTATATCTTCCTTCATACTTAACCGAAATCAATGAATGAGGTGTCATTTTAAAGCTTATGGTCTCCACTTTGGTTAAATCGTATTTGAAGCAAGAAAGTTTTCGGAATTCGACCCTTAAAGGGCAAAAATGCAAATTTTTCTAAAATGCTGTTTTCTGTGTTACGAGTCAGTTATCTCCCTGGATACCTATCTGAAACCGTTTTATGAAGTATCGTTTTAAAGATTAAGATCTCCGCTTTAGTGACGTCATATATTAAGCCAGAAATTTTTCGGAATTCGACCCTTAAAGGGCAAAAGTATCAATATTTTTGCAATGCGTTTTTGTGTCACGAGCGATTTATCTCCCTTAATATCTAACCGATATAGATAAATGAGGTATCATATTAAAGAATAAGATCTCCACCATGGTAACATTATATTTTAAGAAAGTAATTTTTCGTAATTTGACCCTTACTGGGCAAAAATGTCACTTTTCTAAAATGCGTTTTTTGTATCTCGAGCCATTTATCTCCCTGGATATATAACAAAAATCGATAAATGAGGTAGGATTATGAGGAGTAATGTCTCAGCTTTGTGACATCATATTTTAAGAAAGAATGTTTTTGGAATTCAACCGTTAAAGGAAAAAAGTATAAATTTTTCTATAACCGATTTTTGTGTCACGAGCGATTTATCTCCCTTGATATCTAACCGATATAGATAAATGAGGTATCATATTAAAGAATAAGGTCTCCGCCGTGGTAACATTATATTTTAAGAAAGGAATTTTTCGTAATTCGACCCATAAAAGACAAAAAAGTCAATTTTTCTAAAATGCGTTTTTTGTGTCTCGAGCCACTTATCTCCCTTGATATGTATCCAAAATCGATAAATCAAGTACGATTGTGAGTAATAATGTCTCAGCTTTGCTGACATCATATTTTAAGAAAGAAGTGTTTGGAATTGAACTATTAAAGGGAAAAAGTATAAATTGTTCTACAACGTATTTTTGTGTCACGAGCCTTATATTTCCCTTGATATCTAATCGATATAGATAAATGACATATCGTATTAAAGACTAAGATTTCCGCCGTGATAACATTATATTCTAAGAAAGGAATTTTTCGTAATTCGACCCATAAAGCGCAAAAATGTCAATATTTCTAAAATACTTTTTTTGTGTTTCGAGCCATTTATCTCCTGGATTTCTAACCAAAATCGATAAATGAAGTAGCAGTATGAAGAGTAATGACTGAACTTGGTGACATGTTCAACCTCACTATTCATCGCATTTTATTCGCGAAATTTTCGCACGGGTCATCTAGTCTATACTAATATTATAAATGCGAAAGTAACTCTTTCTCTGTCTTTTTGTTACGTTTCTTGGGCTAAACGGACTAATCCGATCGTGATGAAATTATACAAGCAGATGCGATTTGTCATTAGGATGGACATAGGATACTTTTTCTGCATAAATAGTACACACTGTCATGTAATTTTGAAAAATTACTGTAACGGTGATAGAGTGATGCTTAGGATGTCGAACAGTTTGTAGTGCTTTAGCCTACAATGGGCTGGTAGCGCAGTGGTTAACGCCCTTGCTTTTTAATGTTTGGACTGTGGCCTCCGGTTCAAATCCCAATAAAAGCAAAGATTTTTAAGAATTGTTATTGATCATATTAGCCACGCCTGGACGGTCAGTTTTCCGGATTCCATGTTAGACAGTAAATACCACAAATTTAGGGGTGCAATGCTTGGAAAATTATACGCGGTCTAACAATGCTGTAGGTGTACAGTTTTGACGATATATTCATCACTCAGCCGTTGTTACTCTCGCAGTCAGTGTGTGTGTGTGATCTGTACCAATCTATACTATTATTATAAATGGGAAAGTAACTCTGTGTATCCGTGTCTCTGTCTGTTTGTTACGTTTCTTGGGCTATATCGTGATGAAATTTGACAAGCAGGTGCGATTTGGCATTAGGATGGACATAGGATACTTTTTCTGCATAAATAGTACACACTGTCATGTAATTTTAAAAAATTACCGAAACGGCGATGACTGACGCATTGGACGTAGTATCTTCTAGTATAGCGGTCTGGAGGTTCAGAGCTTAATGCACTTTATTACTAATGCTTGGATTGTGGTCTGCAGTTCAAGGCCCGCTGGAAGCAAAAATTTTTAATAATTGATTTTGATCGTATGAGCCACGCCTGAACCGTCAGTTTTTCGGATTCCATTATAAACTGTAGATATCACAAATTTAGGGGTGCAATGCGTGGCAAATCATACGCGGTCTAACTACGATGTAGGTACACTATTTTACACAATATTTTACACAATATTGATCACTCATGCGTTGTTTTTCTCGCAGTGTGTGTGTATGTGTGTGTGATATGCACTAATAATATTATAAATGCGGAAGTAAGTCTCTGCCTTTTTGTTACGTTTAACGACTAAATGGCTCTGCCGATATTGAAGGAATTTGACAAGGAAATATTTTGTATCTGGAAACAGGACATATTTTTTCGGTATGAATAACTGTTTTAGTCACGAAGTTTTGAGAACTTATTGAATGGTGACAGACAGACGGATGCGTGTGTTTGTAATGTTACTTAGGTTGCTCAAGTTGTGTGTCTCACGCAGTCTGTTACTATATGATTTGTTAATAAATTTCGTTTAGAGACAAAACTTATTATTTAGTATAGATGTCGATTTGCTCTGCACTGTACCATTACTTTGTCCCTGCCTAAAAGTTTTTGGCACCAGTTTATTTTGTCTTCTGTTCTGACATGCCTTGCGGGCGTAAACCTGGCACGAGGTGAAGATCTAGAAGAGCACGAGCGGCTTATTAGACCTCAAGAATCGGATGCTCATGCTGAAGAAAGAAGAAAAGACCAAGCTAAAATAAAGCTGCCCTCAGTTAAACCCTCCCCTCCCCTACATCCCCGCACCTTCGTTTGTTTTTCTGTTTTGGAAATTAATTCTCTTCATGAGACAGGTTCGACGGTGGAATGATATAGTGATGGCTTTCCTGTCATATTATGCCAACTCGGTGTTGTTTGGTGCAAATCTTGCTTTACTAACAGCTTCCTGTATTCATTTTTGGCAATGAAATTCTACGT
Source organism: Vandiemenella viatica (assembly GCA_031002005.1). NCBI lineage: Eukaryota > Metazoa > Arthropoda > Insecta > Orthoptera > Morabidae > Vandiemenella > Vandiemenella viatica. Next base: position 20,961,723 of record JARYHS010009186.1, read on the forward strand.
CAACGCGTACGAAGTCGCGGGTAACAGCTAGTGTGTAAATAAATAGACAAAATGATGGTTCCAAAAACAAAGCAAGACGCGGAAAACTAAAACTAGCTGAAAAACAGTTTAATTTGTGTTGTTGTAGTAACCTCATGATACTAGAAATAATTCAACACTTGTGATTAGCCTTTTGTCTGTTCTTGCACGTTTGCCTCTGAAGCCACTGCAAAAGAAGTTTCGAATTTTTAAAAATTACGCGATTGAGGGCAGCACAGACGGCATGAGAGTGTAAGACCAAACGTAGAACTCACTAGCTGAATTATTAACGGTCTTTCACCGTATAATTTTAGCCACTTAAGTACAGTTAAACACGGTGTATCTCCCTGTAATAACGAGTGGTCCAGGCAGCATTTCAAACCGCAACCGTTGCAAACCGGGAGTAACATCTGGGCTTCCGCGTTTCGTAAAAGAAGTAATGATTTAATACCCTGCAGGCCGGCCCCGGTAGCGCAGAGGCTAGAGCACTGGCTCCGCGTGCCGAAGGTCGCCGGTTCGAGTCCGGCCGAGGGCAAGGGTGCCTTAGTGTTGTGTCTGTGTGAATGTCGTGTTCGTCGTGTTGTGCTTGGTGTCCATATGTCCATACTGTCACGTGCGGGTATGGGTGCCTTATTAATTTATGAAACATATGAATTTAATTTTAAACTCAGGTAATTTTTTTTTTAAATCATTTCAATTTAAAAAGGGTTCATAATCAATTAAAAATGTATGAAATCACGACTAATCAACAAAAACTTCCATAACCTGCACATTTATTCAGGCATTCTAAATTTACACACAAAATGAACATATCATTTCTGTCAGCACTCAAATATTTGCCACTCATAAACAAATTGACTAATCAAAAAAAGCCAAAGCATGTCACTGATTTAAGTGATTTTGTTATAAACAAGAAGTTATCTGAATTTATTTCTCCCGCCAAAACTCGTTACAGTTCGGCAGACTGAGACTATTATCTGCGGTTTCCGCCAAAGTCGCTATTTGGGTAAGAGAGCGCACTTTTATAACGTGGGTGTTTACCGGTCAGCACAGGGGAAGACACACCAGCACCTGTCTTCACATAAACCACCTCAAGTCACAATTGACCCGGTGGACACAAACACACTTTGTACGGGTCGCCACTTGCCGGCTACCCGCTCGTCTCAGTGACCTCTGCCCTCGAGATCTGTCGGTCGAGTCCCCGTCGCCATCGTCGCCGCTCGCCTCCACAGCTCGAGAGACCCCTGGACGTCGAGAGACCCCTGGACGGCGGTTCTGCCAATCCAGGCTTATATCCACTCTGCCATCTCCGGATACGTCCAGACATGAAAGCGGGGTCTCCGAGAGGTAAGGCACCTATCAAAAAATGGTAGTATCCTGATGAGAATTGCATTATCTGCTTCGATACGTTGCCCACTCACTCCTTACCGAAAGCGGCCACAAATGTTGTAAGTACAGGGATGTTGCCAACTTAAACTGTTGTCACGAGCCATTTATCACTCCAATAGATTTTACCTTATTTACTACCATTTTATGGCTCACTCTGTCTAAAGCCTTTGAAAGATCTAGTGCTACACTATCAATTTGGCCTCCCTTGTCCATTTCATCCAAATTATCTTTCCTACATGGAATAGTTTGAGTGTATTTTCTATTTAACAGTAATGATAGAAATTTTTGTTCGCGTTGAAATTTTGAATTCAGATCTGCAGAAATTGAATCTATGCGTTAATTGAATCGTATAAGAAGATAAAAGCAATCACCAATGTTTTGTACCGTGCTCGAGATTCAAAATACGAAGAAATTTGGTGCAAAATGTGCAGTCAGGTACTAACTTTGAAATCGACGAATCATAAATCCAACATCAGAGTAAAATTGCCATCGCCTCGACCGAGGTAGAACCGAAAATCTCCGATTCCAAACACATCAAGATTTTTCCGTAAAACAATTCCATCCACTTCAAATCGTTAGAACGATTCTCTTTGGACCAGCCCACAAATGTTGAAAGAATTATTTTCTATAACCTGATTTTGACCAAGAAAGATTGCAGAGTGATAGAGCCATGTGTTTTCAACTTTTGAAAAGGAAAGACGAGCATGCAATAAATTGAGTGCGGTTGTAGATTTTTTTACAAAAGTGCAAATGGACTAGAGGACGATTACTCGTCACGATTCCTGGAACGTCCTGTTCGAATGATCGAAATTTTTCGGTGTTATGCCGAATTAAGGCTTACCAAAGATCGACAATGTTGCAAGGTAGACTCAATAACATCGCAATATTACATGTATATGGTAATCTCACTGACGAACAAGAATTGGAAAAAATGTTGAATTGGCTCATTTCCAAACAAGGAAAGTGTAGTACAGTTTTTGCACTGCGCAAAAACAAATAATAAATTGATAAATTAAAAAAATAAATTTTGTATACAACTAAAATGTATTGGTAAGGGTTTGGGAGAGACTATAATAGCCTATTCCAACCAAATGTCAACCTCTTATTCACGTGGTGTACCTTGTTTGCACGGACGAGGCTCTGGCGACTGAAAGATTCCCGGTATAAGGAGTCACCCACTGCTTGCCAACGGCGTCCGAAAGGAGGGCGGAAGAGCGGGGAGTGGTCCAGGGCACCTTCTAGCCCTTGGGGTTGGAAACGGCTCCTAAAGGCGAATGAATCAGAAATGATCAACGGCATGGGGATGCAGAAGGCAACGGGAAACCACTGCATTAAACACCCAAAGGGTATCTCGAGGACATGTTATCCTCTCAAATTACATATATCATGATGCCTTCTTCCTGGGTAAAATATTCCGGAGGTAATATAATCCCCCAATCGGATATCCGGGTGGGGACTGCTCATGGAGGAGTCATCAGAATGGATAGAAACATTCTACGAGTCGTAGAGTGGAATTTTAGAAGTATGAATAGGCCAGGTAGGCTAGAAAATCTAAAAAGGGAGATAGAACACCTTAAGTTAGATGTTCTTGTGATTAGCGAGATTAAATGGAAGGTCGCACAAGATTTCTGGTCTGGGGAACACAGGATAATTAGCACACAAGCTGTCAATGGAGTCACTGGTGTAGGATTTGTAATGAATAAGAGAGTAGGGAAGTGGATGTGTTATTATGAAAAGTTTAGAGACAGGATTATTTTGATGACGTTAAAAACTAAGCTCGCCCCAATCACGTTAGTACAAGTGTATATGCCAACGTCACAGGAAGATGACGAAGAAATAGAAAAAATATACACCGAAGTTGAAGAATTAATCCAAGGGAGAGGATTGATCTTAAAACCATTACTCAATTCCGACTTAGGAAAATCGACCGTTGTAAGAAGATGTTACGCTGATTTTCTACTAAAATTTGTTTATACGTTGACAAAACACAGAGCGACTCTTTTAATTGTCACTATTCCGTAGAAAATAGGTTTATTAACGTCTTTTATAACATCAGAATTGGAAAACAGGTGCCGTGACACAGCCCCCACACATTGGGAAGGCCTCAAACGATTACAGAACTTCTCTAGTCCGCAGCAACAGGAACTCCCTCAAAGCCGCTCGCAGTTGAGGTGCCGTACTGTAAAGGCCGGTTACACACTGGGCGGTTTCGTCCGCAACGGAAACTTAACAGTCGCCGCCTATAGAATTTGAGGTGTTTACACATTCAGCGGTCGAACTACCGCTGCTATTTCAGAGGTGAAACTTCCACTGCTAAGAAGAGCAGGAAAAAGGTGACGTGGTCGGGCGTCAGTACCTTGCTTTTGGTGACTTGAGTTTAATTTAGTGAAATTAGAAGTTAATTTCGTTAATTTTGTGTTTATTATTTCGTATTTAGGTTTTAAAATTGTTATTTTGACGGTTCCGTCGCCATAGAAATAGGAAAAGAAAAAAACCAAAGGATAACAGAATATACGAGGAACAATAACAGCAAGTTTTTCAATTAATTTTGAATGTTTATATCGATAGTTTTCTTGCGAAACTAAAGTACGGCATTCAAACGAGAAATACCCAGTTGATGAATGGTATTTAACGTGTGGAAATGCTGGCAATCACCTTGAAGTAAGTAGATTTGTCATTGAACTACTATAGATAAACATTTAATTTTATATAATTTCAATCCCCTATATTTGTTTTATGTTAAATATGGTGAAAACTCCTTTAGGTGAATACGAATAGGTGTACAAGAAAAGTTTGAAAAATACACTATTCCATATAATGGCCAATACATTTATTTGTAACTAATACATATACTTCACTGTATACTCATCACTGTTGAGTTTACTCTGCATTGCTTTTATTCTTACAAGCACAATCGACTAGTTAAACATTTTTGCTTAGGTTGTAATATGTTAAGTGTTATAAAAATTATTACTTTACAAAGAAAAATCGAAAGGAAATGGCGAAGATGATGCCAAATTTACTAAACAGCTTGTCTCACTGTATTCGTCAATGCTGTGTTAAAAAAAGAAAGAAAGGTCTCAAAATGTCGAGCGACAGAATTTAGAGTGTTGATAGTGTTCCTTGGCAAATGTCTAAGATATAAGGACACAGTTATATACTGTTAAATATCAAAATCTTTCTATAAAATGTGATTCAATATTTTTCAAGTTCTAGTTGAAGCGGCAAAAATTTATGTAAATACGCGATCAATAGTTTACTATCCAAAAGCATTTTTCCTAATTTTCCATTTCGTCAAAATCATTCCACCTTCAAGGCACACTTCTTTCCAAGCGTTCCTGGTAGCGTCTCGATCTTTAAAAGAAACCACTGTTTCGTATCTTAAAACTGGTCTAGCTTCCACTAACGAAATGAGAAGATATCACTACTTAACTCATATTACGATTTTTAAATTAAAAAAAATGATAACTTTACACAGACTGAAAACGCAAAGCACAAGCGGTTGAAAATCCGCCGAGTGTGCAAGCGCCCATCTGGCCACATGGGCCACTGTCTGGACTGGGGCGGTCAAACAACCGTCGAATGTAGTGGCAGCGGCCCAGCGGTTCCCAATGTATGGGTCCCGACCCACTGATGGGTCGCGGAACAATCGAGGTTTCTGCCACAAAAATGTATCTTTTAATTCATTTATTTCAAAAATATAACACGATATTTTATAAGTGCAAGAATCATGAAATCCTTAATTTTTTTTCTGGATGAATATACGAGGAGAGTATCCAGAAATCTCTAAATTAGCTGTGAAGTTCTTGATGCCGTTCAACGCGACGTACTAGTGTGAACGAGCTTTTCCACTTTATTGTTTTTGAAAACATCAGGGCCAGAAATCTCACTGATTGTAAAGTTGTGTTTATTATAACTGAACGTATTTTTTACTATACTTATTTGTCATAAAGCGGGAGGCGGCTGCACAAAGCATCACCTCGTCGTATTGACGGCTGAAATTGTAGGATTAGTTAAAACTCAATTTGCAATTAAAATGCCACTGATCATATCTTGGTGGAAAACACCTACAAATCCCGCTTTAGTGGTTGACTGGTAAGTGTACCATTGTTTTTTCCTGTTCCCAGTCTTCCATATTGTCACACATTTGGGTACAGTAAAACACAACGATAAACGTATCAATCAACCACTAAAATCGGCTCTGCAGGTGGTTTCCAACAAAAAGCGAATTGGCAAACCAGTTGCATTTTAATATGCTGATCGAGTTACTTCTGATCGTGGATTTTCAGCAGTCAACTTGATGAGGTAGTGGTCTGTGCAGCCGCCTCCCAGTCTATGATATGTTTGTTGTTTTATGTATTACCAATCCTTGTTGTTGTTGATAGTATATCCTTTGTATGAAAATTTGTCTTTTCGTAGGATAATATAGCCGATTGCTTATCGATGTCATACAACAGTTCCCATTCTGATATTAGATAGACTCTTATATTAGGTGGGTCACGATTTTTTTTTTTTTACTTAAAAGTGGGTCGTGTACCAATAAAGGTTTTGAACCGATGGTCTAACGGATCCGGCAGTGGTTAGCCAGACGAGTGTAGCTTGGTGCACATAACGCTGTTTTATTTATGAGGTAGCACAAGTGGGTGATTCTTGGTGGTAAAAATCGTTTATGAAAGTCAGCTGCTACTGTAGGACAGACCCATAAAGTGTCCAGCTCCACTTACATTATTACGACCTTACAGTAGCGTAATAGCAATTGGCTCGGATAAATCCATTGGACGAAATTAGTATACCATGCCGTGAAGCGACTCAATGAAACGTAACGATCCTATGTGTGATTGTTAGTAGCCAGTTTATAATGTGTATGATTAATAAATATTAAATCATTGTGTGAGAGTAACATTTATAATATTTATGACACTAAAGTAATCAAAACAGCATCAAAATTTTTCAAGTAGTACTGAATGTATCTACTCTCGTAACGTATGCCAACCGATGACCCAGTCAATCAGACAGAGGTTGGACGTGACTGCCGGCGCGGAACAGAATTCCCAATCGCCAATCAAATCTCTCCGCAGTGACAACGTGATTTCGTCGACGGTGATTCATTCTTCCGTCAGATGGGCACGTTAATCCTGGCTGCCTCTGCGGTGTCTTTCGGAGTAGTATACGTGAATGGGCCATCACCAGGTTTTCCCCTTTTCCTTTTTTCACATTTCATTCGTTCACAACGCAAACATCACACTACTCACGTTACGCACAGTAAACCGAGCGTGGTGGTGTAACGGCTAGCGTTCTGGCCTCGCATTCGGGAGGACGGTGGTTCGAATCCCCGTCCGGGCATCCGGATTTGGGTTTTCCATGGTTTCTCAAATCACTCCAGGCAAATGCCGTAATGCTTCCTTTAAAAGGCCATGACCGAATTCCTTCCCATTCCTTGCCCCCATCCTTTCCCGTCTCTAAAGACCTCGCTGTTCAGAAACGTAAAGCAGTTAAAAAAACGCACAGTAAATAGAAACACGTGCAGTTCTCTTCCACCATTGGCGAAGGCAATGTGAATCCACCCCAGATAGCTGAACGGCGGAGTAGCCCCATGAAGAGTTAGTAACGCAGATAAAGGTACTCGCTACCCAACTCTGTATGTCACAAAACACTCTGCATTAATAGCATTTTTAGTAAAAATGAATTTGCTATGACAAAATAATAGGAAAATATAGGGTTTTGCTTATTTTGCTCGCATCGTACGAACTAAATTAGTGGTAAGTATTTTTAATATTTATGAATGTTTTCTCGGTAAACAAACCGAGTAATTAATATACTATTATTATTACTATTATATACTATTTATTATTGAAATAAAAATACGGTAGATTTTGAAGAGAAAATTTAAAGCTCCTTGATATTTCCTTTTTTTTATTTGACTTGCGCTCGGGTTTTTATTTTCAGGTTAATGAAATTGAGTTCTCAATTGTAAGCCGATACGATACTATAATTTTACGATTTTTTTTTTTAAATTCTCCTTTTGTCAGCTCATAACGTGTGGAAAGTTTACGTTTGAAATTTATCTCGTTGCCTGTGGCAGACTGGCTCTCTGGCAGCCAGCTGGTCAGGGCATCGTGTCCTTGCTGAGTCGACGGCCTTCACTGCCACTACACAACATCACGCTCTGCCGCCTGTCTCCATCTCGCTTGTCGCTTATCTTCCGGTGGAAAAACATTTTCCGTCGTTAAATCGTTTTGATGTGGTCCCTTTCACGCAGCCTACTTCGAAATAGAACTATATTTCTTACTCAGAGTGTATTCTTTTCCTCCAACACTGACTGAATTTTTTTTTTTTCAAGAAAATTTTCTTCATGAAATAAAATATTCCTGTCATTATTCAGTGTTTAAACTTGATTTTTTAATTTAAAAAAATACTTTAGGCTCAGTAGACCATTTGATTTCCACCTTGAGACCGAGTGCGGTGTGAGAGTGGTAATGCTCGAGAGGACGCGGGTTCAAACCCCATCCCGCTATCCAGATTTTGATTTTTCATGGTTTCTGGAAATCACTGCTGACTGTGATGGTTCCTTAAAAAAGTCGCCACTGAATTCCTTCCACTTCCTTGCCGTCTAATTTCTCCTAACTCGAGAGACCCATTCACACTAGCGGTCAGCTCAGCTCAGCCCACGATCCAGGATATCATTCACACCAGCGGTCAGGTTAGCTCAGGTCAGGGCAGATCAAGTCGTAGACGATGCCCATTTCATAGGAGTTGCTCACAGAAAACGATGTCACTCTCCAAGCTAACGTTAGTTAAAATCGCACTGATTTTGAATGAAGGGAATTGGATCAAAAACACGACGGTTCAGATTGAATCCAGAGTTTGAAATCGTAAACAGATCAAGAGATAAAAATTTTATCTACTGGCTATGCCTTGCGAGACGAGTGGTGGGAAATGTTTTTGATATTTTAGCTTAAACATTTCGAATTTAATTTAGAAAACTTAACTCTGCTCCAATAGTAATTGATAACATAATTTTAACAACACATATTTTGCACAATTGTTTAGGGAGTATAAAATTTCACGTCATGTAGTGAATCTCAGGATGAACGAAAGGAACCCTTTTGATACAAAAAATAAATTCACAACATTTTTGAATTCGGAAGCAGTATCTGTACCTTGGCAATACGAAAACATGCAATAATATTTGAATTTATATAAAAAATTTGCCAACTTTCTAATAGTAAAAAATAACATTCTTTCAAAATTTTATTTTTTTATTTATTACTCTTTTCATTGCTTATGAGCAGAAGTTTTTAGACCTGACCTGACCGTAGCACGTTCACACTAGCGGTCAGCTCAGCTCAGGTCTTGACCGTTGTTGACCGGTGGCGGCGCGATCTTTTTTTTTTTTTTTTTTTTTTTTGTGTCACTGCCTCAACGGCATGTTTATGAAAAAGTTCGGGGGAAAAAGGGCTAAGGGGGTGTTAGGGTTCTTATGTGGTTTAATTACTGATTAATTAATTAAAAAGTCCACCAAAAAAACAATGTTATGTTGATGTTCGTTTATTTTGATCAAATCAACAAGTCAGCGATATTCACTAGTATAGGTACAATACAGAGATGCACAGTCGCAAAGAAACTCTCTGTGAACTCAACTGAATGATTGAAACTCTCTGTAACACTGAATACTGTCAACTAAACTGACTTACTAACTGAATGAATTTCTCTGTCCAGGCGATCTGTTTATATAGTCTTTATCGAAATTACGAGAATTCTTCAAAGGCATCCGCCCGATATTTCTCGATCATTAACAATCACTCAAACAATCTAACATATTAAAAACAATCGGAATTAATACAAAATTAATTAACAACATTACAAAATGATCAGAAATGGTAATTATAGATACTTAAATACAAAATTATTTACAGAAATCCTTTCAAACGGTAGAAAATTGTCCTGTAGACATCGTAACTTACATTAATACATGGAATTACAAACATTCTCTTGCATCATTCGGTTCTTAAACATATTAAATGGCCTTTGAATAATTTTCTTACCTAAAACAAAGTCTATATACACTGAATTACAAGAAATTACAAAACAAACATATCAAATCACTTTCAACCAAACATTAGCTCACTACAAATACTTCATACAGTACAATGCTATTCAAAATTCAGGTATTAGGGCTGTTACAGGCGCCTTAGGCGCCCTTATGTCAAACCCCCATAGGGTTCGTATGGTAGTTGGGGATCATCGCCGTGATCAGCTGCGTAAGCAGCTGGACGACTCTCCCCATCTGGTTTGCTTGTGAATCTGAGTGGTCGCAGCGCCTTTGATGTGGATGGCATGTTAATCCCGTCGGCGGATGCGATGTCGGAAAGCTGGTGGTCCTGGGTTGCCGGCTTGCCTGTGGATCGCGGGTGGTCCTGCTGGTTTGGAGGACTGTCCTCCCCTCGGTTTCCGCTGAAGGACGTGTGATGCTGGGTTGAGGTGGTTTCCTTCTTTTTTCGGCATGAAGACGCTTCCTCTCTGGGCATCCGCCGTAGCAGGCGACGTGGTCAGCACCACAGTTCGCACACGTTGGTGTGGCCTCACGTGGTCGTGTGCAAACCGTGGAGCTGTGGTTCCCGGCGCACCTCACACAGCGCTCCTGGCTCCGGCAGTCCTATGCCAGGTGCCGGTAGCGTTGGCAGCGGAAACACTGGATGATTCCAGTTGGTTTCTTGGAGGGCCGCTTTCTGGTGGCCCGACTCGTTTCTTCCCGGGTGTCGGCCTTCGGGTTGGGGGCCCGTTCGGCTGGCTGTGGCATAGTTTGACCTGCCTTGCCCTGACCAGAGCGGACCGCGTAGTGTGAATGCTCCCATTGGATTCCTGAGCTGAGCTGACCGCTAGTGTGAACGGGCCTTTATGATCTCGACGTCGACGTGTCATAAGTCCTGAAGCAAAAAAAAAAAGAGAGAGAGGAAAGAAATCCCTTTCACCAGCCATTCAACACATTGTTTTCCAATGTTCCCGGCTTGCAATTAACGAGCCATGTTCCGTCAATAATCCTTCTTTTCAGGATTGCGAATCTTCTGAATAAGAAACGGAAATCTTATGGACTCATGCAGTTGCCCGTTTCTGTCCACCCGTGACACCCTTATAACTTCATACTTATCCACAAGCACAGTTATTACATAAAATCTTGACAGTAATGTAGAGGGTTTATTGGGTTGAACGAACATTTCCTCCCTTTCTAGATAATCTTCAGGGGTATTAAATGTAATCTGATATCCCACCAGACGTAGTGGAATGAGCAGAATTCTGTTAGTTAGGAAGTAAATTTACAACCCCTGTCCTCGTGCTTGGTATTCGGGAGAACGCGGTTTTAAATTCGCATCCTCGGATCCACTTTTCGGTTACTATGGTTTGCATAAATCACTCCAGGCTAATGCCAGGATGGTTGCTTCCGTAGGCCACCACCGAATTGTTTGTCCCCAATCCTCTGCGACTTTTAATGAGGACGATGTCAACGAAGTGTAAATCTCGATCCAGACAGTCAATGCAAGAACGATCTCAGAATCAGAACAGAACTACCAGAAACAACTTTCATTTTTCTAGAAGGGTAATTTTTCTAGATTCAAACATGCAATTTTTTTTTTTATAATAACATTTTACGGAAGTAAATCTTGGACATAACTAATATATATATATATAAATGAACATTGAAATTTCAAGTTTGAGGATTATGAAAGGACGTTGGAAATTAAGATGAAATATAAAGTTCGAGTTGAACGGTTTTTGGAAGTACTGGTGCGGAAAGAAGCTCGAGAAAAAGTTGGAAAGAATAGGGAACAAGATGCTGCGTTAAGACAGGTGGGACTGGCTAATTTTTCAGTTTAAGGGAATGTAGAGGAATACAAAGATTAGAATGGATGAGGCAGCCAATTGAGGAAGTAGACTGTAAGGGGTGTTTTGATATGTAGAGATTAATTCATACTTCTATGGAGGACTGAATTAAATCAACAGAGAGAGCAATGAGGATAAAAAAAGGTAAATGTAATAAGGAGATTGGCCGGATACTACTGAATTTTTCACTGCATGAATATGTAAGAAAGGGATCGAATTGCGGATGATGACTAAATGTATGTCGGTTAAAGTTCTTTAGCAAACATGGTATTTTGCAAGATAGTGTATGTTGGAGCTTGCTAACTCTAGCCACTTTGAACGATTACTTACTTGCAGGCTACTGGCCTACGTAGAACGATACATGAAAAACGCATCAAACAAAATTTAAACCTGCGCTATTTTTTTATGCGAGAAGATAATGTTGGTTTATTCATTGAATCGAGTGCAAGATACCACTTTATTACAATTTAAGGAAACAAACTTAACACACAATAAAACAATATTACAACGTACAATTATGCAAACATTTTTAGCAGTTCTATATCGTATGGACAGATTAGCAGCCATTCGTATTCCGCGAGAGCCCCAGCAAACAGCAGCAGGCGAAGAGGTCGCCCGTGTGCGGACCTCGTCAGATCAGCAGGTGTCGTGGTCCTGCCCTTCCCTGCATTCACACAGCTCCTCCTCTCGGATTTGCTTTCCAAGTTATGTACGAAAGTTTGTAGACAGCTACACGTTTATCCATTTGATTATTTGCAAATTGTTCCTGCTGCCATATTTTGCCAAAGTTCTATTCTGCGTTTTTTGGATGATAATGAAGTCGATGTCGTTGTATGTAAGAAGCTTCCTCTTGATTTAAACCTCAAGGGTTGTAATTCGCATCCAAACATTGGATGCCTAGGGTTTGCCTCCCGTTTCCGTAGCTGTCCTTCGGATGATATCCTTCCGAGTACACACCCTCAGCTTCGTGTCCTCACAATGATCTGAGAAGGCGATAGTGTGGTCGAGCTTCCAGATATTTTGGTGTGTCGCAGTGGGATATGTTAAGGCGCATTCCCACGATCCCTTGTAACCGAGCGTGGTGGTGTAACGGATAGCGTTCTGGCCTCGCATTCGGGAGGACGGTGGTTCGAATCCCCGTCCGGGCATCCAGATTTTGGTTTTCCATGGTTTCCCCAAATCACTCCAGGTGAATGCCGGGATGCTTCCTTCAAAAGGCCATGGCCGAATTCCTTCCCATTCCTTGCCCCCATCCCTTCCCGTCTCTAAAGACCACGTTGTTAAAAAGGGACGTTAAACTGTTACAAAAAAAAAAAAGATCCCTTGTAAACGGAGGCGAGACGGGACGGGGCCGCCTCTGCTAGCGGAGACGAGACGCAGCTACCCACACTGAGTCGGTAAACATCACAGGCGTGTGTAGCGGTGCGCTGTTGCCATCGGTTTGCACCCCTGCTGTTGCTGTAAAGTGCTCTGTGCCAAACGACACTAGGCAACGTGGTGGGGAGGTGGCGACAAGGTAAGCTAGGAGTAACCTGTGGCCCGCGGTCGTCCCTACACTTCGGCTAATGAGGTCCCGTCCCGTCTCACCTCACCTACAAGGGATCGTGGGAATGCGCCTTTATGTTGAGTTGCCACCTAGCCTCTCTGTTCGGAGGACTGCTGTTGCTGCTGCTGGTGCTGCTGTTGCTGTTGTCGTTGTTGTTATGGCTTTAGGGCGCGTCGACAGCACGGTCATTAGTACCCTTACAATAACCAGCTAACAGTGTGGCTTAAAAATATACTAAGTTTCTGTCTGCATGGTCGACTGTAAAGGGGTCGGCCATGAAGTCAGCAAAATAAAATAAATCACAAAAAAGACGCGACTGTGAAGGAACCACCGGGACCTAAAACTTGGCTGTAAAGGGGCCAACCAGGTTTCAAAAGAAATTAAAAATACTTAACGTCTCGCTGGCTGTATAATGGCCAACATGACGAAAATTTTAACACTATAAAGATAAAAACTGCCCATTCACGGGTAACTGTGTTCCAAAGGCAGGGTTAAGCTTCAGGTAGTTATTTTATAATAGTCGGCTAGGTATTCAAGCGCTGTTGTCAGATTTATTTACCCTGGGCAGCAATGTTTGCTTCATCTGTATAGATAAAAGAGCGAGTGCCCAGACTGTTCGGCTGGTCATTGGTGTAGATGTTGTAGATCAACAGCGGTCCAATATGTTGATATTTGCACCTTTTAATTTCTACTTCTACTATTCGCAGAAACGCTTTCCAGTGGCCTTGTATAGCCTTCTGTGGAAAGAACTGTTAAGTTAAAAGCTGCTTACGTAAGCACGACAGCTTTCTAGGTAATACGACGCTAAAACGCTTAAGCGAAGAGTTGCACCAAGTCTCCTGCCACACTGCATTTCAACATTCCACCTCCCAATTTTTGCGTTTCGCAGAATCTATTTTCTTTTTGTTTTGTTTATTTCAGCTGTTTTCCCTTTTAGTTTCTCCTTTCCCATGTCTTTCGATGAAACGTCTTATGTCTGTTTAGATACCACTTTGAGAATACTATCAGTTTTTATTCTGTTTGTCCGCTACTTTTTTAGCTTTTTTTTTTAAATGGCTTTCGGCGGCTAAGGCCATTCAGCCAGCTCAATGTGATCATATTTTAGCTTCCAGTGAACAATTAGTCATCCAGTGTACATCGTATCTTTTTATGTATGGACACCACAGGACGGACAGGACATTCACACAGACACACAACACTTAACATCCATGCCCGCGGCCGGATTCGAACCGGCGACCTTCGGCACGTGGAGCTAGCACTCTAGCCCCCACGCTACCGAGGCCGGCACTTTTTTAGCGTCCGTCTACAGCTCTACATTTGGAAAGATTTAATTTTAATTCATTCTGGTATTCCGAAAGTAGGTCGAGGCTTTAATTCTATATACACTGGCGGAAATTAAAACTGCAACACCCAGACGGAGTCGTGATAAATGAATGAAATTTGACCCCAACTATCCTCATAAGAAGAGTATTAAACGATCAAAAATTCGAAGTTTTACATGTAACGGTATGAGAATTACGGGACTATTTGTTATATTTTTTAGCGTATAAGTGGTGAACAGAGTGGTGTAACATGGTACTTTTTGGTCCACAAGATGTTGTTGCTCTGTTACGCCAAGGCGAAGAGTGACAACCGTCTACGCCTAAATATCTGACTGTGAGAGAGGTCGTAGTGTTGGCGTGTTTGAAATGGGTGCATCATATCGTCAACTCTCCTGAAGGATTGGCCGTAATGATATGTCAGTATACAGATTTGTTACATGGTGGATGAAAGAAAGCTGTAGTACTTCTAGAGAAGGCACAGGTCCATACAGATGGATAACAGCACGTGAAGACCGCTAAATTGTGTGGGTGGCTGTTGTTGGCAGACGGGTGACTGCAGGCAAGATCCAAGCAGTGGTTACAGAGAGAGTCACCCCCCGCGACGATTGTAAACAAATTGCTTGAAGCTGAGTAACACTCTCTGATCCCTATGCAATGTGTTACATTGAGCTGATTTCATTGCAAGCATCGTCTAACCTGGTGTAATGCAAAACGAAAATGGACACGTGAATGGCGTACATTTGCGTTTAGAGACGAGTCTCGATTCTGCCTGTAGCAAAGTGATAATCAACAACATTTACGCACGGGTAGTGGAGAAACTGCTAACGCTGCTGTGATTCCAGAACGTCACAGGTGCAGCCACTGGTGTCATGGCTTGGGGGCAGTCAGTTTCGACAGCAGGACTGAGTTGATTGTTGTTGAACGTACAATGACAGCCCTCCACTATGTGAACGGGGTGTTGCACCCTATTGTGACAGTCTTCATGTCAACTACCCAAATCACATCTTCCCACAGAATAATGCCTTTTCTCATATTGTAGGCATCACAACACAAGCCTTGCAAAAGATTACGATCACAATTTGGACCGCACGGTCCCCAGATTCGTCCTCAACAGAGCATGTCTGGGATGCCACGGGTAGACACGTTAGATCACATGGTCACCCAGCGCAAACTGTGCAACAACTGACTGCACAAGACATGCAGGCGTAGAGTGACACACACAAAAAAGACATCACAACACTTATTGGTTCAGTGCTGGCAATGATCCACGAATATATAGGTGCTCAAGGTGCGCGCACTTCTTACTGACTGACAACTGTATCTAAAGGTAATAAACTTAGTATGATCCATTTACATTTGTTATAATTTCCTCTGGGTATGACCCTGGATACATCCACAAGGTTTCCTAAAATTCCACCACTCCTCTCTGGGTGTTGCACTTTTAATTCCGCCAGTGTATTTTCACTAAAAATCTTTCTCAAGCCTATCTCAATATTTCATGCTAAAACATTTTTCCTGATTCTTACAGGATACGTTAAAGCACCCTACCTCTTCCTTACATATAGAACAGACATTACGGGTTGTAAGGTTCTTTATTTTTTAACAAATATGAAAATGTACTTTATCCACTTAAATATAATACTTTTACTTATATTTCCAGCGTCAGACCAGTACATAGGAATTTCATACCCCGCGTGGTGGCGTAACGGCTAGCGTTCTGGCCTCGCATTCGGAGGACGGCGGTTCGAATCCTCGTCCAGGCATCCAGATTTGGGTTTTCCATGGTTTCCCAAATTACTCCAGGCAAATACCGGGATGCTTCCTTCAAAAGGCCATGGCCGAATTCCTTCCCATCCTTTCCCGTCTCTAAAAGACCTCGCTGTTAGAGAGACGTTAAGCAGATAAAAAAAAGAAGAATTTCATATATCCCTCTTTGTCCGTCGTTGAATTTATTTCGATAGTCACGTTGTAAATCAAATCACTATTAACAAACTTATACCACACGAACTTTAAAAATCAACTCCTTTGTCTTTGTTACAATCTCAATATTAAACAAAATATCTTCTACTTATCTTATATTTTCCACATAACAACCAATTATCAATTACAAATCCATATTTCATTATCTTTATCATTACTGTAATTTCTCTGCCTCAGGCTAATATTTTCCAGTTACTAAACCCGCCAGGATTCTTCGCGGCTTTTCCATCAAGCCTTTCTCTTTCACCTCTTCTCTCAATACATTTTCTCTTCAAACCAACTCATCCTCTTCCAACAAAACCTTTTCTTCGACTTTTTTCAACTGTTCTTTATTCGCCAAAGATCTCGTATATTTGTCTTGCCATTCTGTGACCTTGGATGTTATAAATTCAATGTTAGTATTTAAAATTACAAACACTAAATAAAAAACAACTTTACTAATGTTAAAATCACAAAAGTTGAGGTTGTTTATCTCACAGGGTGTACTGTTGTGGATGCCGGAGTATTCGACTGTGACTCTAGTGTTTTCCATTCCTCGACTCCTCCCGGACGGTGACTGGCTGCATCAAGTTTTCTGCTGATTCATTCACTACTCAAGACTGTTTCATGGTCTTCCGTTCGCACATTGGTAAATACTTCTAATTTCACGGACAAAAAACCTGTTACAGGTGGAATTTACATTTGGAATACACTTGCGGATACCAGAATCTTACAGATGGATCTGCGACTGTGTTTATTAGTGTTATTTTAAAATAATTAATACGATTGACATGCCTGAAACTTTTATATTCGATTGTGCTTCCAACTTTTCTCCTCACTATTACTTTCGTTACGTTGCTGTATGGTGAGCATAATCGACTCAGTTTTAATATTTCCATTTTCAGCCTTGGACAAGGATAGGTGACGTAGTCCGCAATGACTGGTGAACTGTGTTTCGTTGTCAGGTACAACGCCGTTCTAAACACGACGAACAGTGAACGACCTTTATATTGCGTTGCGGGGTGCAGTAGGGGCAGCGCAGAGCAGGGCAGGGCAGCACGAAAACAGAAACTTTGTCGGGCAGTTGCTCCCGTATATGTATTAGACCGCAGTTTGGTGCGGCAGTTGACAAAGACATTGTTGTGTTGTGTAAAAATGTGATGTCGACCTTCATTTTAGTTTTGGGCCAGACATGGATGCGGAGCATGAAACACTGTTATTACTTTATCTGAAGCTGAGGAAGGTAAAACTATGGAAAAGAGCTTACATGAAAACTCTCATCGGGCTTTTGCACTGACAAGAGAATTCTCCAAAGATTTATGAATTATTTTCGGATGACTCTAGTTGAGTTTGAAGAGATTCATAGCATAATCCAAGCCTATTTATTCTGCGACGCTTATACACCTATTAACACTGAAGAAAATCTGTCAGTATTTTTGTGGTAATTCTTCTTTTATTTTATGTTAATTTAAAAAAAAAATACGTAATAGGACTTAAGCCCTTGCAACCAAAAAACAGTGTTCAACAAATTATTCTGAAAATTGTAAATTGTTTTAGAATGAACGGAGACTGCCTTGAAGAGGGGCAATGCCACTCCAAGAACTATTGAATGATGTAGTAAAAATAATAAGAAAACAAATAATGTAATAATATAGATCAATTTAAAAAAAAATCTTATAAAATTGAACTCAAAATGATAAAATAAAAGTGAAACTTGTGAGCGAACAACTATTTGAGAAATAAATGCTGAATTTACTCACCACTTGTTAGGCTTATTTGATTTCCTTGTCCAAATTTCCTGTTTAAATTACTTTTTATGTAATTTGAATGACTGGTATTATAAATCACTCTATCAATTTGTCTTTTTCCAGAGTTAAAAATGATTCTAAAACGAAGTTAGATTACAAATAGCGCAAGAAGTGTTACGGCAAAATCCGGCACGAGTGAGCTGCGTGGCACAATTCCTGTGTCGTGATCACGTGGCGCAGGCCACGTGCGGCGCAGTACTGCGCTGCCCTGCTCTGCCCTGCGTGTCAATACGCGCTGTTCCGCCCCAAAAGGTAGACACACAGAAACTGTGCTGAGCCGCCTGCGTCAACTGCGTGTCAATGTGGGCCTGGACTTATTCATTCTGCTTTCATTCTCAGTACATTATTCTTGCCCCTTAGATAGGTGCAATAAATCCGGAGTTCAGTTTAAGGACAGTAGATCATACTACCGGCATATTAGACGCGTCTAACAAATTGAACTCGAGGTGTATGTAGCAATAATAAAGTACAAAGATGATGAATAAGTGAACAAAAGTGTTAAAGTTATCCGTTTACCCTTTTCAGTAGAGTATGAAACACTGGCCTAGTTACAAGAGCGGTTAATATTCGGGTCTTGCGTGCTGGTGGACGCTGGTTCAATCACCGTCCCTGCCTTTCAGATTGCTGTTTTTTAAATCACTGCAGGTGAATGGCGGGATGGTTCCATCTCACAGGCTGTCGCCGATTACCTGACCGTTCGTAGCTTACAGCTTTTTTGGCGGCTCTAGTGACCTTTTTATCAATAAGACGAGAAGGTCTAATAAAATAATTATTTAAAAAAAATAAAAACTGCTTTCTAAAATACACACTAAACATTTTAAAGTAACTTTATACGATGCTTAGAAGAAAATAAATCTAAATGGACAGTATTTTGCATTACTATTATTGAAATGTATACATTAATCAGTGGTGTGTGGGTGTCGTGGCTGCTGAGCGACTGGCCGACATGTCACATCTGAAGCCTGCCAAGAGAGGATTAAACTTCTGACATCGGAAAATTCGTTTTGCCTGTAATGAAAGTTTTGCTGACAAGTGTAAATTTGAGGAAATTAGCTTGATGGGCTAATTTTTGGTCTCTCGCAAATTTAATACAATTAACGTCTTTTGGTGAATACCTCTTTTTAAATGTACAGCAACAGAGAAATCGAACTACTGTCGATGATTGTGAATAACGTTGCATCTTACCGGTTTCCGTCTCGTGCCAGTCTCTTGTTTTTAATTAAACTCAACGACCGAGGATCCGCGCACTTTGGATGATGTTGGCCTTAGCATAGTAAATTTCTTTAAAATTTTTCGATATTGGCGTTTCTGTTTCATTCGCCCGTGTATCCAGTATTATCGTATACAGCTGCAAGTGTACTCTGTTTATTAGTGTTATTTATGAGCACGGGTGTACCCTGCAAAGAGTACCAAGGCAGCCGTACGGCAGGGCTGGCCAACCCAAATGATCTTGCGGGACACTTTTGAAATGCATCGTAACTCCACGGGCCGCATATAAAATTATACATCCCCATTTTAGATATAGACCCAATATAGATATTTTTTTTTGGAGTGAAAAATTGAATCATAATGAGTTATTATTATTGTGTTTCCTATTATTCTAACATTATTATTATATTCCTATTATATAACAATAATGATACTCATAATTTCTACAGATAATTTTTGAATATATGGATCCACAAATAATGTATTTTTTTTAATTCATTGGTTTTCACTTCTTTATCCGTCATAAAATAAATATATTTTGTAAAAGTGTGATGAATATCGCGGGCCACGACATTTGTACTGCGGCGAAGTATTGGCATCCAGTCACGGCTTTGGTATACAATCTGGTAATTAGGAATTGAGCACCATCAGCTCTGTTTCGCTGGTGACGCAGTTTAGGTGACTAAAATTGTCTCCCTTCACCGGGACTCGAACGGAAGATCGCTATCTCGCCATGCACCGTCATGGTTCCTCAGCGAACACTACCACGGAGAGGTGAGGAATGCTGTATTACAGCGCTACGAGTTCGTTGGAACAGGAAAATAGGAATGTGGTTGAACGAATCGATGGCTGCTCTGATTTTTTTTATATCTTTCATAATACTTACTATCGCTTATAGGATGAGTTGTTTGCCAAATTGTAAGCTTTAAGAACAATTATCCTTCGAGACATTAACTAAATTTCGAGTAGGAGTTGTTTAAAAACTCAAGATTTGCACCTCCGATTCTCTCCACTCCTAAGTGCAGCGTAGTGATAGGGAATTCATGTTATAGAAGACTCATATGAAACCACTAAAGACACACGAATGAGCGGTCATGTAGTGATTAAGACTGATGCTTTCATTCACGATTCCCTAATAGAGCTAAGTTTCTATTGTTCACTTAAATTAGGTATTAAGATCGTATTTTTGGAAAGAATTCCACATAATTTGGTCCGAACAAAGAAAATGATTGCTAACGACAACTTTAAACTATAATACTATTAAACTATAAAACTTCCAGACTTATTTTACAAGAATTGTCTTGTGAGATTATTGTATGTCAATATTTATTCTGAATCGTCTTTAATTTCTGGCTGTAATTTTTGCAGATTAACAACTGTTTGTTATTTTCATTTTGGAATATTGCTGCTAATACTCTTCAAGCAGCGAATGCTCTTATGGTCTCGCGTCCGATTGGTTCTGGGCGGGCGATGCCGGTTGCCGGTAGGTGGATGCTGGTATTATTTCCATCATCCGAACAATATAGTATACCAGAAACTTCCAAGCTATCTATATGAAGAAAGTAAAATTAAAAAGTAAGTTGAGCTTGCTGATCGCTATGCGAAACAGAAACTTGAATCATAACACCATGACTTCTATACATAACCAGCCCGAAAACCCCAATCTGACAAAAGTTAGACAGCGACATGCTCTGGCACTTCAAAACTTATGTCTGTCGGTGGCAGTTTTTACGTAGGCATCCATGATACATCGTGTAGAGGAAACGATTAGCTTCAATTTGATGGTAAAGATAAATAAATCATAATTCATTTAATTCGAAACAAATGGACATAGTTTATACAAATTTGTCTAAAGTCGCAATGTATGGATCCGGAACTACTCTTCCATTAAACTCGAATTTTGATAAAATAACAGATTAGCGTTTAATGACGCAGCGGAGTACGATAGCATTAAAAGAATGGATGAAGAGACTCACCGCAATGCAATTGAAGATTTTAAATGCATCACTTTGCGCATTACTCACCGCATGACGAAAACCGCCGCGACAAGTAGGACATCGCCTCTATGGTGAAGAAACTGTTTGAAAAGTTCAATTAAATGTCAACTTGTAAGAAAACTAAATATCTAATGTAAGTACAGCAGGCAGAAAATACAGTAAGAAAATCGAAAGAAGAAGGAAACAACTAAATTAACAATGGCAAACAATTATGCAAAAATTAAACTATGTTCTGTGGTTCAAAAGACCAGCATTAACACGAAACTAAAAAGTTTTTGAATATCTCAAATAAAAATGGGCATACGTTAGAAGCTGTAGAAATGGATTTTTTAAAGATTTTCAGATTATCCCATTGCCAGAGTACAGGAAATAAAATAGCATATGAAAGCACAAACATGAAGTAAATAGTTCTATCTATATATATAAAGATGAATGTATGTGTGTATGTATGTTTGTTTGTTTGTTTGTTTGTTCTTCATACAAATCCACAGTTTTCATCCGATCTCGATGAAACTTTGCACACTTATCCTTTGAAACAAGGAGAAAAATACTGTCTACATTTGGTTGAAAAATTATATGTATAAATAATACATGTTGTCTCATAATTTCGAAATACTACTGAATGGCGATAGACAGACGCGTTGGATATGGACGTCTGTATACTGCTTTTCCGTGAATCGGTCAGACAGCTCAGTGGTTAAAGCGCTTGCTTACAAATGTTTGGGTCGTGGTCTCTGGTTCATATCTCCGTGGAGGCTATGATTTTTAAAAATTGTTTTTGATCGTAAGAGTCACGCCTGGGCCGTAGGTTATTCGGATTGAATGTTAAATTGTAGATATCACAAAGTTAGGGGTGCAATGCGAGGCAAATCGTAGGTAGTCTTGCAATGCTGTAGATGTACACTTTTTTACGTTATAATGATTCCTCAGCGGTTGTTCGCAGTCGGAGAGAGAGAGAGAGAGAGAGAGAGAGAGAGAGAGAGAGAGAGAGAACCGCAGTAATAATACTACAGTATAAATACGGAAGTAAATCTCTGTCTTTTTGTTACGTTTTGACGACCAAATGGCTATATCGATGTTGATGGAATTTGACAAGAAAATCTGTATGAAGGGCACAGGACATTTTCTGCGGTATGTTTAATAGTTGTAGTCACGAAATTTTGAGACCTTATCGAATGGTGACAGAAATATGTTGGGAACTGATTCTCTTCAAGAGACAGGTTCGACGGTAGAATGATATAGTGATAGCTTTCCTGTCATATTATGCCGACGCGGTGTTGTTTGGGTCCAATCCTTCGTTACCAACAACTTTCTATAATCAATTCTGGCAAAAAATTCTTAATCCACGCGTACGAAGTCGCGGGTACGAGCTAGTAAATGATAAGACGGAAAGGCGAAAGCTAGGATAGGATGTACAGGTGATGTCAGAAAGTAACACTGGATTATAAGTCACAGAAGTTTTTCTCACCGTCTGGGGAAACAGATATATTTTCACACAGTATGTTGACGACTATATTGTTCGTCGTCATCTTGATGTGAGGGTGACCAGATCAGGAAGCTCGCAGGCGAGGTGCGGGACTGGTGGCGGTGCCACGGTAACCCGTCTACCTACTTTGCGGCCGGCCTAATGACTTTCACCGCCGCGCCGGTCCCGGCGTGACGTCAGCGTTGAGTAACTGAGTGTCTTGGACCACGCCGCCGGGTCGCGTCTGCCCGTGCTCTTCCGCGTGCCGAACCTCGACACACGCCGGCCTCGGTAGCGTAGGGGCTAGAGTGCCGAAGGCGCGCCGGTTCGAATGCGGCCGCGGGCATGGATGTTTAAGTGTTGTGTGTCTGTGTGAATGTCCTGTCCGTCCTGTGGCGTCCATACATTGGAAAAACACAATATATATACTCCGTTGCCAAATGCTATTTTAAAAAAAAAAAAAAAAAAAAAAGGCGTCGTTTTTGCTTCTGTGGCTGCGCGAAATAACTGTTAAGAGATTGTGAAGGATTTCTGTACTTTCCTAATTTACGTGTTACAGATATTTGTCAAGTTATCACTATTATTAAATGATGTGTAGCATTAGCCCTGTGTAACATCCCTACCTTCCGCCTTTGTAATTCTTAACTTTTGGGACTTCGTACTAAAGATTGACTTCATTCACTGTTGGATGATTACTCATTGACCGAAGGGTAAATAATTATAATTCTGCTTGTTTTAATTAATTCGGCCTCACACCTATTAATCTACACACTAGTGTCCACTGCTAGTTGTTTAGACACTTTTGAATTTTCTTATACACAGCGTTGTTCTTAAAACAGCACTTGTGAACACCGACTAATTAGCTTAACGTAATCAGTTTTATTCACATAACCACGTAGAGAGAGAGAGAGAGAGAGAGAGAGAGAGAGGGACAAATGGACTTCATTCATTTTATACAGAGGTGGGGGTTTCACATAGTTTCAGCGCATTTATCTCTACACTCATAATATGGACGACAACTAACACCAACTCTTACTGTGTACGGTGGAGATTAAATAACCTTTTTCATAACTGTATCTTGGATTCTGTTCAGCAAGTTTTTCAATTTGTATCCTGTTTTCAACATTTCTGGCTTATGAAGATATGTACAGGATTCCAAAGATAACGAATGTCTCTTTCCAAATCTTAACTTTTTGTTTCCGTAAGGAACCTGCTCTGGGCGTCCCTTATGGAGCGTGCACAAACCACTTGGCTCGTTCCAGGGTGGAGGGGGGGGGGGTTGGCTGGAAGGCTACGCTGGGCTACGTGGGAGGAGGAGGGTGGTTCCGAACTATGCCACGTAGCTTTCCTTTCATAACATTTTTGACAGTTAAAATGAGGAACAGAACACACAACAGCATGCGAATACTTATTTCCGTCAGTTAATTATCTTCTTACATAATTTACAATCGTCTGACAAGAGAAAACAGTACAAAATATTTTCTGGAATCAAAAGGGAAAAAAGCTACGTGCTACGTGGGTGGGGGGGGGGGGGGTGTTTAGAGGCAAAATCCACGTATGGCTACGTGGGGGGGGGGGGGGGTTCACAGTAAGCCAAAATGGAGCTACGTGGTTTGTGCACGCTCCTTTACCAGCTTTCAGAGGCTGTCATTCTGCAGCTCCCTTAAATTCATAATAAAATGTATATGGTTATGGCTCACAAATGTGCTCAACTTTACTCTCGCTACATTAAAATTAAATTCCATTATTTGCTAAATTCTTATTTTAAATCTTATAGTTCCTAACTATACGTACTTTTTATTTCCTTTTTTTATTTCATCGCACCACATCCGGTATCAATTTTCCCGCTCTTTTCCTCTTGTATTGCTTGTAGTTTTACTGTTAATTCCGTCGCCGTTTGAGATAAATTGATCAGTACTTCCTTTACCGATTTATTCCAGTCCCTCTGTACATACACTCTGCTTTTCCTCTCAGCCCACTTACGTACTGCATTCTACGATTGTTTCACTAAGGTTTCAATTTACCCTGCTTTACATAACCTTCAATATAGGTGTCATCATTGGAAAACAACTTGATGTCTTATTAAAGACCCAGTCAAACAGAAAGCGGGCTCTAGTAGGTAGGATTACGTCATCTTAGTCCGCGGCGCGCCCGAGGCAGGTGTGAACTGCACAGAGTACGCAGTCGACAGCGGCGCGCCAGTGTGAGAACGCTACCAAAACAGCAGAAGACTCACACTAGTAAGTAAACAAAATACATAAAAAACATGATATAATTGTATAATTAACACAAAGTTAATCGAACAGTCAACTTAGGCTGGGCAAGTATTTAGACAATGGTTTCGAACAATATAGGCAGCATCAGTTGATCATTCTGTTGATTTGCAGTTGAGAAAACATTATTTTTGTGTCGTCTTGCCACTCACAAGGGGAGGGCACGACCTTGGGATTTTATTTTGGGATGAGATTTTGCGTAATAATTGTACCCCTTTAGGATGTTTACCTCCTGCAATCATAAGACGCAATGCTCAATAGATTCGGAGAAAACGGCCTTTAAAAATTCAAGCCCTGCGTATATACTACTGAAATTTCGATTAGGTCAGCAGCGGAATAGCACAGTCAGTAACGAGCCTGGGCGCTCTGGGTTCGAATCTCGATTCCGTCTATTTTTTTTTCATTTTTATTTTTCTGTTTTTACAATTAAATAACTTTTTATCCAATGTTATTGATTATTTAATTTGAATTTACAATTTTAAATCATAATATGAGTATATTAACTACCCTATAACTTACTTAAAATACTTTAAAACTATAATAGTTACAATATTCTTTAAATATAATAAAATTTTAAGTTATTCTATTAACAGTGTTATAAGTTTTATTTCGGATATTACCGTTATTCTAGTAAAAATTCCGCTTTCATTAATTGTGCTCGATGCTAAAAAATTTATTGTTTTAAATGTTTTTATGATGATTATCATCCCAGCTCACATTTGTAATAAAAATGTATGTTAAATAAAATCAATAATTAAAAAAGACACAATGAAAGTTTTTTACTTATGAATAAATATTATTGTCATAACAATTAGTAATAGTGTATTTTAAACAATAAAATATTGTAACTATTATACTTTTATATTATTTTAAGTTAAAGTTGATATAAAAATTGAAAAATTGAAAAAATTGAAAAACAATTATAGAGCAAATCGAGATTCGAACCCAGAGCGCCCAGGCATGACGCAGGCTCGTTACTGACTGGTCTGTTCCGCTGCTCACCTAACCGGAATTTCACTAGTATATACGCAGGGCTTGAATTTTTAAAGGCCGTTTTCTCCGAATCTATTGAGCGTTGCGTCTTACGATTGCAGGAGGTATACATCCTAAAGGAGTATAATTATTACGCAAAATTTCATCCAAAAACAAAATCCGAAGGTCGTGCCCTCCCCTTGTCAATGTTATTGAAGTGTTTTGCGTAACTTCTTATGAAATTGTGAAGGCAAGCTTTGACAACATGAACCCCAGTATCTACATCCAACTCTATAGTCCTACAAAATATACGCCACTTCTAAGCTAAAATAACAGTGGCATTTTCAAGTACACTCAAGAAAATTGCTAGCCTTTTCTTCGTTCCGATGGGCCATCTCCAGTCGGTTGTTAACTTTGATATTTCTGGTTGTATCAGATCGTATAGATCTTCAAGTTGTTGTTGAGGCATTCGAAAATAAAGATAAAAACCATTATGAATGTACAGTCTGTGAAATTCCACGAACTCTTCTCTTTGTCCACTAATTTCGTGGATGTTTTTTCTTTATTGCCTTGAACTACTGAACGTGAGGAGGAGAAGCAATTCTTCTTCGTCTTCGTTGGAGGAGCTGCTGGACATGCTAATAAGAAGGAGAGAGAGAAAATAAAAAAAGACGCCTTCCTTCGGGCGCGACTGCTTCAACTGTGGTCCGCGCTCCACAGCTGTCAGTCCACAGCAGTCTGTCAGGCCGGGCCTTAAGAGAATCACGAACTAAGGAAAAGCGATTGTATCTCACCATACTCAAACAAGGACCTGACCAACATTTTGTGCCCCAGTTTTCTCACTTCATTGATACATTCCCTCGTTAAAGTCTCCGCTAGGTGCACGACTTTTACCACTTTCCCAAAGTTTCCTGCTCATATAAATCTTATATCAAATCAGTTACCGATTTTCATGTGGTCCTAGTACACCTTGTGTGCGTACATCAGTTTCGTTGAAGTATAATTAGGCGATTTGTATATTAAAAAAAAAAAAAAAAACAGTATGCTACCAATAAATTCTTTTTTATAATGTAATTCCAATTTAAATTAATGATCCATGGTTTGATGCTGTCAAAAGATCTACTGTAAAGCGATGAGTGTAGTCACTTCTCTGTGAAGAAGATGGGTTCAGACGACGCCACACCTGTTGCAGTAATCTTCTGTTGACGTGTCGTTTGTGACGATGATGACCAGTCCGTCTCGGCAGATCGAAGTAATGATTTTTCTGGCGGAGTTAATTTCACGGTTAACAGCGTGATAATCGATGTATTCCGTTCCCTGCATCACAGTCGTGGTGTTACTCTACTTTCAGACACTCCGCGCAGGTCAGTCATGGCCCACACTCAATCTTGTCCGATTGTTGGTATTGTCACCTTTAAGACCCATTCACACTAGCGGTCAGCTCAGCTCAGCTCAAGTCGAAAATCGCTATACACGTAATCCAATGGGAGCATTCACACTACGCGGTCCGCTCAGGTCAGGGCAAGGCAGGTCAAACTGAAGATCGATCAACAACGGTCAAGACCTGAGCTGAGCTGTGCTGACCGCTAGTGTGAACCATGGAGGAAGGAAATATATGGAGGAGAAGTGACGTTAAATCGGTGAAGCAGGCTCTAAACTCTCCCGCATGGCGGCATCAGCGGTATTGCGCTTCCAAACATTGCGAGGTTCCCAGTATATCCCGAAAACTAAGCAAGATATCGAAAAATTTTATTCTTTATTTTAGATTTGTCTCGTCGTGTTACATAAGAATCGATAATTAAATTTGACTTTTGCGAAATTTTTCTTCTCCATTTCAACCTCACTTTTGATACAGTATATCTCTAGAACTAGGTGAGATATCGAAAATTTATATTCTTTATTTTTCATTTGCCTAGTCTTTTTAAATAAGAATCCATCATCAAATTTGACTTTGACCAATGTTTTCTTCTGAATTTCAACCAAAACCATTTCACATTTGGGACGGAATATCTCTTAAAACTAAGCAGGATATCAAAAAATTTTATTCTTCATTTTTTATTTGTCATATCGAGTTACATAATAATCCATCACCAGATTGCGGCGTCACCTTTATCCTAGAGTCCCCTTGAGGTTTTTGTACATATTCCCCGTGTCTGTATGGAAGCGGCCATGCCCCCTCCACTCCGGCCATGCCCCCCACTCCTCCTCACGCTGCTTCACTTCAATGCGTGGTGAAGGTCTCTTGCGTCGTCTCCATATATTTCCTTCCTCCATGGTGTGAACGAGCAACGGTCAGGTCAGATCAGATCAAATGGGCGGCGAACGTCTGAAAACTATGCTCGTAAGCAATAAAACAGTGATAAATAAAAAATAAATATTTTAACGGTATGTTATGTCTGTTTATTATTAATTCGACAAAATTTAATATAAATTCAAATATTATGACCCATTTTAGTACTGCCAAGGTACAGATCCTGTTTGCGAATTGGAGCAGAATTAATTTTCTAAAATAAATTCGAATCCCTAAAATATCAAAAGCATTTTGCACAGCTGGTCTCCCACGGCATAGCCGGTAGTTAGCATTCTTTTTTCTCTTGATCTGTTTGCGCTTGAAACTCTGGATGCACCCAGAACCATCCTCTTTTTGATTTTGACGTATTTTTAGGTTCTTCATCCAAAATCATTGCGGTTTAATTGACGTTGGGGTAGAAAACGGCATTGTTAACTATGAGAAACTGAAATGAAATGGCCTCGTCTACTACTTGATCTGGTCTGACCTGAGCTGAGCTGACCGCTAGTGTGAATGCTATCCTGGATCGTGAGCTGAGCTGAGCTGAGCTGAGCTGACCTGACCGCTAGTGTGAATGGGCCTTTATCACGATTTAGAAGTGGTGAGATCTGAACAGATTTTATAGCTCTATGTCTAGGTTGCATAGTTGCGTTTTTGCTAAAGTACATTATATTTCTACTCCCATTCTTTTAATTCCGTAATTATTGCAATTACGAATTTAGTGACACTACAACAAACTGAATTACCTTATTCATTTCAATCAGGACGATGTATTTAGAGAAGTTACCTGAAGCACACACACGCACACACATAAAGATGGCATTAATTAGATTTTCCGATCAGAAGTATCAGGAAAACACCCAAAGAAACACTTAAAACCTACCAACAACCCATTTCACCCTCCATTTTCTGACAATAACCGTGAGACCTTTTCAGTTTGCGACAAACTTTCGATTTGCCTCGCACTTCGCCTCTGTCATGGCTGAATCTAGGTTTAAGTAGAAACCGAATTACTGAACGTTATGGCGTGGATGAAATGATCAAACAAACTTTTAAAAAATTATTGACACCACCGGGTTTTGAACCCGGGGACCCGAATCGTGACCAAACTCTTTAAACACATAATCTGCTAATCGAGGTGTAAATAATACGGCCAGAAGCTACTGGTCTAGTTGGCGCATGTGACAGTTTCTATCTCGAGAGGATGAGCGCTTTGATAGTAGCTCAGAGCTGACGGCAGGGTGCGGGATTCAAAACCAAGAATTTTTAAGAGTTCCGCTCGAGCACATGATTTATGCCAGGATGTTCCATGCTTCGGATTCCTTGTTAAACTGCTAATCTAGCCATGAAGGAGGTGGAATACGCGGCAATTTTGAATTCTGACATCGGAGCCTAAGTTACTTCTTAAAAAAATATGAGTCTGGTTGATCTGATCAGCGGTAGAAGACAGAGCTTGGTGGGTGAGCGGTGACGCTCCAGACCAATGCCAGGATAGGCCTTGGCAGAATTCCGTACCGTACCTTGCCCCAGCAATTTCCCGCCTCTAATGACCTTGACGTCAACGAGGCACAAAGCAAAAAAAAAAGCTTCATTTGTGTCACCAGTGTTGCGTTTTGCCAAGTCTATTCAATGGAATATTTAACCAGGTAAACTTTTAACCACGGCAACGGATGATTTTGCGGAATTCGATCAGGCAGCCAGTAATTGAAGAGAGGATGAACAGGGTGATGGCTATGGTAACTGGCAGTCAGGATGGAATTTGGTATGTAAACGTATGAGCTTGCAGGCGCTGTTTCGCAGAAGCCATGTTTGCATTAAGCGAAGTGTCTGCACGTAAGCTCCGAGAGCATTGTTCATAGTTCTTCGCAATGACCTTGTTCTGGCTGTTGTTGTGTTTTTCATCAACAAATCATCTTTGAAGATATCCTAATATTTCATGCTGCCATGGATAGGGTGGAGACAGAAGTATTCGGTATCTAAATCAGAGGAGGCTAATTAGTCTCTTCCAACCAAATGTTAACCTCTCCTTCATATGGTGCACCCCGTTTGCACAAACGAGGCTCTGCTGACTGAAAGATTCCCGGTCACTACTTTCCAAAGTCCTCCTGTAAGAAGAGCGGATGAGCAAGGAGCGGTCCAAGGTACCCTCTTGCCCTTGGGGTTGGAAACGGCTCCTAAAGGTGGATAAATCAGAAAAGATTAAAGGCATGGGTGTGCAGAAGACAACAGGATGCCAGTGCATTAAAGACCCAAAAGGAATCCCGAGGACATGAAATCCTCTCATATTACATATAAACTTACATGTGTAACGGTTTACGCCGTTGGGAAGGTAAGGGTGAAAACCTTTTACTTCTTTTTATAATTAAAAGAAACCCTAGGCTGCTAATTTATTGGGTACTCATAATGGCGTACAGGCGAGGCTTATTTATCGTTAACATTGACACATTGAATTATGATAAACAGAACTATGCAAAGCCTGTTCTTACAATTGCCAACACATGTTAACAAATAAACTAAGCATTAAAACACAACCACCTTTAAAAATTATTCTTGAAACAAACTCCCAATGTTAATTGGCAAGCAAGAAAGCTACACACTTGATTTGTTTAAATGAAAGTTCCCTTCACAATGATCGGGAACCATAAATCAAACACAGTATTAACATTAACTGTATCCGATCTCAAATGCCGGGCGCCAGGATAATTTAAATTATCCACCAAGTGTGGCTTTAAGAAGGTCTGCCCCAGCTAGCTCAATATTTGGGGGTGCGAGAACTCCTAATCATTCAGTGGTCGTTACAGGGCTGTACTCAATGACCAAATAAAAGTACCACACTGCACTGTAGAATTATTACCGTGACGGCGATGTATTTCCCGCGACGGCGGAATTACTATAGCCCCTTGGCTATAGCGGACAATGTACCGCGTCTGTCAGCAAGCGTACTGGATGCGTGCACAGTGACCTCACTGTACAAGACACGCTTATTGACCCTCAGGTTCGATGCCAAGACGGAGCGATCTCCAGCTTCAGAAGATCCGCTCCTTCCAGTCTGAAGGCTCGGAGTCAAGTCCCCTCCAGCGTCCGCCGGAAAAAGCCTCCTTCCGTCGCTCGTGGTTTACATAGAGAAAAAATACACCGGCATTACAAAATGCAAAGGATAGTCTCTCTCGATTGGTTCTGCCATTTTTAAGCTCCTCCTTCCGGCTGTCACGATAGGGGGCATCCACAAATTACGTGAGGTGTTTTTCCGGATTTCTGGACCCCCCCTCCCCCCTGGTGAGATTTCGTGAGATCTGGCCGGACCCCCTCCCCCTCTCTGGTGAGATCTGGTCCGTGAGAACCTCCGCCTAGTAATGGCCCTGGAAACTTTTTTTTTAGGTCACACCCTAACTTTTTTGACGAAATACCCTCCTAAAATCGACTTCGCCGCAAATTGTAGAGTTTTTTTTTGCTCTACTGTAACCAAATTTTTCGCAAAATCTCACGTGAGATTTCCGTAGAGCCCCCCCTCCCCCTTGGTGAGATCTGGTGAGATTTCGCCGGACCCCGCCCTCCCCTATTTCACCTCACGTAATTTATGGATGCCCCCATAGGCGAACCTTGTCTTTCTCGATTCGTGCGAACTCGGGATAGCCTCGGACTTATTCGTCACCTGTGACCTCCAAACTGCCCGTCCGTAGACCTGGGGCTTGGATAGTTTATTCACCCCAGCGTACCGTTTCCCCGGAGCCAAGGGATTATACGCTTGACCAACTGCGTGAGAAAGGGGTAGCTGGTGTCCATTGTCCCTGGCAGCCGCCTGCCTGTCGCAACAATCTGGTGCGTCTAGTTGGGAGGTCCTAAACACACTGACAATCCTCTCCGATAATTCCTTTCTTATTCTTTTTATATATAAAAATATACAAAATATTATATATAAAAATGTACGGAATGACCCATATTTGGTCATTCTGCTACACATGTAAACTTTTCCCGAGATAAAACAGTCCCCCAATCGGATCTCCGAGTGACGACTACTTTGGGATGTGTCATCAGAATGAATAGAAACATTCTACGAATCGGAGCTTGGAATGTTAGAAGTCTGAATAGGGCAGGTAGGTTAGAAAACCTAAAAAGGGAGATGGGACGACTTAAGTTATGTCATTGGGATTAGTCAGATTAAGTGGATGGACGTATAGGGTATCTGGTCGGGGAAAACAGGATAATTAGCACACAAGCAGTCAGTGGAGTTTTAACGGTTAACGCTCTGGACTAGCATTCGGGAGGACGCCAGTTCGAATGCCCATCCGGGCATCCAGATTTAGGTTTTCCATGGTTTCCCAAAATCACTCCAGGCGAAAGCCTGGATTATTTATAATGAACAAGAAAGTAAGGAAACGGATGAGTTATTACGAGCAGTTTAATGACAGAATTATTTTGAGGCGGTAGAAACTAAACATGTTCAAACCACGTTAATACAAGTGTTTGTGCCAACGTGACAGGATGCTGATGATGCAGTATAGAAACTGTATGATGAAATTGAAGAATTGATCCAATATGTGTTGGAGGATGAAAATCTAATAATCATAGATAATTGTAATGCGAGAGTTGGGGAAGGTGAAGAGGGGAATGCTGTAGGAAGTTTTGTTCTTAGGGGCAGAAATGAGCGAAGAAGCAGGTTATTAGAATTATGTGAAAAATATGTACTAATCGAGGCGAACACACTATTTAAGAATCATGCACGAAAGATATACTCTTGGAAATGTCCAAGGAACACAGGTGATTACCAGCTAGATTATATCATGGTCAAACAAAAATTAAGGAATCAAGTTCTAGACTGTAAAGGTTACCTAGGAGCTGACGCGGACTCTGTCCACAATCTGACACTTATGAGACGCAGGCAGAGAATAAAGAAGCAATACAAGCAGCACAGACTGGAAATTAATTAACTGAAACAATCTAACACTCTTTAATAGTAGACGTTTGTCTAAGAAATAGTTTTGAAAGGAGCTCAGCTGAGGAAGAAACCATGGATGCAGAAGAAATTTTGAAGCTGTATGATCAGAGGAGAAGGCACAAAACTACTCAATATGAAGTAGGAAGAGAGCAGTACAGACATTTTATAAATCCAATAAACGAGAAATGCAAGGAAGCAAAAGAAAAGTGGCTGCAAGAAAAGTGCAAAACAGTAGAAAAGAAAATAGCCGTAGGTAAAGTAGATATGCCCTACAGGAATGACAGAAATTTTGAGAAATGAAGAAAAGACGTATAAAAATTGAAGCTGCTGAGGGGAAACCTCTTGTAAGCTCAGACGATAGGGCTAACTAATAGGAGGAATACATAGAGAAGCTGTGTGATCGGGATTTAAACAAGTGTACTGGAAAATAGGCGATGTCGACGTTGATGGCTTAGTAGATCCTGTTCTAAGAACAGAATTTGACAACGCTTTAAAGATCTGAAATCAAATTAGGCAGATGGAATTGATGAGATTCCCGCCGAACTGATTTCCCTAAGAGAAGAAGGAATCCAAAGATCATTGTATCTAGTATCAAACAGTTACGAAATAGGAAAGATTCCAACTGATTCTAATAAAAATCTTCAAACTTCCGAATAAAGCACAAGCCGACAAATGTCGGATCAAAAATGTAACATCACATGCTTCAAAATTTCTGGCCAGGGTAATATACAGAAGAATAGAAAGGATAGTAGAATAGATAATATGTGAAGATCAGTTTGGGTTTAGGAAAAACCGCGGTACAAAAGAATCAGTTCTGGCTTTAATACTTTAAGGGTGGATGAAGAAAATCAAAGCTGCTTTCATAGCGTTGGTTTATTTGGAAAAAGCTTTTGTTAATGTTACTTGAGACAAGCTGTTCTAAATTTTAAAGAAGTTAGGGGTAAAATATCGAGATAAATACTTTATAATCTATATAAGAATCAAGTTGCTATAATAAAAGTAGAGAATAATGAAATACATTAAAAAGGGTGTGAGACAAGTTTCAAGTCTATCGCCATTAATATTCAGTTTGTATGTAGAGGAAGCAATAAAAGAAGTAAAAGGAGGAGGAAAAAAATCTGTATGCTACGGTTTGCTGATGACATTGTCCTGTTAGCCGGCCTCGGTAGCGCAGGGACTAGAGTGCTAGCTCCGCATGCCGAAGGTCGCCGGTTCGAATCCGGCCGCGGGCATGGATGTTAAGTGTTGTGTGTCTGTGTGAATGTCCTGTCCGTCCTGTGGTGTCCATACTTACAAGATACTGAATATAAACACTGCATGATGACTTATTCACATTGAGCTGGCTGTATGGCCTCAGCAGCCGAAAGCCATATTAAAAAAACAAAAAAAAAACAAAAACAAAAAATTGTCCTGTTAGAAGGACAGGCTGCGGATATTGAGAAGTTACTGAATGGCATGAACGAAATACTGAAGTAATATTTTGGACTAAATATAAATAATAGTAGTAATAATGGATTAAATTAAAAAAATAGGATCGGATGCAATAAAAGAAGTGAATTCTGCTACTTAGGAAGTAAAAATACAAGGGATGGCCGAAGCAGGAATGATGTTAAAAGCAGAATAGTACTAACTAAAAGAGCTTTCATGAAAAAGAAAAATGTTTCAGTTTCAAATATTGATGTAAGACTCAGGAAGAATAATTTAAACTCTGTGTGGAGCTTACCTTTTTATAGTAGCGAAGCAAGAAAATTAGGAATACCATAAAAAAGGGAATTGAAGCATTGAAAATGTTATGTTATAGAAGGATGCTGAAAATTAAGTCGACAGATAAAGTACAAAATTATCTTGTTTGGGAAATGATGGGGAGGGAAAGAAGTTTGTGGAAAAGTCTAACAGAAAGAAGAGGTGGGTCACATTTTAAGGCATTCGTTGGTGGAGGGAACAGTCGAAAGAAAGAACCGCAGAGAAAGATTAGAACATATGAAGTATATAATTAAGGATGTGGGCTGTAAGGGGTATGTTGAGATGAAGAGGTTAGCGCAAGATAGGAAGGGATGGAGGATTGCATCAAACCAGTCGAGAGACTGATGACAGCAACGAAAAAAAGAAAAGAGAGATCCACATAGTTAGCTGGTAGGAAGTACCGCTATGGTGTTAAAGTTACTACTGATGTACGAATTGCCACAACAAGAGGGTGCGGGGAATGAAGAGAGGGCCGGAATGAGATGTGTTCCTCTTATCACTGTGTAAAATAATCTTATAGTCATTGCCAGTAATCATAGAGAAAATCAAAGTTTGCCATTATCAAATGGTTAAAGCTCCCTTTTTCGAAATTAATATTAACAACCCAAAGGAACAAAAATAAAATATGTTTATGCTTTTGCCAATTGCTACGAAGAGTTATTCAATTCTTTTGGAGCGATTTTATTTTGGTTGTGATTTACATTAAAATGAAACATACATACATTTGAATTTTCGAAGAAACCTATAAATAGATGAGCGGATTTTATGAAAATGTTATTACAGTTTCTTTTATTTATCTATTAACTATTACCGTAAATTTAAAATTTTACAATTTCACAAAACATTTTAGTAACTAATTACAATCAACTATATTGATTCTATAAAAACTACCATTATATTCTATTGTATGGCATTGGAATACTGCCTTTCCATATTAAAAAAAATCTGGAAATGAATTTCTGATTTGCTTTGGTAATACATTATTGACTTCATCGAAATCAGTGAATCCTTCGCATGAGGAGGTATCACCGGTGGTGTAACGGATAGCGTTCTGGCCTCGCATTCTGGAGGACGGCGGTTCGAATCCCCGTCCGGGCATCCAGATTTGGGTTTTCCATGGTTTCCGCAAATCACTCCAGGCGAATGCCGGGATGCTTCCTTCAAAAGGCCATCGCCGAATTCCTTCCCATTCCTTGCCCCTATCCTTTCCCGTCTCTAAAGACCACGTTGTTAAAAAGGGACGTTAAACTGTTACAAAAAAAAAAAGAGGAGGTATCCATCTAACAAAAAATCCAATTTTTTTGTCACGTAGTTCCTGAAATTTTGACTCTGACGTCCGGAAATAATTTGAGGATATTCTATTATTCGCTACAACGTCGTTAAAGAACGTATAAAATGCCCCACTTTCTAATATCCAGCGCATATTCGATGGACCCACAACGTTCTTTTCATTTTCTTATTTTTGAGATTATTTACAATGCATATTCCCGCAACAAACTCACGTTCCAACATTCTGAATAAAACTAATACCAATATCGATTACAACAATCGCGTTTCTTGCCGGTGAGGGACACGGAGTGGCTCTTAAGTGACCGCGTCAGCTTCCCGTGGGCGGTGTCGAAACACCGAGTGTCCCGTCCAAACAAGCGTTCGGGAGGACGCACGATTCAACGTTTGTTGTTTTTTCGCAGTAAATGCCGCGACGACTCCTCTACAGGAGAAAATAAATGGACGAGATCTATCCATGTTGTTAGAATATGGGAATGTAAAGCTGTCCAAGTTAATACTATACAAACATTCCACTGACTCTGGTTGGCCTGACATTCGGGAGTACGTGGGTTCCGTGAATATAGATTTCGGAATTCGATGGTTTGTCAAAATCACTCCTGGTGAATAGCGCGATATTTCCTTCACAACTCCATGGCCGGATTCCTTTCCGCAATTTCCCCTTAGTAGTGTGACAACACTGGTCGGCATCATCAAAGGTATTTGCCAGGTCGTTAATTAACCTAGCTGTCAAAAAAAGGATCATAAGCCATCAATCACTGTCATAATCTGTCAGAAAACCCATTAATCATGTCAGTAAAGTCATTAATTATCGAGACCACCCAAGTCGCAGCGCTCACCTCAAAGAAGTCACCACCTGTACCTTCTTATGGACGCCGGTGTGAGTTCGAGTCATAATTCGTGGTAATGGTGCCATTAATTATATGCCTGCCATTAATTATATGCGTTTTTTCTGCCGCAGAAAAAACGCCATTTTTTTTTGGTCTGTCCCATCTGTTTAGAGGTGTCCCTTAAAAACACGATGTCTTTTGCCAGGCGAGAGTTCTTGGTGGGTCGCGGCGTCAAATAAATGTAATACTTTCTTTAGCTGATTTTCAGCTAAGCATTAATTTTACAATGTTATCAGACATGCTCAATGCGTTTATGTTTCATTCAATGTGAACATTTCATACCTATGTGATTATTTTTCTGTTTGTTGTAACATTCCAAAAACCTCTGACGAAGGTTGTTTTGCCTATGTGAAAGCTTTCTGCGTTGATAAACTGTGAAATCCTATTAAACAATGATCTTGACAGAAGATGCTGATTATTTATTCATTCATTCATTCACGTAATACTAATATACATGCAACCCACTTATATTCGCAGAGGGGTTTGCTACATAGTGTTCATCGTACAACGGGCTGAATATAACATTTACTGACGATCAACTTCGACGAAAATACATTCACTTTTATGGCAATCGAGTCCCGCGTAGATGTGGATACTAGTTAAAATTAAATGAGATTGACGAATCACTATCACGTGAGTAATAAGAAAGCTGCAAAGCCAGAATAGGAAGTTCACAGAAAAAAATGAAGCGCACTCGAAGGAAATAAACACGGGTGGGCAAGAAATATGTCAACCTAAATGAGAAAAAGGACGGAATTTAATAACAGTAAACCTAGAGGGAAGATGTTGACCCAGGACTTCCAGTTCGAAGAGACACCGTTTCTACGATTTTTATGCCTACTTCACTCACTCGGAAACAACTGTACCGATTTTTATGTAGTAAATTTCTCTGTACTCGGCAGAAAATTTACCTGTTCTTTGATATGTCGGTAATACTATTTAAAGATTAAAACTTGCATTACATACTTTAGAACAGGATCTATGTCTACGAGGAAAAAGCGAATATTTGTATTTCGGGCGTTTTTGAAACAATCAATTGAATTGGCGATTAATTAATATTTTAAGATCGTATAATTGAGGTTTCATCCCCAGCTCATAGATTTCTGGAAACATTCCTTTGAAAACCATTTTCTAGTACACGTGCATAGCGTTTCCCTTTGAGAAAATAAATAATGACCCAATAGGCGGTGACCCTTTGAGGCGAAGAGGCGGCCTCATTAGCATATAATTAATGACACCATTACGACGAATTACGACTTGAGCTCACTCCGGCGTCCATAAGAAGGTACAGGGGCGACTTCTTTGGGGTCTCAGATTAGCACTGCGACGTGGGTGACCCAGATGATTAATGGCTTTACTGACATGATTAATGGATTTTCTGACAGATTATGACAGTGATTGATGGCTAATAATATTTTTTGATAGCTAGCATAATTAACGACCTGGCAAACACCTTTGATGGCGCCGACCGGCGTTGTCACATAACTCCCCTTATTATCTAACTATGTAATCCAATAGATTAATTGAAAATTCATAATAAATGTAATCTAAAAATGGTGCGCAAATATCTTGGATGAGATGCTAACATACTACGTCAAAAACACAATCTCGTGTTTCCAAAATTGTGAAGGTATGCCGACATTTCTAAATGAGAGTTTGAGATCACTATAACTTTTCTTGCATCTTTCATACCAAGGACCAATCCGATAGAACAAACCAGGACATTTCAGTACAGAACTAGCCAGTCTTCAGATGTTTATATTCCAGTCGACGCGGAAAATATCTTACGTATGTAGTAACTTAATAAAAATGAATTCTTTTCTCCCACACTCCCCATTTCAACGTCAAGATGGGATATACGTTCACGTTTTTAATCTGTAAGATATGGACATATATGAACCGATTCTATATTTCCGTTTATGTAACAGTGTGCCGATTTTCCACATGCTTGACACGTGACTGGTCATTCACAAAACTGCGATTGCAGACTCTGGCCAAAAGGCAGTATGCGTCTTCTGTCACTGTCGAAGTGTCCTTGCTTTAGTTTTTATAACCAAATGTTTCCGTTTATTCCTATTATCCAGTCTTGTTACAGAAGATAATAGCGCAGAAAGAAATAAAAAAAATTCACGTGCTGTAGTTAAATGACCTGTGCTGCGATCATTTCATTCGGTGAACTACAGAATTTTGTAAGAACCTGTTAGATGGCGTTTCAACAACTAACGAAACATTAACGGCAGTTTGGTCTGGGTTCCCCTCTATCCGCTATCTAGCACGAGGCCTCTTAACGAACACGTTTTTCCTCCACCGCAGCCATGCACAATCACTTACACCTTAACACTGGAATAAATTAGGAAAACTTAATTTGCCGCGACATCTCGCTGTCTGCGCAGTAACTCGCCGCGAGGTGGTGTCTGACTAACTGCTCATGTGACGTCTCGTTCCGAACACCCAAGAAAAGAGCTCAGCTAACTTAATTCCTCAACGATTCTGCTGCTCTGTTTTCATGTAGGATCGTAGTCACAACGATATTATAATTATTATCAACCGCTTTTTAACATAATTGTTAATACAGATCTGGAAATATAAATTTCTTGTATCAGAATGTAGCCATGCTGATTTTGCCTCCAGATAATAGATGGAATTTAACTCGGCAAAGTGTGTACTGATTCGCTGCATTATATGTCTAACCTGTAATTAACAGTTCCTGACGCTATTGGTTTTATTTTTTCAGTTTTGAAAAGAATGGTATGTTCACTTTGCCTAATACCACATAGAATCAAAGCGACCATACCAAGAGCTAAAAGGATCACATTATTTCAATCATTTTTGTTTCAAAAGTTACAGGTACGCATTAGTTTACGTGATTACCACTATCTGGAACTTTCAAAACGTTGCTGTTGTGTTGACCATTAAATGTGGTTGAAGATTGCTAACGTTCCTTCTACCAACTCCGACGTGATATGAATGAGCGCAAAATCTACGGTCTACCATTCATTCATTAAACTCAACGAATGGTGGCGTAGCATAGCTCGCTGGTAAGACACGTCAACAGCAAACTGCAGCGTAAATTGAACCAGTCGTGCTGACTTAAGACACAGATTACTTGCCTAAGGAAGTGCTAAGTGCTGAGATAATTACTTTTCCTTACCACGTTTGAAACATACATAATTTTGGGTAAGGCACAAGCGATTATCTTGAGCGTTCCCATATTGACAGTACTATCAAGTGTGGCGGTCAAATGATGTCTTCATCCTTCCAGAATTTGAAA
Organism: Vandiemenella viatica; assembly: GCA_031002005.1. NCBI lineage: Eukaryota > Metazoa > Arthropoda > Insecta > Orthoptera > Morabidae > Vandiemenella > Vandiemenella viatica. Next base: position 21,001,977 of record JARYHS010009186.1, read on the forward strand.
AAAATGTTTTTGCATAAAACACAAGTGTTATTACATTTCACTTGCTCTATGTAAGTGAAAAATATTTTCGTCTGACTGCTTCTTAGCATAATTTTTATGCCTCACTTGTTCTATACTCTTCCATTATTTATGCCTTCACTTACTCTTATAGCTGTTTCGTCCTTTTTGAAATTTATCTATGCATTCCTATAATATTATTGTAGTTTTGCTTAAATTAATTCTACTTTAACATTTTTTTTGCCAATTGCAAAAAAAATCTCGTACTCTTCTCGTGTTTCATTATCATATTCTGGATCTTCGCTTTCTTCAGTCATCGGTTATCATTTTGCCACTCTAAGGGCCATCTCGAAGACGATAGTTATAAGCAAGAACCGGCAGATGGTGTTAATACAGCATTGGTTGAAACGCGACGGAATTACTGTACAACGCTTCACCTAAAGCAGTTTATTGTAGGTCGCTGTTTGCAGGTAATTATATTATCGCTCTGCACATTTTGAATAAATTATCTTCATTAATTATAAAATTAATTAACATGGACATTTGCATATTGAGGGGTCGTGGATATATTATTAGTGCTTCAAGGAAATAGGGCGAAATTACTGTTGCCTGTCTATCAATGAACTGTCATAAGCTTTGATTTATTAGTTGCTCGTGATGTTTACAGACTGAGGCGCATTTACAGCTAACATCAATACAAGAAATGTTAAACATTCAGTAAAGCACTGCCTCCTCTTACAATGAGCCAACAAATGAAAATATCGAACAGACACGACACGTAGACAGAAAATAAACGTACTGAAATGATCACAGTAGATTATACCAATTCCTTGAAGCGATTGATCTAATTTCGTTAAATAGGTTAGATAAGCATAAAGTATATTGGTGCCAACATGTTTCAAAGTATACAGCCACAAAACTGAATGATGGAAAATATATGAAAACTTAATTTGTCTTACTCTTGGCTTCAGTACGACTCAGCTCAGTTGATTAGTCGGAGAATAGTCTCTCAATCGCACAGACAGAGTGAGTTAGGAGATGCATACACTATTTGATTGTAGAAACCAATTGCCGTGAGATGTCAGCGAAAGGAACAGCGACGGCGGCAATGATGTGATATTAGCTCACACCAAATTCTTGAGTACTTCTACAATCCTTCAGTTAGATCGAATTATACGGCCCGCATAAGGCAATTGCGAATGACAAGTACGCCTTCACTCCACGAAAGCAGAGTCGCAAGTCCCTCATTTCTCTTCTTTAGCTCGGCTTTTGCTTTTCCTCCCACCGGTTCGGACCAATACACCCCTATCTCCGTCCTTTTCGGCGAAATTCGAACAAAATTCGCAGAATTTCAGATCATGCAGGTACTTCCACGTATTCGATTGGTTCGCCCTTCTCAACAGACATTTTTAGTGGTCATAAATCCTTCTCGACTTTCGGATATGCCCACTACACATCGTAAAAACTCAGTGACTACCTGTTAGGAAATTTCCGTAGCTGGTTGAGAGTCAACGATATCGTCTTGGTATTTGCTCGACGGGTGACACATCCTTGGGGATTTTACTGCCACTTTGCCGAACAACCGGTTGCCTGATTTATAGCTTTACGGGCTATGCCGCGTCGTTTATTGCATTATCTAAGCTTTCGGCTGTTATACCCCAGCCTTCTTCAGAGATGCTGCTTATATTTATGTTCACATTGCATCAGTCGCCAAGCATCGCAGAGGAAAAGGCCGCTATCTTAAGAAATTCCTACAACATCAACGAAGATAGCGGCCTTTTCCTCTGCGATGCTTCGCGACTGATGCAATGTGAACATAAATATAAACAGCATCTCTGAAGAAGGCTGGGGTATAACAGCCGAAAGCTTAGATAATGCAATAAACGACGCGGCATAGCCCGTAAAGCTATAAATCAGGCAACCGGTTGTTCGGCAGAGTGGCAGTAAAATCCCCAAGGATGTGTCACCCGTCGAGCAAATACCAAGACGATATCGTTGACTCTCAACCAGCTACGGACATTTCCTAACAGGTAGTCACTGAGTTTTTACGATGTGTAGTGGGTCTATCCGATAGTCGAGAAAGATTTATGACCACTAAAAATGTCTATTGAGAAGGGCGAACCAATCGAATACGTGGAAGTACCTGCATGATCTGAAATTCTGTGAATTTTGTTCGAATTTCGCTGAAAAGGACAGAGATAGGGGTCTAATGGTCAAAAGCTTAGATAATCCAATAAACGACGCGGCATAGCCAGTAAAGTTATAAATCATGTACAAAAGCGGCCACGGAAGTCTTAAGAATCAAGCGGTTGCCTACATGGTTGTCTATTGTCAGTTCGGACTGTCCCAAAGGAGAGTTCCGTTAGGGAACTACCTGAGCATCTGGTCGCACTTCCGGCTGACTACAGTCTCCAGACTTAACACAAACAATTTTTTATAATATTACGTCCATTTGAAGAATTTTAAAAATCTAAATGACTCATTCTAGTCATTCTGTTATAAGTTTCACTTCAATTTCTTGAGTAACATACTGATTTTTATGTGAGAATTGATTCCTTCCCGGTGTACTGCTGATAAAAATTCTTCCCTGCTGTTCTGACGGATAACTTCTTCCATACACGACGTTTCGACTGCTTTCTCCGCGGTCTTCATCAGGTGAACTAAAAGTCGAAGTTGCTACTACAACGACACGTCACCGACTCTTTCATATTTAATCCAAACAAGTTATCCTGTCCATATCCTTCTGCAGATGTCTCTCGTCATTGGTTGTGTTAGACAACATTATGTAACGTGCTGGGGAGTGGCTAGGTGCAGCCTGTTAGCTGACTCGGTTCTTGTTTCAGGTGCCGCAGTACTGCTGCTGGTTGCGAATCGAGGACATGGGGACTGGCCTGCATGCACCCTGACACATCAGGTACTGTCGACATCAACACATCACTCGCCGCGCTCACGTGAATAATATCTTCGTTCGCAGCTGGTGGTGGGTAATTTCCTTGTCCATAAATTACGTAATTGGTTTGTAATTAATATAGGCACACCGAAACAGCAAGCTGTAATGGTACCTCCGTTGTTAAATATTTTAGATTAATATGTGCTTGAGGTGACATCTTTTTACCACCAGAGTTTGAGTAAATCCTCTCCCTGGCTTTTAAAGAGGTCCAGAACAATTTTAGATACGTCACGGTACAGCAAGCAATTTACCGCTGACAATATTTTTGATCAGAATTTTTAATGATGTCTTAAACCAGCGTCACGATTTTACCCAGGTACATACAGATGGGTCTAAGCAGGCTAACGGAGTAGGTTGTTCCGTAGTGTTACCTCGAGCGACTTACACATACAAGCTGAATAGCAGGTGAAGCGTATACACTGCAGAGTGTTATGTGTTACTTAAGTCACTCCAGGTCTGAAAGTAAGTCACAACATGAAGTACATGATATGCTGTGATTCGCTCAGTTGTATCCAAGCATTGGAAAACATGAAACCAACGGACCGTCTAGTACAGGACATACGGGACGCCCTGCACTCCATCCAGTTCTGTGAAAGGAGGTTCTATTCTGTTGGATTCCTGTCCATGTGGAAATCAGGGGAACGAGGCAGCCGATGCAGATGACAAGTTAGTATGTGACAAGGTCAGAATCAAATTTGATCCAAGTCAGTCAAAGTCAGTTGTCTTCGATATATGGGAGAGGCAGTGGCTGGAAGTTGAGCATAATAAGCTTCGGCTGGTCAAACAGACCGTTCAGTCGTGGAGCAGCTCCTTCCAGCGGGCGAGGAGGGATGAGGTTCTCCTGAAGGTGCATTCCCACGATCCCTTGTAAACGGAAGCGAGACGGGACGGGACGCTATGGGAACAGGGCCGCCTCTGCTAGCGGAGACGAGACGCAGCTATCCACACTGAGTCGGTAAACATCACAGGCGTGTGTAGCGGTACGCTGTTGTCATCGGTTTGCAGCAGCGGTGGGCACCCCTTCTGTTGCTGTAAAGTGCTCTGTGCCAAACGACACTAGGCAACGTGGTGGGGAGTAACCTGCGACCCGCGGTCGTCCCATCACACTTCGGCTAATAAGGTCCCGTCCCGTCTCGCCTCGCCTACAAGGGATCGTGGGAATGCGCCTTTACTCGCCTCCGTACAGGGCACTGTCCTCTGACACATAGCTTTCTCCTCCTTCGGGAGGACCCACCAGAATGTGATGCTTGTGACTTACCTTTGACGGTGCGCCACATTTTAACTAATTGTGTTTTATTTTTGGATTTAAGGGAATGATGATGGTTGTAACATAGCTATAATTTTAAAATTTTGTGTACTGGCCGGTCTTCTCCCAAAAGGTTCTGGCAGACCAACTTAGATTTTAAGGTGGATGAGTGGCCATTTCCAGCCACTCATCCACGTGCGTAGTTATTGTTCTAATTATTATTCTTAAGCTTTAAAATCTAGTTAGCCGCTTTACAGGAAATCAGGCTTGGTTTGTAATGTTTGTAGTTTTAACAGTCCCTTTCCAGCCAACATTTTTAGGTCGGCCATACAGACAGTAAATCTTTAAGCCGCATTGCTAAGCTGATTATGGTTAGGGCGCTAATAACTCCGCTGTCGACGCGCCCTTAAGCCCAATAACAACAACATCAACGTTGAAGCAAATTTTCCGCGAAGTAGTTTTTGTTAAGTGCTCGAATATATATTTATTTATTAGATAAGTGGAATAAACGAAGAATTAGGGATAAGAACTTTGAAACTTAGACAAGAACAATCAAAGATATGGCGGGTTTATTAATTTTAATATTTGGGTTATTGGGTGCAATAATGACAAGTTAACAAAATTCATTATGACATTGAAACGTTACAACAGCTGTGAAGAATACAGTCTAATTGTTCTTTAAAATGGGCTAGATGGAATATTTATCTAAGTTTGAGTTATACTTTTAGAAACTTTATCTACATTATACTAATCGCATTTTCTTCTTTTTCCTCTTCACCACCTTTTCCCAACATTTATGAGTTTCCTCCAACTTTACCGGTCCACAGTGTCTTCTTCTTGCAGCTGATACCGCAGAGTAAGGAAAATACCCGGAAAAACATTAGATCCACAAAAGAACAAACATAACTGTAGGATTAAAAGGGAACGTGAAGATTTATACAGGGATGTTGAGAATTATATACATAAAATAAAAATAATATGGTTTATGGACACGTGTACAGAATGGATAGTTATTTGTTAACCAAGAAAATATTCGACTTCATCTCTAATTTTTTTAGAATTAACACTATAGGATGGCTGAAAGGAACGAGAGGGGATTTTTTTGGAAAAATTGGAGATCATGGAAGAAATCGCTAACGCAAAGCAGACTTCAGAAATATGATTGACGCTGCAAAATTTCCTGTTCTCCAATCAAAATTACAGTCCAAGAGAGTTACGTCCAGGGGCGTAGCTACTATGGGGCTAGGCGGTGCAGTGCACCGGGGCCCCTACGCTCAGGGAGCCCCAAGCGCACCTCTTGGGGCCCCCAAACACTGCTCAGGGAGCCGCCAAGCACAACTCAGGGGCCCCCAGCCTCAGCTCAGGGGGCCCCTACAACACAAAGCAAAAAAAAAGGGTCGCCCTTCTGGCCTAAGGGCCCAAAATAAATTTTTTGCACCAGGGCCCTTGTTGACCTAGCTACGCCACTGGTTGGGCAGACATATTCATGAACTGCTGGGAACTAGTTAGTGGCCAAAGTAGTAATAGTAACAAAAAGTCTTCCTCTTATGTGATGATTGTTGTAAGATTTCTTACTGCCAGAAAATTTGTCTGGCGTAGCTGACCTCCTTAAAATTTTCTGATTGAAGATATTTATTTTTGTGTTAAAAATACGTTCTAAACGTGTTAGTCTTCAGGTGTCAAGAGAAAAGTTTAGTTTTATCATGTCAATTCAGAAATTGTTTCATATAATTAAAAACCATGAAAACATTAACCTGACGTAACTGGAACCACAAGTTGGACGATACCCTGGTATCGGTTTGTGGTAGCATTCAGGTTGGCCAGTACCGGTTATTTTCCGGACCACTGCTGTGGCCGCAGAGTGTGTCAAGAGGTCTTATATGAGGCCTGAGGCATCTCAGAGAACGTAACTGCTTGTTACGTGAATTCAGGAAAGAGAAACTGGTCGAACACGTTTCACTCGCAGCCGCGTTTACTTACGTCACCTGGAGAATAGGAATGTTAATATTTCTAGACATTTTCGATATATCTCTCCAGAATTTTAGTCCATCTGATGATCTTGAATTATTCAGCTGATCTAAATATTTTTTTTTACAAAAACCCTTGTCAGAAACTTCAGAGCACGAGCTTACGTCTATCCCAAAGAGGTGGTATTTCTTATGCTATGCATGGAGTAGCCCCTACATTGAGTGAAATATTTCCCCTTCTTTTATGCTCGAAAGTGAAGTCTTTCTACAGGTTAAATATCACATAGGTAACGGCCTATACTGAACCAAAATGTGAGGGATTTTTTAGGTAAGGGTGTAAGGGATTGGAAGAAGTTACAAAGGGAAATGATGAATAATTTACTAAAAACGTTGAAAGAATTTAAAGTTAACATTTGTAAAGGGCAAATGTAGGTGATGGCAGGAAAGGGGGAAGATGGGTGTGTAGGGAAATTGCCACCGGAGCATGCGCTCCACTGCAATTTAATTAAATATTATTAATATTTTTTGAATGTAAGATTCAATATGGTTGCTTTGGCATCAACAAATTGTGTTCTAAAGGCACCAACATATGATTAATATCTTTCAACCAATCGCATTGTATTGAAAATTCAATTATGGTTTCCATTGTTTAATTTCTTGTCTTAATAAAGTGGGTGTGACATACTTTTTGAAGTACAATTCTTCTATTGCAATGATACAAGAAGCGTAACCAATTCTAGCAAAATATATTTAACTGTTAAGTAGCTACCATACCTAGTGCATTACGATTAGTTCTTAATTATAATACTTTTGCAACAATTAAAGATAAATTTTAAAAATCTTTGAGTGTGTCCAGACAAGAATGCTAACGAGTTATAATGTCTTGAATGAGCATCAATATTTGGTCTTTTTTTTCCCCTTCTGGTTATTAATCAAAAGCACTGAGTATTTAAGACATGGTGCAATAGATTTTATTTGATCAGCTAGGTTTTTTACCGAGCGTGGTGGTGTAACGGTTAGCGTTCTGGCCTCGCATTCGGGAGGACGGCGGTTCGAATCCCCGTCCGGGCATCCAGATTTGGGTTTTACATGGTTTCCCAAGTCACTCCAGGTAAATGCCGGGGTGCTTCCTTCTAAAGGCCATGGCCGAATTCCTTCCCATTCATTGCCCCCCATTCCTTCCAGTCTCTAAAGACATCGCTGTTAAGAGACGTTAACCAGTTAAAAAAAAGTTAGGTTTTAAAAACATGTATCGTATTTTAAAATTCTAATCGTTGTTGTTTTCGTGATTTAGGGCTGTATAGGTACAATAAGCGGGTGCTATGTGGGTGAGCAGAAAACGGGAGGGGGGAATTATTAGAAATCTTAAATAATTCCTGAAAATGAAAATTACATATAATAATGATGTTAAAAGGGGATCTAATAGGTTACTAACTAGAACCATGAATTTCAGACACAAAATAAAACCTCATTTATTGAGTCTTATGGCCTTACAAGGTCGGGTAGTAATTAACGTTACGTTAAACACAATTAGATCAGCAAAAACAAGCAATACCCGACGTTTACAATTCGCCGGAGTAAGCAAACAAAACTGAATGAAATATCTCAAACAAGTAATGAAAACAGCAAAGTTAACATTGAAATAACATGGCAACACAGGCCATCAAATTGAAGCTAACATTTTACTGTACAAAGGAAAATCCCAGGGGGCGCCGTATAAAGTGAATGAAAAGCATCAAAATTGAATTAACAAACAGCAAGATGCTTGAGGAAAATTTGAATCGAAATATAAATTCAGCTAGCTCAGAATTTAAGTGGCGGGAGCAGAGTCTTAACCCAGGCGTCGCTTAAGGGCACATAAGTCTGTTAAAATCCACTGAATAGTGACCGTCGTTTCTGGTACATTACCATAGAATCATCGCCGTAATGGTGAGCGACAAACACAATGCCACTGCAGCAATGGAAGCTAAATAAGCGGCTACGACCGCGTTATTAGCATAACTTCCAAATAATGGCAAGCATGCCACTCCACATCTCGCTTTCCCAAAGCAAGAAAATGATCAACCACAATGATCATCAGAGAGCGTGCCGGCTAGCACGTCTGTTCACCAGCTCGTCTTGGACCCAAGTCACGTCCGTTCATCAGCTCGTCTTGGATAGAAGTGATCTCTAAAATGGCTCCTTCTTCTTCCTCGGCTAGTTGCTCGCCACATGTAAAAGAACTCCACGGAATTAGTATTGTAGCCCCCAATAAATGTTCAGGATTGGCTAGCTACACATTTCCGTCGTCACGTGTTTAATATCATGCGTCGCATTCGCCGTCTCCTTCGCGCGTTTCCTACGTGGCCTTCGGGGTAGTAGCGGGGTAGGGGGTAGGTCACCGCCCGATTTCGAACGGGACTCAAGCCGGGCTGTCCCGGCGCCATCGAGTCGCCTCGCCTGCTCCATTGTTCCTCTCTCAACCGCCGAAATGGCAGTTTCTAGCCTTCGATATTCAGCCCTTCTGAGCCATGCGTTTACAGAAAAATTGATTTACAATAAAATATACCTTTGGCCGCCCTGGTTTTAAACATACATTCAACCTATCCAGACAACCCTCATTATTTACAATTAATTACACGTTGCAAGACTAAATAATTAATAAATTTGAATATAACCAAAAAAAAAAAAAGAATTATGAATATAATTAATAATAATTTAATTATATTCATTGTGGGTGACGCTGTCACACCACAGGGCGAATCAATTTAATTGAGGTAAAGTTGCATATACCATTAACCGAAAGCACGCCTGGCAACATAACTCTTCTGTCGGAAACTCTTGCACAATATGAAAACAGTGTCCACATTTATACCGACGTCGAAGACCAGTTGCACGGTAAGGTATGCCTTTGTGGATACGAATGTGCGAGTCGAGGCAACCTATACATTCCATAATCCATCGATATTCACCGCCGAAAAGGTTACTACCTTTAAGGGCTTAGAATACGCCAAGAACACCATTAAAACAGTGCCCTGGAATCCCTTCAGCACCTTAAAAGTAACGCGTGGAGATGTCACTTAACACACAAGATCCTTGAGACTGTCACAGAGCTAGAAGAAAGTGGAAAACGGATTATTTTCTTATGGATTAAAGCACACACAGGGATAATTGGAAATGAAAGAGCGTATCCATCAGCTGGCAAAGTTGACAACCGTAGAAGGCTCAACATTCCCACACATCAAGACGACTGACATCCTCTCAAGTCTGCGCAATAAAGCAAAACAAATGTGACCCACCTCCTGGCCTTGGGAAACGTCACCATCTATCAAGCAATAGTTAAATTCCCGGAAGAAAAAAATATTAGGATATAATGCAAACTTACACCTAGTGGCAAACATGGAGGAAGGAAATATATGGAGACGACGCAAGAGACCTTTACCACGCACTGAGGTGAAGCCGGGTGGAGGAGGAGTGGGGGGCTAGGCCGAACCCATACAGGCACGGGTATATGTACAAAAACCTCAAGGGGACTCTAGGATAAACGTAACGCCGCAATCTGATGATGGATTATTATGTAACTCGATGAGACAAATAAAAAATGAAGAATAAATTTTTTTGATATCATGCTTAGTTTTCGAGATATTCTGTCTCAAGAAAAGTAGTGGTTCTGCATTCTTCATCAGTTTTGCTTTAGATTTAGAAGTATATAGTGCACAAACACTTACATCAAAATGATCTTCACAAAAATAGATGCTTGAATCTGCAGATAACCTATGAGCATCCTCCCTCCTTGCAAGTTTTAACCGCTGTTTCCGTATTTGTTCATTGTTTGGAACATATATAAATAACTTGTTTGGCGTTTTTATTGTTGTACTTTTACATTGGGGCACTGCACAGTATTTATAAAACGAGGAATTCATGTTTAACTAAAGAACACTTGTCACCTGCCATATATATACACGACTGCTTTGTTTATGTTCGCGAGGTGAGACATCATTCAACACGCCATGACAGTATTGAGCATTTTCGCGGTAAATTTTAATTATTATATTTTTTAAAATGCACAATACATAATGTAAATGCTCGATTTTTTTAAAAAAATAGGACGTTTGTTGAGTAATAGAGATACTAAGGTAAAGTACTAACCTATTTTTCAATTTTAGTCAACTAGCCGATTACCGTACGAGGGTGTTCCTGCCAGTCTGAATCAAGAAAGGGCCACGATTTTTTCCCTGTAAAAGAGTTTGCGACCAAGCCACACCGACAAAAAGCCATTTACTGCTGCTGTTAAATCACAGAAATGGATGTACTACTGTGCTCATATGTAATCGAACGACCTCACCCCCTATATCTCTTCCTGAAACGAATGCACAAATTATTTACAGCTACATAGCCAGTTACGCTGCAGGTAGTTTTGCCAGGCGACTCAATCTCACACATATCTTCGTATATTTCAGCTTATTCGTTTTACAAACGAAAATAAAGCGTTTTGCTCACATCTAGTGCACTTCTTTTTATTTTTCTAAAACATTTAAGAGGTATTAAGTACCTATGCAGAAATTAAACGATATCGTTTTTAAACAAAAAATTTATTTTGAATAAATGTTGGGACACAAAGAAATGTAGATGTCTACGAATCATCTACCGTATAAAATAACTAGAAATCCATTTAAAATATAATGTTTACATTGTACTACAATTTGTGAAAGTGATAGTTATCTGATTTATAAAGTTAGTTACTTTCACAAATCGGCTCTTACATGCTGTTCTTTTAGTTGTACCCTAATATCAATTTTGGGAACATGTATTACGGTTGTCGGTGACGCAAGATGGCGTTAATATATTCTGCGTTGACAGGAACATAGCAGTGTCAGGACGCATTTTAACATCAATAAACTCATTTCAATCCTTCATTTATAAGGAAAGCGCATTGAACATCCCTTCTTAATTATAAAAAGGAGAATTGAACAGCTGAAGAGAGAATTACACACAGCGCAGTTACCTGAGTAGCTTAGATGATGTATTACCGTTCCTGCCAGTTTCCGTTCACAATTTCTGGTAAGTCTTAAGTCGAGTTTCAGTTGTATGTATACCAACTGTTTTTTTCCGAATGGCAGCCCCGATTGTTAACCACTCACTCACCAGATAAAAGATCTTCAGAAAGAAGTAAGCTCGATTCAGTTTGAAGCAAGAGATCCGGTCCAGTTACCAAAAGCTTTTGTCTCAAGAAATATTAAAACATACAACCGAATGAAGTTTTAGTAATTTTTTTTATCACACGTACGTGATATGCCGTTTAGTAAAGGCTAGGTGTCAACTGGCAAAAGGATTTCACAATGAAGGGCAACACTGTAGCCGTAACAGTATTTTAACGTTTACTGGTGTTACTCTCTTCCTGTGGCTTGTGGAACAGCAGTAACTGCGAATGGAGGAAATTGTGACAGCTACAAAGAGCGATATATCTTCACTGGATGTTGTTGAAGAAAGACGAGCTTTCGGTGACGTGCTCTACCGCCATCTTCGGGTACACCATCCAGCGGAGAACCCATGAAGATTATATTTCAGCGAGACGCCGGGATAGCCTTCGTTCACACGTCAAATTACAAGGAGTGTTTGACAATCCATGTTTCCCTGGTACGAAACTGGTTTCTTGTCTAGAGTATAGGGGGTCTCCAACAATCATTTGATTGCTTTAAGTCATTGGTCCGATCGTTTTTAGGTCTAGAATTTACTGACCGCTCTCTTTTCGAAAAAAAAATTAAGGGGTGGAAAGGGGGAGATGTATTGGCTTTTTTTTTTATTATTTGGTCAGAAACCTAGTCCATGAAATATTACATGTATATGACAACTTTAATGGAGATCAGTTAAATGATGTCGACTACAGTTTTGTATAAATAACATTGGCAAAAATTAAGGGGTGGATAGGGTGACAGGGGTTCAGTTTTTTCAAACCAAATGTTGACGCATTTTTCTCTTTATTTTTGACTATCAATGTCAAAAGTTCCATTGAAATTGGATAAAAAAATGTCGGTTTGTATAAAAGTTAAGGGATGTAAAGGGAGAGAGGGTTGTTTTTTATTTTTTTGTGTCAGAAACCTTTTCCATGAAAAATTACATGTATATGCCAACTTTAATGGAGATCAGTTAAATGGTGTCGACTTTAGCTTTCTATGAAGAACATTGGCAAAAATTAAGGGGTGAATAGGGAAAGAGGGGTTCGGTTTTTTCAAACCAAAAGTTGACAGTATTTTTCTGTTTATTTTTTACTATACATTTCCAAAGTTCCATCAAAATCGGATAAAAAGTGTGAGTTTGTATAAAAGTTAAGGGGTGTAAAAGGGTAGAAGGGGTGGTTTCTCAATGAAATTCATATGGGAGCACTTTGGAGGTATACTCTATCCACTATAAAAAATTCATTTAAATCGGTTCAAAATTCGCGAAGATATCGCTGAACATACATTAAAAAAAAAAAAAATGCAGACGAATTGAGAACCTCCTCCTTTTTTGAAGTCGGTTAAAAATAGTCACCGTTCCTTTTGAGGAAAAAAAGTAATATTAAATAAATGTGTATCGTAATCCACTTTTTGAAACAGTAATTCGATGGCACCCCTCATAGTTGAAGTGTACAATATTGTATATAGAAAAGGACAGATTTCTAAAAATACTTCTTTGCAGCAGCTGTTAAAGCAGGCAGCGCCGGTTGGTTCTCCACGCCCCCCTATGATGTCGTGGGCGGCTAATAATTCTTGGTCTTTAATCTTCTTTGTGTTTCTTTTCATTCTGTCACTGAGAGTTGCACTATAGCGTCATAGTCTGAATAAAATGTACGATATTTAGTCTGTAATGAAAAGTTTGATAACTGAATAAAAGCGATTAATTGCTATCTGTAATTTTTGTGGCTGGATCTTGCAGAATTGTGTTCAGACTTTTCCAGAGTTAAAATTGCATCCTACTTCAATTCATGTGTACTAGAAAATCATATTCCATGTAGATGTTTCATAATATCCAAATTAAGTATTCTTTAAAACAGGGGTGGCCAAACCGCGGCCCGCCATGAACATTTTTACGGCCCGCGAGATTCATCACACTTTTACAAAATATTTTTTATATTTCACTTTTAGTGTTGTATATTTCTTTACAATGTGCATTTAGTATCATTATTATTATATTATCTATGTTTAGATTTAAGAATAATAGTAAACACAATTTTTCACTCCAAAAAAATGAATGTGTCTAGTGGGGATATATAATTTTATATGCGGCCCGTGGAGTTATGATGCAATTCCAAAGTGGCCTGCAAGATCGTTTGGGTTGGCCACCCCTGCTTTAAAACGACAAAACTGCACTATGCATTTGTAAAAGTTTTTAATCACAGTTGAACTACATTAGCAATAAACAGGTATATATTAGGTAGCTACGAATGTGAAACAAATTTTTTAAACATCCCGCTGTTCGTGGTTGTGTAAAGAAATTTTGCAGTCCTCTGTATGAATTTAGATCCGCTGTCTTCGAAATTTGGATAACGTTAATCTAACTATGCATTTACTGGATCTTCAGTTTTTCTGTACCGTTTCTTGACTCAAATTTCATGTGTTTCTTTTCTTTAAATTTTGGACCGATCGGTATAAATTATTCATAATATGTTTATTCGTGACAACTTTTTTCAGCTAGTTAAACAAAAGAAAAATCCTGCTTGCATGCTGCAAGCATGTTTCTTCCGTGAGAGAAATGGAGTCTTTCCTCTGGTTGTCGTGGCTTTCGAATGTTCGTGTTTCGTACGTGTATTTTAGGTTCAGAGATATAAGCACTTAAAGCTGTTCACGTTCTACTTCTGTAATTGTAATTTTATTAAAATTATTAAAAAAAACTAATATTAGTCGATTTTAAAACAGATTTAATTACAAAACAAGTTCAGCCAAGTGTGTGGGCTCCGTAAACAGAATTTGTTTCAAATTGAATTCAAATTTTATTTTGTAAAAACCATTATGATTAAGTCGGTAACAACTGATTTTTAAATAGTGTTCGCTATTTGTTTTGCGAAATCGTTTGCCATTCCGTATATATAAATCAAATAGAAATACAATTTTCAGTGTTGGAAGGTTTTGAAAATTTTGAAATAAATATTTTTACAATGTATTTACTATCCGATTCATGAAATTCCGTAACAAGCGAGAAATATATTTTTATCCTAAAAAAAAATTATCTTCTCTAGTTTCAAATGTGTTATAATTACATTACGCTCCAGGTAAATCGCTATAATTTTGCAATCAATTTTACTAGACTACGTAATCCATTCTCATAAAACGCTTATCTTGGTCACGATGTTTTGTCACGCGATTACATTATGCAATGACGTCACACTCAGACGTCACGCTTCCCGCCACCGCAGCCCAACCAACAACGACCGGAGATGTTCGAGGCTATGTGCGGTATTTAATAACAGTTCTATTTAGCTACGCATCCACGAGTAAATGGCTGCCAGCACACTAAAAGAAAAATTTCTATTTCGTAAAAATAGCTGTATTAATTATTAGTTGTTTTTTCTTAATTAAAAATTCGTTAAATATAATTTTTCTTATACTCTCTGTACAGCGATATCATTGTCACAGTAAGATAGAAATATCGAAATTACATCATTTTCAAGATTATGCGCGTTATTTGATGAATATTGAACTTAGCTAGCGAAGAAACTAATTGCTAAAATAGCGCTTCCAGCACATAATTTTTGACGAGTTCACAAGACGTTTACATTCGATGTAGATACTTTAGTCTAATCGAAGTAATGATTTGGCGAAACACTTAAATAAACTGCGTTTAAATTAGTATGTTAATTATTAGCTGCTTTTATTTCTGATTTCACTATATCAGACAGATGTAAATATTTCAAATGGCCCAAATTTAGATCGCAATACAGTGAATCTATTCGTACGCGGGTAATAGTATTAATGAATTTTGAACAGCAGTATCAATAGAAGTTGTGGTTATGTCGAAATGCAGACAGGACCAGAATGAAAACTGACACTATTTTTTTTACAGAATAATTCACAATGAATTTAGTTTCATAAAGAATTTAAGGTGTTTTCGTAAGCACCGAGTTACTGGAGTTATTATTTCATACGGATGGAAGTAGTTCCGTCTTTATCGTATTGAATGAGACCTGAACCAGGAATAAAACCAATTTCACGCGCTATCATTTATTTATTATTTAATTGTTTCCCTGATTCTGACATCAGTAATTCAGTAGAAGTTCCATCTGTATCGCAATGTAAACTACAAGGTACTAATTAGAAAATAAGTACCTGAGCATTACATAATAACAATTCTATATACAGGGTGTTACAAAAAGGTACGGCCAAACTTTCAGGAAACATTCCTCACACACAAGCAAAGAAAATATGTTATGTGGACATGTGTCCGGAAACGCTTACTTTCCATGTTAGAGCTCATTTTAGTTTCGTTAGTATGTTAGTACGCTCTCCTGACCTCAACCCTCTTGACATCCATTTATGGGGGCATTTGAATGCCCTTGTCTACGCAACCCCGGTACCAAATGTAGAGACTCTTCGTGCTCGTATTGTGGACGGCTGTGATACAATACGCCATTCTCCAGGGCTGCATCAGCGCATCAGGGATTCCATGCGACGGAGGGTGGATGCATGTATCCTCGCTAACGGAGGACATTTTGAACATTTCCTGTAACAAAGTGTTTGAAATCACGCTGGTACGTTCTGTTGCTGTGTGTTTCTATTCCATGTTTAATGTGATTTGAAGAGAAGTAATAAAATGAGCTCTAACATGGAAAGTAAGCGTTTCCGGACACATGTCCACATAACATATTTTCTTTGTTTGTGTGTGAGGAATGTTTCCTGAAAGTTTGGCCGTACCTTTTTGTAACACCCTGTATTTAGGCAGTCGCAGAGAAATGAATTGCCAGAACATTGCTTCACCCGTCACTTAAAATTAATATTCCGTGGCATAATGTAAGTTGTTAAGATTTATTTTTAGCGTCCTTCGTCTTCACTGCAGTCATTACTTCAGCCGCATCTAAGATGTGTCAACAACGCCTCAGGGTTTGTAGGTCTGGTCTATGGGCGTACCCGACCTCACGGTCATCAGGTCCTCGCAGACCCCCCCCCCCCCCCGTTTACCTCCTCTCCAGCTCTGCTACCACCGTAGGGACGAACCCTTCCGAACTACCCGCCAGTACAGCGAGGCGGTGAGCAACGCGCGTTTCACCTCCCATTAAGGGTGCCCACGGGGAGCGGCGTGGATGCAGCGTCCGCGACGACCAGGCCTAAGACCCTTCTAAAACCTGGCCGTATAGCTTAAGCATCTCTGCTATTCCCACGTGAACCCGTCCCCGGTAGGGGCAAGGCGGAAGCTGCAGTAAGCCGAGCAACAACGCGGTATTGCCCTTTTCGCGCGCTCCCCGGCAACCGACCAACCCAGCATATGCCGTACGCCGGTTACAGAGCCGCGCGCTGCAGAGCAAACTCCTAGAATGTGTTTCCCCGCGCAAGCTTCGCAGAGCACCGTTGTAGTGCAGGAACCCACTGTGGCGACCCGATGGCCCCCACAAAGTGTCACTGCCCCACGCGGACGAAACCATGCACTACCAGCCCTCACCTATATAGGGGACCTACTATGGCAGTGAGCCCACTCTTGGCAAGGCTTCCTTCACCACCTAATGAGCACTGTCGAGGTCACTTACGCGATACCGAGCGTGGTGGGTGAGTGGTTAACGCTCTGGCCTCGCATTCAGAAGGACGGAGGTTCGAATCCCCGTCCAGGCATCCAGATTTGTGTTTTCCATGGTTTCCCCAAATCACTCCAGGCGAATGCTGGGATGCTTCCTTCAAAAGGCCTTGGCCGAATTCCTTCCAGTTCCTTGTCCCCTGTCCCATCCCGCCTCTAATGACTTCGACGTTGACGAGGCGTAAAGCCACAAGTAAAAATAAAATTAAAAAAACCTTTACGCGATACCTCTATTCCACATTCTTTTGCCAAAGGCTGTATCCATTACCCGGTCTTAGCCGGGATTGCGTAGCAACATCCCCAGCTTTACGGGTAAAAGCCGTGGAGTCTGAACCGGGGGAGGGGGGGGGAGCATCAGTCCCGACTCGCCAGGTCATTGCCCAACGGTCGCTCCACTCCTTCACACACCCCCCCTCCCGCGTCCCTTCTTACCTGTTCAGGAGGACCCAATCCCTTCCTCATGTTGAGAAGGTTCCCCTTCTCCCCTTGAATGAGTCACGGTCGAGGTGGCTTTCGCCTATCCTCTACTCCACCTATATTCGAACGATGTCGCATCCGTTGCCTGATTCTACACGTGTTTGGGCAGCTAAGCTCGAACTTTATGGACGTGCTCGTGGAGTCTGCGGACATAGGGGGACACTGCCTAGTCCACACTCCCTGTCCCCCAACACCAAGCTTGTATCCACTCAGGAACAAAACAGGAAGTCGAGTCTCTGGGTGCGCCAACCCATATATGGCCATCTCGATGGAAATCGAGCGTATGTACGCAGACCCCTGGGGGCATGTAAGATGTGACAGCCGTTAAAATCTCGATCTGTATCACACATAACAATGTAAGAACGTTGAAGATTTTGGGTGAAGTTTATATCGCGATGCATGATGACAGTGACAAGCGATACATGGAATGTATTAATTCGCGTGTGATTGAAGCTTTGATTTTCTAGTCGCAATATTAGCGGGGATTGTGGTTAGGTTGACATACAACCCGGACCAAGTTGACAACTGAAACTTTTTGCTACATCAGAAGGGACGAGGAATTACCACCGAGAGTGGTGGTGTAACGGCTAGCGTTCTGGGCTCGCATTCGGGAGGACGGCAGTTCGAATCCCCGTCCGGGCATCCAGATTTGGGTTTTCCATGGTTTCCCAAATCACTCCAGGCAAATGCCGGGATGCGTCCTTCAAAATGCCATGGCCGAATTCCTTCCCATTCTTTGCCCCTCATCCTTTCCCGTCTCTAAAGACCTCGCTGTTAGAGAGACATTAAGCAAATAAAAAAAAGAGGAATTACTTGAGCTTTATTTTGCAATAATTCTATTAAGTTACCAACTGCAGAGAAATGAATTGTCAGAACAGTCCGGTAAACCCGTCATTTTTTAGTATAGTATTGTATATTTAGAAAAAAAATTTCTATCAATAGTTTTCTATATAAAAAGGGGAATTAGATGTTTTAAATTGGTTTTTAGCAAAAAGAACATACGAATCAAGAAGGAAAAAGAAATTCGACCATTATAATAGTCATAGGTTTTCCATTTTTTGTTTGATACTTATGAAAGTTATGCAAATAAAACTTTCTAAAAAATTTCCCACAATTATTTTAACCCCCCTGATTTTTCAGATGCAATACTGTAATGTTGTTAAGGTTAGAATGAAATTTTCGAGCGCGGACCCTACGATCAACCACCATGGCCCTAATGACATCGATATCGACGAGCTGTAAAGCTCCAACAAAAATGCCTTCAGAGTTTTGACATTCGTTCTGCTAACGCACTGTTTAGTTTGATGAATGTCTGTAGTGGTTTGATTACTTCTTTTGCTCTGAATATAAAACAAGCGGGGATGGTTAAGAAACAAATGTAAAACTAATATTTCGTAGGTTCTGAAACGATTTTAATGAAATACACAAAGCAGTTGCGTCTGGTAATAATACATTCAGCAAAACACTGATTGTTGACTGTAGGCCTGTATCAAATAAGAGTATCACTTAATTGAGTTTCTATTGCTTATTATTAAACTCAATCGCATGTATTGCATGACCTGTACTAATCGCTCTCTATGAGAGTCGATAGGCGCTTATTTGAATAGTGGATAATGGTACTTTTAACCAAAACCGATTGCCAGGATGAAACATGGAAATCAACTCAAGATGATAATGTTTGCATTACACTCTTAAATGCAGAAATATTCACTGTTACCATCTAAGCCCTCATTCAAATAAACTATTCCATGTAGTTAACTACAGCCCATAGGGGCTATTCGAGCTATAGTCAGTATTAGCCAAATAATTTCATCTATTCGTCATAGGAATAATAATTACTGGATAACCATGTAACGACGATGACCAGATGTGGTAAATCACACTGACCACATCAAGGATTACACATATTTTCTGTATCATCAACGTTGCGATGACGTATAATTTTATTATATTACATCGGAAGTATTATTTTTATTATCATTTTTCTAAATCATTTGCACACACACACAAAATTCTGGTTCTTCACAGTTCTGATAGTTTTTTTTAACTGCAGGAAATGGGAAGGAATTCGGCTATGGCCTTTTGAAGGAAGCATCCCGGCATTGGCCTGGAGTGATTTGGGAAACCATGGAAAACCCAATTCTGGATGCCCGTACGGGGATTTGAACCGGCGTCCTCCCGAATACGAGGCCAGAACGCTAACCGTTACACCACCACACTGGGTACTGATAGTCAATACTCGATCTGGCCCTCAGATCTAAATTGGACATACAAAGAAAGGATTAACCTCTTTGATATTAATGCATATGAGAATCGAAAATGAGCGATCGTTGGTACGTTTTATTCCTTCTCAAAACTTCTACAGTTAGTTTGACTGAGGTCGGGAAATACGGGTCTACTCAAACTGACTCGTGTCTTCCAACAAACACTCTCTCAAGAACAGAGCCGGGCGTTGTGTAATGAGTGCCGCCAACTTTGACAATAAAGAAATAATTAAAATACACCACCATCAGAGAAGAGTTAATCACACAACCATATGAGAACTGAAAACGTTTAAACGAAAAAACTTCTAAAAAGAGCTATTTTTTTTTTAAATTTCTATGCAGTAAGCGTGTATTGAAATTTCTCACCTTCCATGACATACTGTTCCATTCTGTGCTGCTCCCGATGTAGTGTGGTGGCGTCCTGATGCGCGGGTCAGTTAAGAAATATTAATAAACGTTTTCCAGAGATTGTGATCGTAGGTTTCCTGTATCTACGTAAAGGTGCCTGCAAGAATTTTTTATTAGCTTTTCTTTTTTATACATCTGACTCGCATTTTCGTGTATTATTTCTTTAAGAAATAATATTCTTCTAAATAAAATAATCACACGTGTTCTTTTGTACTATTTGATGAAGGAAAAAAAATTGCTAACATGAAAGTTACTATAAGTAATACCTGAATTTCTATAATTTTAAAAGAAAAGGAGCAGCATATTTTCGAAATTTTCCGAGGCCTTCATGTTTTCTACGATTTTATTTTTTAGTATCGGCGCCGTTTCGGACATTTGGAATAACTAGATAAATTAATAATGCAGCGGTGTAATGTTATTTAAATATTTTCCAAAGAAATTTTTGCGATTCTTATTCCGCTTCTCGTATCTATGGGAAAATAACCTCACTATTCCTCTATATTTAAGTTCTTTTGAATGAATATATGTCAGTATTTCCCATGAGCCATTTTTCTACTCTTCTTGTATGTTTTGGTTCCGGCGCTATATTTCTTTTTAAAAGTTCTGCTGTTATTCTTCTTCGTATATTAAGATTTGTGAATCGGTTATTCTTACACAGTTCCAAATATGTTCTACTTGGTTTTGGGTTAACCAATGCGTTAGAGTAGGAATTAAATTTTTAACTGACTATTGAATATGAGAAGCAATTCACAATTATTACAAACACTCGTACACACACAACTATAATACATGATTACTTCCATGCACAGTACTACTCCAAACGTATTCAATGGTGCAAGCAAAGGCTTAAGCATAAGAGCTACTAAATGTTTTCATTAAACCACAGTCAATGACGGTATGGGAGTAGTGGAATGTGGGAACCGTCAGTGAATCAGAATGCAGCTGTAGGCCGAAACGTCAAGAAACTTGGCAACGACTAGTCAAATCAACTGCCATCAGTCGTGATTATCACTTAAAATAATACTGTAGGAATGTAAACTGAAATAGTGCGAGAAAATACTTAAAAACTTTTTGTAGAAATACTGTAAAATAATTTAAAATGAAATATAGTTATGATTCGCTGGCTTCATTTTCAAAGTGTATTACATATATGCAGCAAACTCGGTGTTTGTTACGGTCTGTCACTTATGGTTTCAGCATTGGCAGGTAGAAGCGGAGTGTAAATAAACCGGAAAGAAGATTATATAAAGCTGTTCAACTGAGTGCAGAGGCTTATTATGTACGACGCTTATTTTTTAAGTAAGTACCGTTTCGTCACACCGTGGCTGCAGCGCTACGGTCGGCGTTCCGCACATGCGCACTGGGTACCTGCATCTCTTGCCTACGCACTGACGCCATTACAGTCTAATTCTTCCTTGTTTACGTTGTTCACTGAGTGTTTAAGATGCCTCCGATAATCGTAAGTCCAGCCAACTGTGAAGTACGGGCTGTTATAAGATTTCTTTGTGCTAAAGGCCTAAAACCGATCGATATTCATCGTGAGATCTGTGTAGTTTACGGACAAAACATTATGAGTGATGGAATGCTGAGAAAGTGGGTGAGAGCATTTAAAGATGGCCGCACAAATGTACATGATGAACAACGGAATGGGCGTCCTTCGGTCGTTAATGAAAGTTTGGTGCAGAAAGTGGACAATAAGGTGAGAGAAAACAGACGCTTTACGATTTCCTCCTTGTGAGATGACTTTTCTAATGTTTCTCGTAGTGTTTTGTATGGCATTGTGACCGAGCACTTGAATTACCGAAAATTGTGCTCACGTTGGGTACCGAAAATGTTAACGGATGTGCACAAAACCAAACGTTTAGGCAGTGCATTGACTTTCCTTGAGCGGTACCACAACGATGGTGATGATTTCTTAAGTCAAATTGTTACGGGCGATGAGACACTGGTGGCCTACATCACACCTGAATCAAATCAACAGTCAATGGAATGGCGGCATTCAGATTCACCCAAAAAAGTGAAGTTCAAGCAAACGATTTCTGCCCGGAAAATCATGTGCACAGTTTTTTGGGACAGAAAAGGAGTATTGCTTGTGGAATTTCTGCCTCGTAATGAGACAATCAATGCAGCAGCTTATTGTGAGACATTGAACAATCTGCGCCGTTCAATTCAGAACAAAAGACGTAGCAAGTTGAGCAAGTGCATCGGTTTGCTGCATGACAATGCCAGTCCACATGTGGCTAATCAGACCAAAGATCTCATCACATCTTTTCGATGGGAAACTCTAGATCATCCTCCGTACAGTCCTTATCTGGTGCCCAGTGACTACCATCTGTTCCTGCACTTGAAGAAACACCTGGACGGTCAGCGTCTTGAAGACGATAACGAAGTCAAAACAGTTGTTATGCAGTGGTTAATAAGTCAGGCGGCAGATTTCTATGAGGAGGGTTTTCAGAAACTAGTACTACGTTATGACAAGTGCCTCAATATTGAAGGGAATTAGGTAAAAAGTAGAGTAAGGTACAGGCTTTCATGTAAAATTATTGGGATATATTTGTACGTCTTTTTTTAAATTTCAAAACGGTACTTCTTAAAAAACATGCCTGGTATAACATATCTCTTACTCGAGATATTTTGCCCTTAACTAATGACTG
>JARYHS010009186.1:21025676-21051676 GCA_031002005.1 Vandiemenella viatica
AAATGTGTTTTTCTGGAGGGTTAGTCTTTATATCCGGCTTTGCTAGAATTGTAGCTAGTACTTCCAAGGGCGGTTTTTGTCAAATATACGCTGCCACATGTTTTGTCCACATCCAAATTGACTCCGCTTTTCCGCATGAAAAACGATGTATAAGCGTATCCGTATTCCCACAAGTGTCACATCTAACGGTTGCCTTAAGATGTATGCGGTGTAGCTTTTCGTTGGTATCCAGGGTCTCGTTGGCTACTTTGTACCACAGCGTTTGGTTATCAGAAGGAATTGCCCTATTGAAAATGTTTCTCCACACGTTTTTCCAGTTAATATCCGGGTATATACGATAATACTTGCTACACGGGCGAATTAAACAGAAACGCCAATATCGAAAAATTTTAAAGAAATTTACTATGCAAAGGCGAACATCATCCAAAGTGCGTGGATTCTCGGTCGTTGAGTTTAATTAAAAACAAGAGACCGGCACCAGACGGAAACTGATAAGGTGCAACATTATTACAATCATCGACAGTAGTTCGATCTCTCTGTTGCTGTAAATTTGAAAAGAGTCATTCACTAAAAGACGTTAATTGTATTAAATTTGCGAGAGACCAAAATTTAGCCCCTCAAGCTAATTTCCTCAAATTTACACTTGTTAGCAAAACTTTCATTACAGGCAAAACGAATTTTCCGATGTCAGAAGTTTAATCCTCTCTTGGCAGGCTTCAGATGTGACATGTCCGCCAGTCGCTCAGCAGCCATGGCACCCACACACCACTGATTAACGTAAACATTTCAATAACAGTAATGTAAAATACTGTCCATTTAGATTTATTTTCGTCTAAGCAGCGTATAAAGTTATTTTAAAATGTTTAGTGTGTTTTTTAGTAAGCGGTTTTTACTTTTTTGAAACAATTTTTTAGTAGACCTTCTCGTCTTATTGACAAAGAGGTCACTAGAGCCGCCAAAAAAGCTGTAAGCTACGAACGGTCAGGTAATCGGCGACAGCCTGTAAGATGGAACCTTCCCGGCATTCACCTGCAGTGATTTAGAAAAAAACAGCAATCTGAAAGGCAGGGACGGTGATTGAACCAGCGTCCACCAGCACGCAAGACCCGAATATTAACCGCTCTTGTAACTAGGCCAGTGTTTCATACTCTACTGAAAAGGGTAAACGGATAACTTTAACACTTTTGTTCACTTTTTCATCATCTTTCTACTTTATTATTGCTGCATACACCTCGAGTTCAATTTGTTAGACGCGTCTAATATACCGGTAGTACGATCTACTGTCCTTAAACTGAACTCCGGATTTATTGGACCTATCTAAGGGGCAAGAATAATGTACTGAGAATGAAATCAGAATGAGTAAGTCCAGGCCCACATTGACGCGCAGTTGACACAGTTTCTGTGTGTCTACCTTTTGGGGCGGAACGGTGCGTATTGAGACGCAGAGCAGGGCAGCGCAGTACTGCGCCGCACGTGGCCTGCGCCACGTTGTGATCACGACACAGAAAACGTGCTCACTCGTGCCGGTTTTTACCGTAACACTTCTTCCGTTATTTATAATCTTACTTCGTTTTAGAATCATTTTTAACTCTGGAAAAAGACAAATTGATAGAGTGATTTATAATACCAGTCATTCAAATTACATAAAAATAATTTAAACAGGAAATTTGGACAAGGAAATCAAATAAGCCTAACAAGTGGTGAGTAAATTCAGCATTTATTTATCAAACAGTTGTTCGATCACAATTTTCACTTTTATTCTCTCATTTTGAGTTCAATTTTATAAGATATTTTTTTTAGTTGATCTATATTATTACATTATTTGTTTTCTTATTATTTTTACTACATCATTCAATAGTTCTTTGAGTGGCATTGTTGCTCTTCAAGGCAGTCTCCGTTCAACTCCTACCGGGAGATCGAGGATTCATTCTAAAACAATTTGCAATTTTCAGAATAATTTGTTGAACACTGTTTTTTGGTTGCTAGGGTTTAAGTCCTATTACGTATTTTTTTTTTAAATTAACATAAAATAAAAGAAGAATTACCTCAAAAATACTGACAGATTTTCATCAGTGCCAATAGGTGTATAAGCGTTGCAGAATAAATAGGGTCGGATTATGCTATGAATCTCTTCAAACTCAACTAGAGTCATGCGAAAATAATTCATAAATCTTTGTTTGGAGAATTCTCTTGTCAGTACAAAAGCCCGATGAGAGCTTTTCATGTAAGCACTTTTCAATAGTTTTACCTTCCTCAGCTTCAGATAAAGTAATAACAGTGTTTCATGCTCCGCATCCATGTCTGGCTCAAAACTAAAATGAAGGTCGACATCACATTTTTACACAACACAACAATGTTTTTGTCAACTGCCGCACGAAACTGCGGTCTAATACATATACGGGAGCAACTTCCCGACACAGTTTCTGTTTCCGTGCTGCCCTGCCCTGCTCTGCGCTGTCCCTACTGCGCCACGCAACGCAATATGAAAGGTCGATCACTAATCGTGTTTAGACCGGCGTTGCACCTGACAACGAAACACAGTTCACCAGTCATTGCGGACTACGTTACCTGTCCTTGTCCAAGGCTGACAATGGAAATATTTAAACTGAGTCGATTATGCTCACCATACAGCAACGTAACGAAAGTAATAATGAGGAGAAAAGTTGGAAGCACAATCGAATATAAAAGTTTCAGGCATGTCAATCGTACTAATTATTTTAAAATAACACTAATAAACACAGCCGCAGATCCATCCGTAAGATTCTGGTAGCCGCAAGTGTATTCTCAATGTAAATTCCACCTGTAACAGGTTTTCTTGTCCGTGAAATTAGAAGTATTTACCAATGTGCGAACGGAAGACCATGAAACACTCTTGAGTAGTTAATAAATCAGCAGAAAACTTGATGCAGCCAGTCACCGTCCGGGAGGAGTCGAGGAATCGAAAATACTAGAGTCACAGTCGAATACACCGGCGCGGCGCCCACAACACAATTCAGCAGTACACCCTGTGAGATAAACAACCTCACCTTTTGGGATTTTAACTTTAGTAAAGTTTTTTTATTTAGTGTTTGTAATTTTAAATACTAACATTGAATTTATAAGTTCCAAGCTCACATAATGGCAAGACAAATATACGAGATCTTTGGCGAATAAAGAACAGTTGAAAAAAATCGAAGAAAAGGTTTTGTTGGAAGAGGATGAGTTGGTTTGAAGAGAAAATGTATTGAGAGAAGAGGTGAAAGAGAAAGGCTTGGGGGAAAAGCCGCGAAGAATCCTGGCGGGATTAGTAATTGGAAAATATTAGCCTGAGGCAGAGAAATTAGAGTAATGATAAAGATAATGAAATATGGATTTTAATTGATAATTGGTTGTTATGTGGAAAACAGAAGATATAAGATAAGTAGAAGATGCTTTATTTAATTTATTTATTTATTTCGTATGGCAGAAGAAATACAAAAACAGTAACTACATTAACTTACAATAAATATAACTAATACTACAGACTGATGTCTAACGATTGCAGCCATTCAATTGCTTCTGTTGTCTCTTCGTGAATCTGATTCATTTTATTTAATAATGAGATTGTATTAAAGACAAAGGAGTTGATTTTTAAAGTTCGTGTGGTATAAGTTTGTTAATAGTGATTTGATTTACAGCGTGACTATCGAAATAAATTCAACGACGGACAAAGAGGGATAAATGAAATTCTTCTTTTTTATTATATGCTTAACGTCTCTCTAACAGCGAGATCTTTTAGAGACGGGAAAGGATGGGTGGGGGGGGGGGGCAAGGAATGGGATGGAATTCGGCCATGGCCTTTTGAAGGAAGCATCCCGGCATTTGCCTGGAGTGATTTGAGAAACCATGGAAAACCCAAATCTGGATGCCCGGACGAGGATTCGAACCGCCGTCCTCCCGAATGCGAGGCCAGAACGCTAGCCGTTACACCACCACGCTCGGTATGAAATTCATATGTACTGGTCTGATGCGGAATTATAAGTAAAAGTATTT
Organism: Vandiemenella viatica; assembly: GCA_031002005.1. Lineage (NCBI taxonomy): Eukaryota > Metazoa > Arthropoda > Insecta > Orthoptera > Morabidae > Vandiemenella > Vandiemenella viatica. The sequence goes on from JARYHS010009186.1 coordinate 21,029,688, forward strand.
TATTTAAGTGGGTAAAGTACATTTTCATATTTGTTAAAAAATAAAGAACCTTACAACCCGTAATGTCTGTTCTATATGTAAGGAAGAGATAGGGTGCTTTAACGTATCCTGTAAGAATCAGGAAAAATGTTTTAGCATGAAATATTGAGATAGGCTTGAGAAAGATTTTTAGTGAAAATACACTGGCGGAATTAAAAGTGCAACACCCAGAGAGGAGTGGTGGAATTTTAGGAAACCTTGTGGATGTATCCAGGGTCATACCCAGAGGAAATTATAACAAATGTAAATGGATCATACTAAGTTTATTACCTTTAGATACAGTTGTCAGTCAGTAAGAAGTGCGCGCACCTTGAGCACCTATATATTCGTGGATCATTGCCGGCACTGAACCAATAAGTGTTGTGATGTCTTTTTTGTGTGTGTCACTCTACGCCTGCATGTCTTGTGCAGTCAGTTGTTGCACAGTTTGCGCTGGGTGACCATGTGATCTAACGTGTCTACCCGTGCCATCCCAGACATGCTCTGTTGAGGACGAATCTGGGGACCGTGCGGTCCAAATTGTGATCGTAATCTTTTGCAAGGCTTGTGTTGTGATGCCTACAATATGAGAAAAGGCATTATTCTGTGGGAAGATGTGATTTGGGTAGTTGACATGAAGACTGTCACAATAGGGTGCAACACCCCGTTCACATAGTGGAGGGCTGTCATTGTACGTTCAACAACAATCAACTCAGTCCTGCTGTCGAAACTGACTGCCCCCAAGCCATGACACCAGTGGCTGCACCTGTGACGTTCTGGAATCACAGCAGCGTTAGCAGTTTCTCCACTACCCGTGCGTAAATGTTGTTGATTATCACTTTGCTACAGGCAGAATCGAGACTCGTCTCTAAACGCAAATGTACGCCATTCACGTGTCCATTTTCGTTTTGCATTACACCAGGTTAGACGATGCTTGCAATGAAATCAGCTCAATGTAACACATTGCATAGGGATCAGAGAGTGTTACTCAGCTTCAAGCAATTTGTTTACAATCGTCGCGGGGGGTGACTCTCTCTGTAACCACTGCTTGGATCTTGCCTGCAGTCACCCGTCTGCCAACAACAGCCACCCACACAATTTAGCGGTCTTCACGGGCTGTTATCCATCTGTATGGACCTGTGCCTTCTCTAGAAGTACTACAGCTTTCTTTCATCCACCATGTAACAAATCTGTATACTGACATATCAGTACGGCCAATCCTTCAGGAGAGTTGACGATATGATGCACCCATTTCAAACACGCCAACACTACGACCTCTCTCACAGTCAGATATTTAGGCGTAGACGGTTGTCACTCTTCGCCTTGGCGTAACAGAGCAACAACATCTTGTGGACCAAAAAGTACCATGTTACACCACTCTGTTCACCACTTATACGCTAAAAAATATAACAAATAGTCCCGTAATTCTCATACCGTTACATGTAAAACTTCGAATTTTTGATCGTTTAATACTCTTCTTATGAGGATAGTTGGGGTCAAATTTCATTCATTTATCACGACTCCGTCTGGGTGTTGCAGTTTTAATTTCCGCCAGTGTATATAGAATTAAAGCCTCGACCTACTTTCGGAATACCAGAATGAATTAAAATTAAATCTTTCCAAATGTAGAGCTGTAGAGCTGTAGACGGACGCTAAAAAAGTAGCCGGCCTCGGTAGCGTGGGGGCTAGAGTGCTAGCTCCACGTGCCGAAGGTCGCCGGTTCGAATCCGGCCGCGGGCATGGATGTTAAGTGTTGTGTGTCTGTGTGAATGTCCTGTCCGTCCTGTGGTGTCCATACATAAAAAGATACGATGTACACTGGATGACTAATTGTTCACTGGAAGCTAAAATATGATCACATTGAGCTGGCTGAATGGCCTTAGCCGCCGAAAGCCATTTAAAAAAAAAAGCTAAAAAAGTAGCGGACAAACAGAATAAAAACTGATAGTATTCTCAAAGTGGTATCTAAACAGACATAAGACGTTTCATCGAAAGACATGGGAAAGGAGAAACTAAAAGGGAAAACAGCTGAAATAAACAAAACAAAAAGAAAATAGATTCTGCGAAACGCAAAAATTGGGAGGTGGAATGTTGAGATGCAGTGTGGCAGGAGACTTGGTGCAACTCTTCGCTTAAGCGTTTTAGCGTCGTATTACCTAGAAAGCTGTCGTGCTTACGTAAGCAGCTTTTAACTTAACAGTTCTTTCCACAGAAGGCTATACAAGGCCACTGGAAAGCGTTTCTGCGAATAGTAGAAGTTGAAATGAAAAGGTGCAAATATCAACATATTGGACCGCTATTGATCTACAACATCTACACCAATGACCAGCCGAACAGTCTGGGCACTCGCTCTTTTATCTATACAGATGAAGCAATCATTGCTGCCCAGGGTAAATAAATCTGACAACAGCGCTTGAATACCTAGCGTACTATTATAAAATAATTACCTGAAGCTTAACCCTGCCTTTGGAACACAGTTACCCGTGAATGGGCAGTGTTTTATCTTTATAGTGTTAAAATTTTCGTCATGTTGGCCATTATACAGCCAGCGAGACGTTAAGTATTTTTAATTTCTTTTGAAACCTGGTTGGCCCCTTTACAGGCAAGTTTTAGGTCCCGGTGGTACCTTCACAGTCGCGCCTTTTTTGTGATTTATTTTATTTTGCTGACTTCATGGCTGACCCCTTTACAGTCGGTCATGCAGTCAGAAATTTAGTATATTTTAAGCCACACAGTTAGCTGGTTATTGTAAGGGTACTAATGACCGTGCTGTCGACGCGCCCTAAAGCCATAACAACAACAACAACAGCAACAGCAGCACCAGCAGCAGCAACAGCAGTCCTCCGAACAGAGAGGCTAGGTGGCAACTCAACATAAAGGCGCATTCCCACGATCCCTTGTAGGTGAGGTGAGGTGAGACGGGACGGGACCTCATTAGCCGAAGTGTAGGGACGACCGCGGGCCACAGGTTACTCCTAGCTTACCTTGTCGCCACCTCCCCACCACGTTGCCTAGTGTCGTTTGGCACAGAGCACTTTACAGCAACAGAAGGGGTGCAAACCGATGGCAACAGCGCACCGCTACACACGCCTGTGATGTTTACCGACTCAGTGTGGGTAGCTGCGTCTCGTCTCTGCTAGCAGAGGTGGCCCCGTCCCGTCTCGCCTCCGTTTACAAGGGATCTTTTTTTTTTTTTTTGTAACAGTTTAACGTCCCTTTTTAACAACGTGGTCTTTAGAGACGGGAAGGGATGGGGGCAAGGAATGGGAAGGAATTCGGCCATGGCCTTTTGAAGGAAGCATCCCGGCATTCACCTGGAGTGATTTGGGGAAACCATGGAAAACCCAAATCTGGATGCCCGGACGGGGATTCGAACCACCGTCCTCCCGAATGCGAGGCCAGAACGCTATCCGTTACACCACCACGCTCGGTTACAAGGGATCGTGGGAATGCGCCTTAACATATCCCACTGCGACACACCAAAATATCTGGAAGCTCGACCACACTATCGCCTTCTCAGATCATTGTGAGGACACGAAGCTGAGGGTGTGTACTCGGAAGGATATCATCCGAAGGACAGCTACGGAAACGGGAGGCAAACCCTAGGCATCCAATGTTTGGATGCGAATTACAACCCTTGAGGTTTAAATCAAGAGGAAGCTTCTTACATACAACGACACCGACTTCATTATCATCCAAAAAACGCAGAGTAGAACTTTGGCAAAATATGGGACAATTTGCAAATAATCAAATGGAGAAACCTGCAGCTGTCTAGAAACTTTCGTACATAACTTGGAAAGCAAATCCGAGAGGAGGAGCTCTGTGAATGCAGGGAAGGGCAGGACCAAGACACCTGCTGGTCTGACGAGCCCGAACACCGGCGACCTCTTCGCCTGCTGCTGTTTGCTGGGGCTCTCGCGGAATACGAATGGTTGATAATCTGCCCATACGATATAGAACTGCTAAAAATGTTTGCATAATTGTATGTTGTAATATTGTTTTATTGTGTGTTAAGTTTGTTTCCTTAAATTGTAATAAAGTGGTATCTTGCACACGATTAAATGAATAAACCAACATTATCTTCTCGCATTAAAAAATAGCGCAGGTTTAAATTTTGTTTGATGCGTTTTTCATGTATCGTTCTACGTAGGCCAGTAGCCTGCAAGTAATCGTTCAAAGTGGCTAGAGTTAGCAAGCTCCAACATACACTATCTTGCAAAATGTTTGCTACAGAACTTTAACCGACATACATTTAGTCATCATCTGTAATTCGATCCCTTCATGCAGTGAAAAAATCAATAGTATCCGGCGAATCTCCTTTTTACATTTACCTTTTTTTATCCTCATAGCTCTCTCTGTTGATTTAATTCAGTCCTCCATAGAAGTATAAGTTAATCTCTACATATCAAAACACCCCTTACAGCCTACTTCCTCAATTGGCTGCCTCATCCATTCTAATCTTTGTATTCCTCTACATTCCCTTACACTGAAAAATTAGGCGTACCCTGGGCAACGTCAGAGAATGAATCGAAATGTCCTGACGGCTAATCCTTTCACACCAGAAACATTACTACCCAAGCCCTTTTCAGGGCCACAATTAACAATCATCTCTGTTAACATAGAAGGCATGTCACCAGCCAAGGAAGAACTGCTACAAGACCTATGCAGTCAATATCAGTGCCATATACTGTGCGTACAGGAAACACACAGAGGTTATGAAATGCGTAGACCAAAAATAAACGGAATGCATCTCGCTATAGAAAGACCTCATAATCAATACGGAAGTGCAATCTTTGTACGTCCAGATGTACAAGTAATGTCCACTGCATTCACGGAACAAAATGACATTGAAATTCTCACTCTAGAAATGACGAACTGTACCATTTCGTCTTTTTATAAACCACCTGGTGCTGTATTCACTGTCAACAAACCACATAATTTCCATAATAAAGACATACAGATCGTGATTGGTGATTTCAACAGTCATAGCAATGTTTGGGGCTATGACCATGAAGATGAGAATGGGACTGCAGTACAAGAATGGGCTGAAATAAATCACCTCTCTCTAATCCATGATGCAAAACTACCTGCATCATTCAACAGTGGTCGGTGGAGGCGTGGTTTCAACCCTGACCTCATATTCAGTAGTAGCAGTATTAGCCACCAGTGCATTAAATCTGTCTGTTCCCCAATACCCAACTCACAGCATAGACCAATAATGTGTCAAATATATGCCGCAGTTAGACCACAGGAAGTACCTTTCCGTAGAAGATACAACTTCAAAAAGGCAAATTGGTCTGAATTCTCAGAACTATTGGATTCCGAAGTTCTTTCAATAGAACCAACACCAGAATGCTATGACATCTTCACCACGGCTGTAAAGAGATGTTCCAGAATGTCTATCCCTCGTGGTTGTCGGACATCTTACATCCCCGGTCTCACATCAGAACAAGCTGCTCTACTTAAAGAATACAACAATTTATTTACAGAAGATCCTTTTGGTGAAGCAACAGTGGAAGCAGGAAACAAACTCATTTCCATTATTAAAGAGACAAAGCGGAATCAGTGGATTAAAACTGTTGAAGACTTAGATTTCGCAAGAGACAGCCATAAAGCATGGAGACTACTGAAGCATCTAAACAATGATCCAACTAAGACCAAAACTCATTATAATGTTACCGCCAACCAAATAGCACACCAACTGCTATTAAATGGCAAAGCTAATCACAAGTCCAAAATGCCCATACTGCGGAAAGAAGGCCAAGAGGAGAATAATGACCTGACAATACCATTCAGCATGGAAGAATTGGATAAGGCTATAAGAAATTGCAAAAATGGAAAATCAGCAGGCCTGGATGACATTAGGACAGAACAAATTAAGCACTTTGGTCTAACAACAAAGAAGTGGATGCTTCAGCTCTTTAACAACTGTATGAGTAAATGTCAAATTCCAAAGATATGGCGGAAGAGCCGAGTGATCGCCTTGCTTAAACCTGGCAAAGAAGGAAACAGTCCAAAGAATTTTAGACCTGTTGCACTTTTATGTCACCTCTACAAACTGCTTGAAAGAATGATCTTAAACCGGCTGTTGCCTGTAGTTGATCCTTTGCTTATTCCTGAACAAGCTGGATTCCGCCCGGGTAAAAATTGCACAGGACAACTACTAAACCTCACGCAGTTTATAGAAGATGGATTTGAAGCTCGTAAGGTAACAGGGGTGGTATTTGTTGATTTGTCAGCAGCGTATGACACCGTCAACCATCAGCTGCTACTAGTCAAGTTCTACAATCTGACCAGGAATTTTATTCTTAGTAAGTTCATTGCTACTCTTCTGCAGAACCGCAGATTCTTTGTTGACTTCCAAGGTCAGCGTAGCCGTTGGAGGCCACAGAAGAATGGTCTACCCCAAGGAAGTGTGCTAGCCCCATTATTGTTTAACATATATACCAATGATCAGCCTATACCACGCAAATGCAGGAGTTTCGTGTATGCTGATGATCTTGCTCTGGTCTCACAGAGCAAAGACTTTGAATCAGTGGAGAGCACCCTTACCAACGCTCTGGAAGATTTGTCAAGGTATTATAGCACGAACCAGCTTAAACCAAATCCTACGAAGACACAAGTATGTGCTTTTCATCTAAGAAATAAAGAAGCAAATCGTAGGTTAAAGGTAACATGGTCGGGGGTCGAACTAGAACACTGTGATACTCCAAAATATCTAGGAGTGACCCTTGACAGATCACTTACATTCAGGAAACATTGCATGAACTCCAAGCTGAAAGTTTCCAGTAGGAACAATCTCATAAGGAAACTGGCTGGATCGCAGTGGGGCAGCCAACCTGAAACAATTAGAACTTCTGCCTTAGCACTATGTTATTCGGCTGCAGAGTACGCCTGTCCCGTATGGCACAGTTCAACCCATGCCAAACAAGTAGACACTGCACTTAATGACACGTGCAGAATCATAACAGGCTGCTTGAAATCAACTCCAGTCGAATGGCTCCACCGTCTCGCAGGAATAGCACCACCTTCTGTTCGAAGGGAAATAGCAGTGAACAAGGAAAGGAGGAAAGTGAACCATGAAAAATCTCATCCACTATATGGGTATATCCCTCACAGGCAAAGACTTAAGTCCAGGAAAAGTTTCCTAAGAATATCTCAGGAACTTACAACAACAACTGAAGAAGCCAGGTTACAACTATGGGAAGCTAAGGCTCCCCTTCCGCATGGCTGGGGAAGAGTGTCTGAATCTTTGCCACCTGGTTATGACAAGGGATGGTTGACATGGAAATCTTTGAATAGGCTGAGATCAGGAGTGGGCAGATCCAAAGTGAATTTAGCAAGATGGGGCTATACTGAGATCAGTGATATCAAGTGCGACTGCGGTGAGGACCAGACTGTCCAGCACATGCTCCAGTGTCAACTGTGTCCAGCATCCTGTTCGGCAGCTGAACTGTATGAGGCCTCAGAAAATGCACTGGAAGTGGCCAAGTACTGGTCCAGTATAATTTGATGACTGTAATTGTGTAATTGTATGTTTCTGATACGAAATAATAATAATAATAACCTGTGCTTAACGCAGCATCTTGTTCCCTATGCTGTCCAACTTTTTCTCAAGCTTCTTTCCGCTCCAGTACTTCCAAAAACCGTTCATCTCGAACTTTATCTTTCATCTTAATTTCCAACGTCCTTCCATAATCCTCAAATTTGAAACTTCAATGTTCATTTATATATATATATATTAGTTCATGTACAAGATTTACTTCCGTAAAATGTTATTATTAAAATAAAAAAAAATAAAAAAAACAAACAATTTTGCATGTTTCAATCTAGAAAATTACCCTTCTAGAATAATTAAAGTTGTTTCTAGTAGTTCTGTTCTGATTCCGAGATCGTTCTTGCATTGACAGTCTGGATCGAGATTTACACGTCGTTGACATCGTCGTCATTAAAGGCCGCAGAGGATTGGGGACAAACAATTCGGTGGTGGCCTACGAAAGCAACCATCCTGGCATTAGCCTGGAGTGATTTATGCAAACCATAGTAACCGAAAAGTTGATCCGTGGATATCAAAAACATTTCCCACCACTAGTCTCGCAAGGCATAGCCAGTAGATGAAATTTTTATCTCTTGATCTGTTTACGATTTCAAACTCTGGATTCAACCTGAACCGTCGTCTTTTTGATTCTATTCCCTTCATTCAAAATCAGTGCGTTAGCTTAGAGAGTGGAATAGTTTTCTGTGAGCAACTCATATGAAATGGGCATCGTCTACGACTTGATCTGCCCTGACCTGAGCTTACCTGACCGCTAGTGTGAATGCTATCCAGGATCGTGAGCTGAGCTGAGCTGACCGCTAGTGTGAATGGGTCTTTAGAGTTAGGAGAAATTAGACGGCAAGGAAGTGGAAGGAATTCAGCGGCGACTTTTTTAAGGAACCATCACAGTCAGCAGTGAATTCTAGAAACCATGAAAAATCAAAATCTGGATGGCGGGATGGGTTTGAACCCGCGTCCTCTCGAGCATTACCGCTCACACACCGCACTCGGTCTCAAGGTGGAAATCAAATGGTCTACTGAGCCTAAAGTATAAATAAAAAAAATCAAGTTTCTACACTGAATAATGACAGGAATATTTTATTTCATGAAGAAAATTTTCTTGAAAAAAAAATCAGTCAGTGCTGGAGAAAAGAATACACTCGAGTAAGAAATATAGTTCTATTTCGAAGTAGACTGCGTGAAAGGCACCACATCAAAACGATTTAACGACGGAAAATGTTTTTCCACCGGAAGGTAAGCGACAAGCGAGATGGAGACAGGCGGCAGTGCGTGATGTTGTGTAGTGGCAGTGAAGGCCGTCGACTCAGCAAGGACACGATGCCCTGACCAGCTGGCTGCAGAGAGCCAGTCTGTCACAGGCGAGATAAATTTCAAACGTCAACTTTCCACACGTTATGAGCTGACAAAAGGAGAATTTAAAAAAAAATCGTAAAATTATAGTATCGTATCGGCTTACAATTGAGAACTCAATTTCATTAACCTGAAAATAAAAACCCGAGCGCAAGTCAAATAAAAAAAAAGGAAATATCAAGGAACTTTAAATTTCTCTTCAATATCTACCGTATTTTTATTTCAATAATAAATAGTATATAATAGTAATAATAAATAGTATATTAATTACTCGGTTTGTTTACCGAGAAACATTCATAAATATTAAAAATACTTACCACTAATTTAGTTCGTACGATGCGAGCAAAATAAGCAAAATCCTATATTTCCTATTATTTTGTCATAGCAAATTCATTTTACTAAAAATGCTATTAATGTAGAGTGTTTTGTGACATACAGTGTTGGGTAGCGAGTACCTTTATCTGCGTTACTAACTCTTCATGGGGCTACTCCGCCGTTCAGCTATCTGGGGTGGATTCACATTGCCTTCGCCAATGGTGGAAGAGAACTGCACGTGTTTCTATTTACTGTGCGTTTTTTTTAACTGCTTTACGTTTCTGAACAGCGAGGTCTTTAGAGACGGGAAAGGATGGGGGCAAGGAATGGGAAGGAATTCGGTCATGGCCTTTTAAAGGAAGCATTACGGCATTTGCCTGGAGTGATTTGAGAAACCATGGAAAACCCAAATCCGGATGCCCGGACGGGGATTCGAACCACCGTCCTCCCGAATGCGAGGCCAGAACGCTAGCCGTTACACCACCACGCTCGGTTTACTGTGCGTGACGTGAGTAGTGTGATGTTTGCGTTGTGAACGAATGAAATGTGAAAAAAGGAAAAGGGGAAAACCTGGTGATGGCCCATTCACGTATACTACTCCGAAAGACACCGCAGAGGCAGCCAGGATTAACGTGCCCATTTGACGGAAGAATGAATCACCGTCGACGAAATCACGTTCCCACGGCGGAGAGGTTTGATTGGCGATTGGGAATTCTGTTCCGCGCCGGCAGTCACGTCCAACCTCTGTCTGATTGACTGGGTCATCGGTTGGCATACGTTACGAGAGTAGATACATTCAGTACTACTTGAAAAATTTTGATGCTGTTTTGATTACTTTAGTGTCATAAATATTATAAATGTTACTCTCACACAATGATTTAATATTTATTAATCATACACATTATAAATTGGCTACTAACAATCACACATAGGATCTTTACGTTTCATTGAGTCGCTTCACGGCGTGGTATACTAATTTCGTCGAATGGATTTATCCGAGCCAATTGCTCTTACGCTACTGTAAGGTCGTAATAATGTAAGTGGAGCTGGACACTTTGTGGGTCTGTCCTACAGTAGCAGCTGACTTTCATAAACGATTTTTACCACCAAGAATCACCCACTTGTGCTACCTCATAAATAAAACAGCGTTATGTGCACCAAGCTACACTCGTCTGGCTAACCACTGCCGGATCCGTTAGACCATCGGTTCAAAACCTTTATTGGTACACGACCCACTTTTAAGTAAAAAAAAAAAAATCGTGACCCACCTAATATAAGAGTCTATCTAATATCAGAATGGGAACTGTTGTATGACATCGATAAGCAATCGGCTATATTATCCTACGAAAAGACAAATTTTCATACAAAGGATATAGGGGAGACCGGGGCAAGTTGACGAGCGGGGCAAGATGAAGAATGATTTAATTTAAATTCCCGCTTCTATGTAGCAGCACTGTATTCATACTACTAGCTCTCTGTACGACTAGGAACTAAAATATGGAGCACTGGCGTCGCTCGTGCTGTATTGTTCCTTGCTATTCGCTGATCGAGAATTCTCTGTGACGTGATGTAATTTTCTACATCTCTGAATTAAGACTTCGCAGACTAACAGGTGAGAAATTGTTTTATACTTTGTCATACATGAGTAGCTTAAACAATGTGCTTTCATAAAGGCTGTGTATTTGTATCTCATTCTTTTTTAAACTGCCGCAATAATGGAAAGTTTCGAAGATTGTCGTTCGGGGCAAGTTGGCTGGGGTAAGTTGACGACCTCGTCATCTGGCCCCAGATGACTTTCGCTGTGTCTGTTTCAGTCTTTGAGTGCCTTTTTTGTGTTTCGTGTAAGAGTCTTGACTTGCATGACTCACATAGTTTCTCTTAAAATTTGGAAGGGCGCTACTTTACTTATTGATGACACATTATGATCCAGATATGGTGAGAACTTATAAAAAGAAGTCCTCCAGAGGCGAGTGGAACCGAAATGCTTTGGATGCTGCAATAATTGATGTCAAAGGAGTAAAAAAAGTCCTGCTTGGATGCAGCGAACGTTTACAATATCCCTGATGCAACATTACCTCGCCATTTGAAGAAAAGAGATGACGTAAGAATGGAATGTTTGTTTCATACGCACAGGCTTGGGATGCAAGAAATCAAAGTTTTACTAAGAAACTGACGTTTACCTCTTCTGAATTAAAGAAAAAACCCGAGTTGAGACAACATCTAGAAATGCTTCTGAAGAAAGTTTAGTTCAGTGTCCTGGATGTGATGAGATCTATGAAGACCCTCCATCCGATGACTGGACACAGTGTTGCATGTCCTTTAAATGGTGGCACAAAGAATGTTCACACTGTGAAGGAGGGAAATTTGTATGTGACTTCTTATAATGTTTGCACATCACTGTATGCATATTAATGCATAACAATAAAAATGTATTACAGTTTCATTAAGTGTCATCTTGCCCCGTGGTTAAAGTCATCTTGCCCCAGTACCGGGGCAAGATGACAGTTTTGCATTACTTTCTAAAATTAATAAAAAACTTTGATAATATGAAAATAAAATTATATATAATTACGAACATTTCAATAAAAGACCAGACTAATAATATTTGCAATGAAAAAATATTTTCTTCAAAAAATAAATTTATTAAAAATGTTTAATCGTTAACATCGTCAACTTGCCCCGGTCTCCCCTACTATCAACAACAACAAGGATTGGTAATACATAAAACAACAAACATATCATAGACTGGGAGGCGGCTGCACAGACCACTACCTCATCAAGTTGACTGCTGAAAATCCACGATCAGAAGTAACTCGATCAGCATATTAAAATGCAACTGGTTTGCCAATTCGCTTTTTGTTGGAAACCACCTGCAGACCCGATTTTAGTGGTTGATTGATAGGTTTGTGTTTTACTGCACCCAAATGTGTGAAAATATGGAAGACTGGAAACAGGAAAACATAATGGTACACTTACCAGTCAACCACTAAAGCGGGATTTGTAGGTGTTTTCCACCATGATATGATCAGTGGCATTTTAATTGCAAATTGAGTTTTAACTAATCCTATAATTTCAGCCGTCAATACGACGAGGTGATGCTTCGTGCAGCCGCCTCCCGCTTTATTACAAAGATAATAAACAATAAGTTCAGTTATAATAAAACACAACTTTACAATCAGTGAGATTTCTGGCCCTGATGTTTTCATAAACAATAAAGTGGGAAAAGCTCGTTCACACAAGTACGTCGCGTTGAACGGCATCAAGAACTTCACAGCTAATTTAGAGATTTCTGGATACTCTCCTCGTATATTCATCCAGAAAAAAAATTAAGGATTTCATGATTCTTGCACTTATAAAATATCGTGTTATATTTTTGAAATAGATGAAATAAAAGATACATTTTTGTGGCAGAAACCTCGATTGTTCCGCGACCCACCAGTGGGTCGGGACCCATACATTGGGAACCGCTGGGCCGCTGCCACTACATTCGACGGTTGTTTGACCGCCCCAGTCCAGACAGTGGCCCATGTGGCCAGATGGGCGCTTGCACACTCGGCGGATTTTCAACCGCTTGTGCTTTGCGTTTTCAGTCTGTGTAAAGTTATCATTTTTTTAATTTAAAAATCGTAATATGAGTTAAGTGGTGATATCTTCTCATTTCGTTAGTGGAAGCTAGACCAGTTTTAAGAGACGAAACAGTGGTTTCTTTTAAAGATCGAGACGCTACCAGGAACGCTTGGAAAGAAGTGTGCTTTGAAGGTGGAATGATTTTGACGAAATGGAAAATTAGGAAAAATGCTTTTGGATAGTAAACTATTGATCGCGTATTTACATAAATTTTTGCCGCTTCAACTAGAACTTGAAAAATATTGAATAACATTTTATAGAAAGATTTTGATGTTTAACAGTATATAACTGTGTCCTTATATCTTAGACATTTGCCAAGGAACACTATCAACATCCTAAATTCTGTCGCTCGACATTTTGAGACCTTTCTTTCTTTTTTCAACACAGCATTTACGAATACAGTGAGACAAGCTGTTTAGTAAATTTGGCATCATCTTCGCCATTTCCTTTCGATTTTTCTTTGTAAAGTAATAATTTTTATAACACTTAACGTATTACAACCTAAGCAAAAATGTTTAACTAGTCGATTGTGCTTGTAAGAATAAAAGCAATGCAGAGTAAACTCAACAGTGATGAGTACACAGTGAAGTATATGTATTAGTTACAAATAAATGTATTAGCCATTATATGGCATACTGTATTTTTCAAACTTTTCTTGTACACCTATTCGTATTCACCTAAAGGAGTTTTCACCCTAATTAACATAAAACAAATATAGGGGATTGAAATTATATAAAATTAAATGTTTATCTATGGTAGTTCAATGACAAATCTACTTACTTCAAGGTGATTGCCAGCATTTCCACACGTTAAATACCATTCATCAACTGGGTATTTCTCGTTTGAATGCCATACTTTAGTTTCGCAAGAAAACTGTCGATATAAACATCCAAAATTAATTGAAAAACTTGCTGTTATTGTTCCTCATATATTCTGTTATCCTTTGGTTTTTTCTTTTCCTATTTCTATGGCGACGGAACGTCAAAATAACAATTTTAAAACCTAAATACGAAATAATAAACACAAAATTAACGAAATTAACTTCTAATTTCACTAAATTAAACTCAAGTCACCAAAAGCAAGGTACTGACGCCCGACCTCGTCACCTTTTTCCTGCTCTTCTTGGCAGTGGAAGTTTCACCTCTGAAATAGCAGCGGTAGTTCGACCGCTGAATGTGTAAACACCTCAAATTCTATAGGCGGCGACGGTTAAGTTTCCGTTGCGGACGAAACCGCCTAGTGCGTAACCGGCCTTTACAGTACGGCACCTCAACTGCGAGCGGCTTTGAGGGAGTTCCTGTTGCTGCGGACTAGAGAAGTTCTGTAATCGTTTGAGGCCTTCGCAATGTGTGGGGCTGTGTCACGGCACCTGTTTTCCAATTCTGATCTAATAAAAGACGTTAATAAACCTATTTTCTACGGAATAGTGACAATTAAAAGAGTCGCTCTGTGTTTTGTCAACGTATAAACAAATTTTAGTAGAAAATCAGCGTAACATCTTCTTACAACGGTCGATTTTCCTAAGTCGGAATTGAGTAATGGTTTTAAGATCAATCCTCTCCCTTGGATTAATTCTTCAACTTCGGTGTATATTTTTTCTATTTCTTCGTCATCTTCCTGTGACGTTGGCATATACACTTGTACTAACGTGATTGGGGCGAGCTTAGTTTTTTAACGTCATCAAAATAATCCTGTCTCTAAACTTTTCATAATAACACATCCACTTCCCTACTCTCTTATTCATTACAAATCCTACACCAGTGACTCCATTGACAGCTTGTGTGCTAATTATCCTGTGTTCCCCAGACCAGAAATCTTGTGCGTCCTTCCATTTAATCTCGCTAATCACAAGAACATCTAACTTAAGGTGTTCTATCTCCCTTTTTAGATTTTCTAGCCTACCTGGCCTATTCATAATTCTAAAATTCCACTCTACGACTCGTAGAATGTTTCTATCCATTCTGATGACTCCTCCATGAGCAGTCCCCACCCGGATATCCGATTGGGGGATTATATTACCTCCGGAATATTTTACCCAGGAAGAAGGCATCATGATATATGTAATTTGAGAGGATAACATGTCCTCGAGATACCCTTTGGGTGTTTAATGCAGTGGTTTCCCGTTGCCTTCTGCATCCCCATGCCGTTGATCATTTCTGATTCATTCGCCTTTAGGAGCCGTTTCCAACCCCAAGGGCTAGAAGGTGCCCTGGACCACTCCCCGCTCTTCCGCCCTCCTTTCGGACGCCGTTGGCAAGCAGTGGGTGACTCCTTATACCGGGAATCTTTCAGTCGCCAGAGCCTCGTCCGTGCAAACAAGGTACACCACGTGAATAAGAGGTTGACATTTGGTTGGAATAGGCTATTATAGTCTCTCCCAAACCCTTACCAATACATTTTAGTTGTATACAAAATTTATTTTTTTAATTTATCAATTTATTATTTGTTTTTGCGCAGTGCAAAAACTGTACTACACTTTCCTTGTTTGGAAATGAGCCAATTCAACAATTTTTCCAATTCTTGTTCGTCAGTGAGATTACCATATACATGTAATATTGCGATGTTATTGAGTCTACCTTGCAACATTGTCGATCTTTGGTAAGCCTTAATTCGGCATAAGACCGAAAAATTTCGATCATTCGAACAGGACGTTCCAGGAATCGTGACGAGTAATCGTCCTCTAGTCCATTTGCACTTTTGTAAAAAAATCTACAACCGCACTCAATTTATTGCATGCTCGTCTTTCCTTTTCAAAAGTTGAAAACACATGGCTCTATCACTCTGCAATCTTTCTTGGTCAAAATTAGGTTATAGAAAATAATTCTTTCAACATTTGTGGGCTGGTCCAAAGAGAATCGTTCTAACGATTTGAAGTGGATGGAATTGTTTTACGGAAAAATCTTGATGTGTTTGGAATCGGAGATTTTTGGTTCTACCTTGGTCGAGGCGATGTCAATTTTACTCTGATGTTGGATTTATGATTCGTCGATTACAAAGTTAGTACCTGACTGCACATTTTGCACCAAATTTCTTCGTATTTTGAATCTCGAGCACGGTACAAAACATTGGTGATTGCTTTTATCTTCTTATACGATTCAATTAACGCATAGATTCAATTTCTGCAGATCTGAATTCAAAATTTCTACGCGAACAAAAATTTCTATCATTACTGTTAAATAGAAAATACACTCAAACTATTCCATGTAGGAAAGATAATTTGGATGAAATGGACAAGGGAGGCCAAATTGATAGTGTAGCACTAGATCTTTCAAAGGCTTTAGACAGAGTGAGCCATAAAATGGTAGTAAATAAGGTAAAATCTATTGGAGTGATAAATGGCTCGTGACAAAACAGTTTAAGTTGGCAACATCCCTGTACTTACAACATTTGTGGCCGCTTTCGGTAAGGAGTGAGTGGGTAACGTATCGAAGCAGATAATGCAATTCTCATCAGGATACTACCATTTTTTGATAGGTGCCTTACCTCTCGGAGACCCCGCTTTCATGTCTGGACGTATCCGGAGATGGCAGAGTGGATATGAGCCTGGATTGGCAGAACCGCCGTCCAGGGGTCTCTCGACGTCCAGGGGTCTCTCGAGCTGTGGAGGCGAGCGGCGACGATGGCGACGGGGCCT
This sequence comes from Vandiemenella viatica, assembly GCA_031002005.1. Lineage (NCBI taxonomy): Eukaryota > Metazoa > Arthropoda > Insecta > Orthoptera > Morabidae > Vandiemenella > Vandiemenella viatica. Next base: position 21,046,190 of record JARYHS010009186.1, read on the forward strand.
CGACCGACAGATCTCGAGGGCAGAGGTCACTGAGACGAGCGGGTAGCCGGCAAGTGGCGACCCGTACAAAGTCATAAGTGTTTGTGTCCACAGGGTCAATTGTGACTTGAGGTGGTTTATGTGAAGACAGGTGCTGGTGTGTCTTCCCCTGTGCTGACCGGTAAACACCCACGTTATAAAAGTGCGCTCTCTTACCCAAATAGCGACTTTGGCGAGGAAATCGCAGATAATAGTCTCAGTCTGCCGAACGTAACGAGTTTTGGCGGGAGAAATAAATTCAGATAACTTCTTGTTTATAACAAAATCACTTAAATCAGTGACATGCTTCTGGCCTTTTTGATTAGTCAATTTGTTTATGAGTGGCAAATATTTGAGTGCTGACAGAAATGATATGTTCATTTTGTGTGTAAATTTAAATGCCTGAATAAATGTGCAGGTTATGGAATTTTGTTGATTAGTCGTGATTTCATACATTTTTAATTGATTATGAACCCTTTTTAAATTGAAATGAATTTAAAAAAAAAATTACCTGAGTTTAAAATTAAATTCATATGTTTCATAAATTAATAAGGCACCCATACCCGCACGTGACAGTATGGACGGACAGGAACACCACATTCACACAGACACAACACTAAGGCACCCTTGCCCTCGGCCGGACTCGAACCGGCGACCTTCGGCACGCGGAGCCAGTGCTCTAGCCTCTACGCTACCGGGGCCGGCTTGCAGGGTATTAAATCATTACTTCTTTTACGAAACGCGGAAGCCCAGATGTTACTCCCGGTTTGCAACGGTTGCGGTTTGAAATGCTGCCTGGACCACTCGTTATTACAGGGAGATACACCGTGTTTAACTGTACTTAAGTGGCTAAAATTATACGGTGAAAGACCGTTAATAATTCAGCTAGTGAGTTCTACGTTTGGTCTTACACTCTCATGCCGTCTGTGCTGCCCTCAATCGCGTAATTTTTAAAAATTCGAAACTTCTTTTGCAGTGGCTTCAGAGGCAAACGTGCAAGAACAGACAAAAGGCTAATCACAAGTGTTGAATTATTTCTAGTATCATGAGGTTACTACAACAACACAAATTAAACTGTTTTTCAGCTAGTTTTAGTTTTCCGCGTCTTGCTTTGTTTTTGGAACCATCATTTTGTCTATTTATTTACACACTAGCTGTTACCCGCGACTTCGTACGCGTTGACGTAGAATTTCATTGCCAAAAATGAATATAGGAAGTTGTTAGTAAAGCAAGATTTGCACCAAACAACACCGAGTTGGCATAATATGACAGGAAAGCCATCACTATATCATTCCACCGTCGAACCTGTCTCATGAAGAGAATTAATTTCCAAAACAGAAAAACAAACGAAGGTGCGGGGATGTAAGGGAGGGGAGGGTTTAACTGAGGGCAGCTTTATTTTCGCTTGGTCTTTTCTTCTTTCTTCAGCATGAGCATCCGATTCTTGAGGTCTAATAAGCCGCTCGTGCTCTTCTAGATCTTCACCTCGTGCCAGGTTTACGCCCGCAAGGCATGTCAGAACAGAAGACAAAATAAACTGGTGCCAAAAACTTTTAGGCAGGCACAAAGTAATGGTACAGTGCAGAGCAAATCGACATCTATACTAAATAATAAGTTTTGTCTCTAAACGAAATTTATTAACAAATCATATAGTAACAGACTGCGCGAGACACACAACTTGAGCAACCTAAGTAACATTACAAACACACGCATCCGTCTGTCTGTCACCATTCAATAAGTTCTCAAAACTTCGTGACTAAAACAGTTATTCATACCGAAAAAATATGTCCTGTTTCCAGATACAAAATATTTCCTTGTCAAATTCCTTCAATATCGGCAGAGCCATTTAGTCGTTAAACGTAACAAAAAGGCAGAGACTTACTTCCGCATTTATAATATTATTAGTGCATATCACACACACATACACACACACTGCGAGAGAAACAACGCATGAGTGATCAATATTGTGTAAAATATTGTGTAAAATAGTGTACTTACATCGTAGTTAGACCGCGTATGATTTGCCACCCATTGCACCCCTAAATTTGTGATATCTACAGTTTATAATGGAATCCGAAAAACTGACGGTTCAGGCGTGGCTCATACGATCAAAATCAATTATTAAAAATTTTTGCTTCCAGCGGGCCTTGAACTGCAGACCACAATCCAAGCATTAGTAATAAAGTGCATTAAGCTCTGAACCTCCAGACCGCTATACTAGAAGATACTACGTCCAATGCGTCAGTCATCGCCGTTTCGGTAATTTTTCAAAATTACATGACAGTGTGTACTATTTATGCAGAAAAAAGTATCCTATGTCCATCCTAATGCCAAATCGCATCTGCTTGTCAAATTTCATCACGATTTAGCCCAAGAAACGTAACAAACAGACAGAGACACGGATAGACAGAGTTACTTTCCCATTTATAATAATAGTATAGATTGGTACAGATCACACACACACACTGACTGCGAGAGTAACAACGGCTGAGTGATTAATATATCGTCAAAACTGTACACCTACAGCATTGTTAGACCGCGTATAATTTTCCAAGCATTGCACCCCTAAATTTGTGGTATTTACTGTCTAACATGGAATCCGGAAAACTGACCGTCCAGGCGTGGCTAATATGATCAATAACAATTCTTAAAAATCTTTGCTTTTATTGGGATTTGAACCGGAGGCCACAGTCCAAACATTAAAAAGCAAGGGCGTTAACCACTGCGCTACCAGCCCATTGTAGGCTAAAGCACTACAAACTGTTCGACATCCTAAGCATCACTCTATCACCGTTACAGTAATTTTTCAAAATTACATGACAGTGTGTACTATTTATGCAGAAAAAGTATCCTATGTCCATCCTAATGACAAATCGCATCTGCTTGTATAATTTCATCACGATCGGATTAGTCCGTTTAGCCCAAGAAACGTAACAAAAAGGCAGAGAAAGAGTTACTTTCGCATTTATAATATTAGTATAGACTAGATGACCCATGCGAAAATTTCGCGAATAAAATGCGATGAATAGTGAGGTTGAACATGTCACCAAGTTCATTCATTACTCTTCATACTGCTACTTCATTTATCGATTTTGGTTAGAAATCCAGGAGATAAATGGCTCGAAACACAAAAAAAGTATTTTAGAAATATTGACATTTTTGCGCTTTATGGGTCGAATTACGAAAAATTCCTTTCTTAGAATATAATGTTATCACGGCGGAAATCTTAGTCTTTAATACGATATGTCATTTATCTATATCGATTAGATATCAAGGGAAATATAAGGCTCGTGACACAAAAATACGTTGTAGAACAATTTATACTTTTTCCCTTTAATAGTTCAATTCCAAACACTTCTTTCTTAAAATATGATGTCAGCAAAGCTGAGACATTATTCCTCACAATCGTACTTGATTTATCGATTTTGGATACATATCAAGGGAGATAAGTGGCTCGAGACACAAAAAACGCATTTTAGAAAAATTGACTTTTTTGTCTTTTATGGGTCGAATTACGAAAAATTACTTTCTTAAAATATAATGTTACCACGGCGGAGACCTTATTCTTTAATATGATACCTCATTTATCTATATCGGTTAGATATCAAGGGAGATAAATCGCTCGTGACACAAAAATCGGTTATAGCAAAATTTATACTTTTTTCCTTTAACGGTTGAATTCCAAAAACATTCTTTCTTAAAATATGATGTCACAAAGCTGAGACATTACTCCTCATAATCCTACCTCATTTATCGATTTTTGTTATATATCCAGGGAGATAAATGGCTCGAGATACAAAAAAACGCATTTTAGAAAAGTGACATTTTTGCCCAGTAAGGGTCAAATTACGAAAAATTACTTTCTTAAAATATAATGTTACCATGGTGGAGATCTTATTCTTTAATATGATACCTCATTTATCTATATCGGTTAGATATTAAGGGAGATAAATCGCTCGTGACACAAAAGCGCATTGCAAAAATATTGATACTTTTGCCCTTTAAGGGTCGAATTCCGAAAAATTTCTGGCTTAATATATGACGTCACTAAAGCGGAGATCTTAATCTTTAAAACGATACTTCATAAAACGGTTTCAGGTAGGTATCCAGGGAGATAACTGACTCGTAACACAGAAAACAGCATTTTAGAAAAATTTGCATTTTTGCCCTTTAAGGGTCGAATTCCGAAAACTTTCTTGCTTCAAATACGATTTAACCAAAGTGGAGACCATAAGCTTTAAAATGACACCTCATTCATTGATTTCGGTTAAGTATGAAGGAAGATATAGGCTTGTGACATAAAAATACCTTATAGAAATAATATATATGATGATTATACTAGGCGACAACGATATCTGCGGTGCTTTGATGTGTGAATTATTTCTATGTAGTTTGAACCATGCTCATGCTGCTTAGTACGAAACGAAAGGGTTCATCAAACAAAAAAGTGATAAAAATTATTAGCAGTGGTAGTATTAGTCATTACAGAGTAATTAATTCGTTATAGAAATTGAAAAAATCCCATAAATGAGAGTCATTAAAATAATTAATTATGACTTAAAGTCAACTGTAAGATAAAAACGATAAATTTTATTAAAAATTATTAATGTATTGGCAGGTACTGATTGATATTTTACTACTCGAAATAGTACTAGTCAGATCTGATGCATTTATCCCCGTGGTCTTTCCAAACCGTAAAAGGTTTTAGGAGCACGCCCTTCCGGATAGGCTTCTCCACCGTCTCTTTTAACACACATGTGTGTTACTTTATCCCTTAGAATATTCAGTGGAATTTTAACAATAATACAGTTTAGTAACATTGTCACGCAAGATTTCGTAAAACTGTGACCAACTGAGTAAAGAACCACACAGTGACCACGGACAGCAAAGGCAAGTAGCAGAGGGCGCCAAGAACACTGACTGATCGAGACGACCTCTACGTGAGTTTACGGAGAAAGGTATCGATAACTACACCTCAGGGAATCATGAAATCATGCGAGCCAATGAAAAACTAGTGACAAATTGGACTGTGCACAACTGTGGCTAGCCAATAATCGATCGGAATTATTGTTATGACAAAATTTGGATTCTAGTAATTTTCGTGATATATCGCCGAAACGTCCTGTTTCCCTAACGTCTGGATGGGCGAAGGGACGGCAGGAGCGATAACAATGCGATGCAAGGTTTCGTGGAATGATATGGGAGAGCGATAAGGCAATTCTGATTGCGTGGCCCAATAGCGTACATTATTTGTAGTTAAGCTGTTGGGGAGAAAAGTTTGATCTTAACGCAAACTGTGGCTCGCGTTTATGATCTTGATCAGTGGCAAAGTTTGTAGTTTTCGGTAGCAAAACTTAGCATTTTCTGTGCTATCAAGCCGATGAGATGTAGCGAATTTGTATCGATATAAGTCGATGCAGCCTTGCTATAAAAGGAAGTAAAACGCAACCAATAATTATAGTAGATTGC
>JARYHS010009186.1:21052676-21196290 GCA_031002005.1 Vandiemenella viatica
CCCTATCCATTGTGGGTCAGGATGTCTCTGGCTGATCGATTGCAGGAACCGTCTTTACTGCGGATTTTATATCCGCGGCTAATTGATCAAACTTAGCCAAGAATGAAGTTAGCAGTTGAGCAGGTTGCCTACAATATTCAATAGCTGATCCATCGTCCCCGCTGCTTGCTGTTTCGGATGTGGATCTAGAGTGGCAACATTGCTGGCAGTTTGTCTGTCGGGGCTTGTCTTCTCTGTTATTGTTGACCTGTTGTCCTTTTTAATGATTTAGTTTTATCTTTACCAACAGTAGCTGTTGCATAGGTGATATCTGAATTTTGGCTTGATGGCTGTTGGTTATTGTTCTTCTTACTTGAGGTTTGCTGATCTTTTCCAGTTTTCTGTTGTAGTTTCTTCTTTCTAGGGGGAGGGTTATTCCCATTCTGGTGCATGTCCTTATTTGTTTGTTGACTTCTACTTTGGACATCAGCAGACGGTTGTTTGTCTGCAGAGCTTATGGTCTTTTTCCCATAATTCTTTTCCTGCTGCTCTTTTGTTTGCGCAGAGGTGGCCCCACGCTGGCGGTCACGGGCTCGCTTAAACGCAGGACAGCCCTTGTAGCTGGCTACATGGCTTCCATTGCAGTTTGCGCATTTTGGCTCCCTTTCTCCTCTCTTGAGGGTGCAATCATTTGATAGGTGTGCACCAGCACATTTGACGCACCTGATGCATATTACAATGTCGAGCTACATGTCCTAGGGCCTGGCAGTTAAAACACTGAACAGGGCCATTGGATGTTTTCAATTTCTCCACAGAGATGCGCAAGGACATTAGGTACTCAAGCGCGTATATTTTCCTGTTCTGGGGTCTGTCAGGCAGGACCACCAGAAATAAGGGCATAATATCTGAACTGCCAGGTCTCTTTAGTTGAGCCACTGTGCGTATGTCGAAGCCTAGGTCTTCCAGCTCCTCCTTAATGTCGTCTGTTGGAAGGTTTGAGGGCATTCCTCGAAGTACTACCTTTAGTATTTTCTCTGCAGCTGAGGGGAAAGTGTAGTAAGGTATTCCCTTCCTCTGAAGTGCTGCGGTCACATTTAGGTAGTCATCTGTTGTGCTAAAAGTCAATTTAATTTTGTCTCCTCCGGCAGATTTTGCTTGGAAGGGCTTCCCTTGCAAAGTCCCTTTAACCAGCTGATGTAGCTCTTTGTAACTGTTTTGGAACTGCGCAACAATGGGTGGTATTTGGTGCCTTTGTTGTGATGATTGTTGATCTTGCTGCTGCTGCTGCTGTTGTTCTTCTGTGGGTTCGTCCTGGGTTAGTAGTTCGAACGAGTTGCTGACCTCTATAGTGGCTGGATCTAGGGATGGTGGAGGCTTACTGGTACGTTCAGCCAGCACAAAGCCATCTCCATCGGGCTGGACCAGAACCGTCTTTGCGTTGCGGTTGTTTTGGGAAGAATTCTTTTTACCACTGCCTGATGGTGCAGTGTGGGCTCCCTTTTTGATTGTTCTTTTGTCTCTGCATGCCAGGGTGAACTTTGATACTGGAACACTGACACCTGTATTGTTGGCACTATTGTTGAGAGCTCTTTGTTCCTTTCTAAAGAGCTTAGCTTTTCCTCCTGCTGGTGGTGTGATGCATCTCTTGGAGGCTCGAGATCCTTGATCCTCTAAGATAGCAAGCATACTTGAATCAAACTGTGTTGTGTCCATATTTTCATTTTCTGCAAGCTGCAGAGTAGGTACATTAACTTGGTCTTCTGCTATGATAGTCAGCTCAGCTATCTGTGAGGAAGAGGTGGCTTCCGGTGAGGTGAGATGTGCAGAAGCGTCCGCAGAAGATTGAAGGACATCACCATTGTTGTCCATTGTTGCTGCTGGTACCTAGCGGGAATGTTGTACTGGCCCCGTGTTATCACCGCTAGGTTCCAAGGACCAGTGACAACCCTAAAACTCACGCCAGGGGTTCCTCTCCCAGCGGGAGAGGGCCGTGTGGCGGTAATTCCCTACTATCTCGGGCAGGGAGGGACCCTACAGCGAGAAATCCAGACTGCCGCACGCCGCGAGCGAAACACAAAAGCGGCGATCAAAGAACACAAGCTCAAAGCGAAAACTGCATGCGTCGTTAACTCTAAGAAGCAGGCATATTTATATTCCGTGTATAATAAAATCAAGAAAAGGGGGGAAATTTTCGATTTTTAGGCAGATAGCGGAAGAAATGATTATGTGTAGTTAACACATTGCGTGTTTAAAATCAAAGGAGAAGAATCACAAAATCAACACGTTTTTCGCTAAGTCAGGAAATTCTGATGTGATTAAAGCAGAGTGTTTTTTCACTTCATTTTTGGTGGAACATAATATTCCACTAAGTGCAGAAATTACTTTTGTGATTACATCATAAACAAGTGATGTGCTAAAACATGCACAATTTTCGTCAGTGAATATGCTCTGGATGTTTAGTTCTTAGTCGATTAAATGTAGATTTTTGCTGTCCAGGGTCTTTTACGGAAATAATTTCTTTCTTTTAAAAGGGTCAATAGTGGACGACAGAGAGCTTTTTTTTTTTACGATATTTGTAGTGGCCCTGAAAAGGGCCGTTTTTATTTTTGTGCCGGGTTGGTGGGTCGGTCTTTAAGCACGCTCACCACGGATGCGACGGGCCAGCTGGATGTCCTTTGGCATGATGGTGACGCGCTTGGCGTGGATGGCACACAGGTTGGTGTCCTCAAAGAGGCCGACCAGGTAAGCCTCGCTGGCTTCCTGAAGAGCCATCACAGCAGAGCTCTGGAAGCGCAGGTCGGTCTTGAAGTCCTGTGCGATTTCACGCACCAGGCGCTGGAACGGGAGCTTGCGGATAAGCAGCTCGGTGCTCTTCTGGTAACGACGGATTTCACGAAGGGCGACTGTTCCAGGCCTATAACGGTGAGGTTTCTTCACGCCTCCAGTGGCCGGCGCGCTCTTACGAGCGGCCTTGGTGGCCAGCTGTTTGCGTGGAGCCTTGCCTCCCGTGGACTTGCGGGCAGTCTGCTTGGTCCTCGCCATCCTTAATACAAAGTTGCGTAACGCTACACAGATTACAGGGTTTCTGGACCCCTGTTTATACCCTCGGTGCGACGCCATGGTGGTGGTGGTGGGGGGGGGGGTTGGGGGTGGGGGTAGGTAGCAACGCCGAGCGTAGATATAGGGGCCGGAAAAAAAAAATCCATTCGAGTGGGAAGCCAGCTCAGAGAATCATTATGACCGGTCGCGGCAAAGGAGGCAAGGGTCTGGGAAAGGGAGGCGCTAAGCGTCACCGTAAAGTTCTACGTGACAACATCCAGGGCATCACCAAGCCGGCCATCCGCCGTCTGGCCCGTCGTGGAGGTGTGAAGCGTATCTCTGGACTCATCTACGAGGAGACACGCGGCGTCCTCAAGGTGTTTCTCGAGAACGTCATTCGTGACGCTGTCACTTACACCGAGCACGCCAAGAGGAAGACTGTTACCGCCATGGACGTAGTCTACGCCCTCAAGAGGCAAGGCCGTACTCTGTACGGCTTTGGCGGTTAAATAACTTGTTCCTTTCTTCATTAAAAAAAAAAACGGCCCTTTTCAGGGCCACCACAAGTGTTTCCACACAAAAGCAACTTGTCGTCATTGCATTACAATATTCCCCACCGCTACAGCACGAGAATAGAACAAAAGAAATAAAGACCAACACATGAACGGACTAAAAAGTTGCGAGTAACGAGTGTGTTCAACTGTGTATTTGCAAATCGAACCTTTGATGACAGCGACATCACTGTGTGTTTACTAACTTTTGATGACAGTAGTATCAAAAGGGATTTTGTGGACGAAACGTGGGGCATATATTTTTTTTGCTGCTGCTTCACATTCGCACCTTCCGAGAATTTCGTTTCCCAGGTACCGAGGGAAAGCCCATTCCCAGAATTTCGTTTCTCAGGTACCAATACTGGGGAAGAGGGAAAGCCCATTCCCAGAATTTCGTTTCTCAGGTACCAATACTGGGGAAGAGGGAAAGCACATTCCCAGAATTTCGTTTCTCAGGTACCAATACTGGGGAAGAGGGAAAGCACATTCCCAGAATTTCGTTTCTCAGGTACCAATACTGCGGAAGAGGGAAAGAATATTCGCACCTTCCGAGAAATGCTTCTATTTCCTCTTTTACCCGAACGCAATGTTGGCCTTTTTCACCTACTAAAGAATAGTAAGTAATTTGCCTGACCAAGTGTTTCTTTGCTTTTGTGTGGAAACTAGTGGTGGCCCTCAAAAGGGCCGATTGTTCTGTCCCGTGCGGGCCAGAGGGAAAGGAGACGAAGAAGAAGATTTACGTCTTCTTCTCGGTCTTTTTGGGGAGGAGTACGGCCTGGATATTGGGCAGCACACCACCCTGTGCGATAGTCACGCCAGACAGGAGCTTGTTCAACTCCTCGTCATTTCGGATGGCGAGTTGCAAGTGACGAGGGATGATCCTCGTCTTCTTGTTGTCACGGGCGGCATTACCCGCCAGCTCGAGAACTTCGGCAGCCAGGTATTCCATGACAGCAGCAAGGTAGACGGGTGCGCCGGCACCGACACGTTCCGCATAGTTGCCCTTGCGCAAAAGGCGGTGGATTCTGCCGACAGGGAACTGCAGGCCAGCGCGGCTGGAGCGTGACTTTGACTTTCCCTTCACTTTGCCTCCCTTGCCTCGTCCAGACATGTCGATAAGTAAGAATGTACGAAACGAAAAGACGTAAATGCACCCGTACGCTCTCCTCTGTCAATTTTGGCGTTTTTTTTTTGGGACAGGGGCCCCTATTTATGCTCTCGCCTGGCGCGCCGGTTGAGATCTGCACTGCCATTGGTCGCTCAGGCAAAGGTCGATCTATATATAATGTGGTCAGAAAATGGCGCCCGTGCAGTGCTACAACTGCCAGTCTCTAGGGCACGTTGCTAAACACTGCAACATGGCACCTAAATGTGTGAAATGCGCTGGCGCACATCTTTCCAATGATTGCGCACTCAAAAAAGGAGAGGGCAGCCCAAAGTGTGCCAACTGCAACGGCCAACACGTGGCCAGCTACAAAGGATGTGAAGCCTACAAGCGTGCCCGCGCCCGCCAACGAGACGCAGCTGCAGAACAGGCCGCTGCAGCTCAGAAGAAACGTGAAGAAACGCAGCAGGACACTGGCAAAACCCAGCGGCGCGCCGAAGAAACTACTACCGGCCAAACCACGCTACAACAGATCGCGCAAACCAAACCGCCACAGGGCAATAAGCCCTCAACCCAAGCGCACCGAGGCTCCAAAACGCCAGCTCCAAGGGACTAAGACTCAAGGCCCCAGCAAGAAGAAGAACACCAACGCAAACCAGAAAAGCAAGACAACCTCCTACGCGGAAGTAACTACTGGTCAAGCCCAGGCACAAGAGAACCAAACCAGTCAAGGGAAGACTCGACCACACAGCCAGGACATTGCCACCACCTACCTAATCAACATCCCGCGCAGAACAATGGCACAGGTGGAATGGAACGCCTACTAGACATAGTGGGAACTCTTCTCACAATGCTGACTACGCTGATTGCCAAGTTCGACCAACTTACAGCGGACATCAAATCCGCGGTAATGACGGCACACAGAGCCGATCCCTCACAGAATGCTCCAACCCAATCATGGACAGAGTCCGCATAGAGGGACTACTCTCTGCGTATGGAATGCAGACGGCATTCATCAACAACTAGGTGAGTTTCGGCAGTTCTTGCGGGATGAGAACATCGACATCTGTCTGGTAGCCGAAACCCACCTCAAACCTGGCCTCAGGGCAAATGTAGCCAACTATCAATGTTACCGCTGGGACAGACCAACCGGGTGGCGGAGTGGCTATTTACGTGAAAAGAGGGATACCACATCACGAAATCCACACCCCTCCTCTGCAGCTACTGAGTCCACTGCAATTGAAATAGCGACCACCACGGGGCCTAACCATCATATCAGCATACAGACCTCCGAGAAGAACACCTTTAAGATGACTTCCGGCAATACTCAATCAGGGGAAACTCCTATCGGAGGGGATCTCAACGCCAAGCATCCTCCTGGAATCGCGCATCACCAATGCGGCTGGCAACCAATATACCGGCTGTGCATCAGACACAATTGCAGACCTGGGGGCCGGACGAACCGACCCACCACCCGTGGAGCGGAAATCGTCCCTGATGTGCTGGACATAGCAATAACTAGAGGCATCAACGGATACGTATCTGCACGAACGATGAACTACCTCTCATCCGACCATAGACATAGACATCGGCCAGTGGACACCAGCCACACCAAACCAGCCAAACTATAACAGAACGAATTGGGAGCAGTTCCGTGAAGAGGTCACCGAATGTCTCCAACACCTGCAGCCTATTGACGACAGAAGAATTGAGAATGCCATAAAACAATTCTCCACATCAATAGTCGATGCAGGCTAATTCAAATACGCCACCACCAGCAGCAAGACCGCAGTCAAGGCAACTCCCACCACAACTTCTTGCACAGATCCGGCATAAGAACAGAGTGGCCAAGGAATGGCGTCAAACCAGGCACCCGGATACTAGGCGTCTGTTAAATCGCCTGCAGCGTGAACTTAAAGCGGATCTCCAGGCACACCGTAACAGGGAGTGGGAAGCACGCCTAGCCACACTCAATGTAGGCGAAGGAAACCTCTGGTCAGCAACTAGGTACTTCACCAAACGGCGCAAGCGTCTGCCTCCGCTCCACGGTGAGAGGGCTTGGTATACAGCAACGAGGACAAAGCCAACGCCCTCGCAGACCACTTCGAGAAACAGTTCCGGCCAGCCCAGGATGACGATGAAGATGAGTCTGCCAATATCCGGAGAAGATTAGCACGCTACCTAGCTGCTGAGGACGACGGGTACGAGTTCGAGGAGATCTCGACGGAAGAAGTAAGAAGATCAATTGCTCGACTCAACCCAAAGAAGGCCCCCGGGAAAGACAATCTGGGAACAGGCTAATCAGGAACCTACCACCATCGGCGGTACAACACATCACCGCACTGTTCAACGCCATACTCCGCACACAACACTACCCTAGGTGTTGGAAAGAAGCTACTGTGGTAGGCGTACCCAAGCCAGGGAAGAATGACATCTTCCCACAGAACTATAGGCCAATTAGCCTGCTTCCCTCACTGAGCAAGGTCTTCGAGCGGCTTTTTCTGAAACGTCTTCAAGCCCCACATCTCATCCGAGAATATTATACCACAGTTCCAGTTCGGCTTCCAGAAGAAACATTCCGCCACCCAGCAAGTGCTACGCATAGTCGAACACGCTACGACGACTTTCAACCGTCGAGGCTACTGCCCACTGGTCCTGTTGGACGTAGCACGAGCCTTCGACTCCGTATGGCACAGCGGTCTCCTCTATAAAATGTACACCCAGGGTATCCCCGGCCCGATTGTGAAACTGACCCGGAGCTACATCACCGGCAGGTCCTTCCGAGTGAGGGTCGGAAATGACCTGTCAACACGCCGGCCAATCAACGCAGGGGTACCGCAAGGGTCGGTGCTTGGACCTGTGCTTTATAACCTCTACACTTCAGACATCCCAGCACCTCCAAACGTAAGAACAGCGTTGTACGCAGACGACACCGCCTTCTACACGTCTTGCAGAAGCAAAGCTGCGGCCATACGGAGGCTGCAACAGGTTCTTCAACAAACAGAGGCATGGGCCAGAAGATGACGGATCACCATCCATTCTGCCAAAACGCAAGCAATAATGCTGACCAGACGCTTGGGGAAGCGGAACCGGCGGCAGGAGCCTACACCAAAGCTACGCCTAAATGGGGAAGACATCAACTGGTCGAAGACTGTCAAATACCTCGGTGTAACACTAGACTCCAGACTAACATGGAGACAACACATCGAGGACCTCAGACTAAAAGTCGCAGCCAGGATGAGGGAGTTGTACCCGGTCCTCAACAGGGACAGCTCTCTAGCAGCCAGCACCGGGGTCACCATATTTTGCAGCCTCATCAGACCGATCATGGAGTATGCGTGCCCTGCCTGGGGTTACGTCTCCAAGTCTGCCTTGAGTCGCCTGCAGACAATGCAAAACCGTTCTCTTCGACGCGCACTCCATGTGTGTAACCGGTTCCGACAGTCGACCTGCACAAAGCCACAGGTATCCCACCCCTGAAGGACAGGATTGTTCAGCTAACAAAAACGTTCTACAGGGCCGCACGCACATCAACAAACCCGCTCATATCCAACCTAGGGCAATATGACAACACTCTGGACAAACATAAAAGACCTCTATCAATACTGACCAGTAATTGAATAAAAACACAGAGCAAAAGAAAAGACACATCAAAAAGAAAAGGTATCCCTCACTCAAAGTTGAAGGAAATGTCTACGACAAAACCTTCTATCTCAACCTGCTTATAAATGAAACAAGCAGCAAATGCTCTGGTGTGTGTGAGGCGCAAAGCCAAAAGCAAAAGCAAAAAAAAAACTATATGTCAACGTCTTCTTCACAGATAATGCAATACAACTGAGGTATTAATATGGGCATGTATGGTGGGCAAATCAATATTTTTTTAAAAAAATTACGGATACAAACCATTCTGTTTCGGAAAGTCAGGTGACGCCTGTAATCTCCTTACTTTGTCGCTTAACAACTTCCAGACTTATTTTACAAGAATTGTGTTGTGAGAGTATTGTAGGTCAATATTTACTCTGAATCGTCTTTGATTTCTGCCTCTAATTTTTGCAGATTAACAATTTGTTATTTTAATTTTGGAATATTCCTGCTAATACTGCATTCTTCAAGCAGCGAATGCTCTTATGGTCTCCGATTGGTTCTGGGCGGGCGATGCCGGTTGCCGGTAGGTGGATGCTGGTATTATCTCCTATCATCCGAACAGTATGGTATACCAGTAATTTCCAAGCTATCTATATGAAGAAAGTAAAAATGAAAAGTAAGGTAAGCTTGCTGATCTCTATGCGAAACAGAAACTTGAGTCATATTACTTCATCCTGAAAAACGCACTTACCATACAAATATGTGCGGGATTACCATTAAATAAATACCAGGAAAATCGTCAATCTTGGACGCTGCTTATGATTTGGAGTGGGAACAGATGTGTTACCTAATTATCTCTTTCTCGGATTTCGTGAAACACTGCGGAATTATCTCGGCTGAAAACTTTGAATTTCACAAGCTTCAAAGTAAGGAGAGGAATGAAGTAAAATTTAACACATTAGTTAAGCTTTGAAAGGTCCTTTTATATTGAAAATCTGTGGCATGTAACGATATTATTGTATAAAGCGCTTCTACTTTTGTAGATAAGGGGGCAAATTTACTAAAATTTACCAGTTTCAGTCTTTTCATATAATTTCGGAGTAAAACTTTGCTATTAAAATTCATTTTCATATTTTAGAGATTTGATGATCATCAGCAAGTGAGTGTTAAAATAAGTGAAATTTGCTTATGAAAACCATAAATGTTAGGATCGGGAACGAAACAGAATGTTGCTGAAATCTATGCATAATAGCACGTAGAGTCGTTTAGACTGAAGATATTAAAATAGAAAAAAGGGTCGGCTGAGCCTCTGTTCACTCGACTTGTCGTTTTTTTTTTTTTTTTTTTTTTTTTTTTTTTTTTTTTTTTTTTTTTTTTTAAATCTGCTTAACGTCTCTCTAACAGCGAGGTCTTTAGAGACGGGAAAGGTTGGGGGGCAAGGAATGGGAAGGAATGGGAAGGAATTCGGCTATTTCGGCCATGGCCTTTTGAAGGAAGCATCCCGGCATTTGCCTGGAGTGGTTTGGGAAACGATGGAAAACCCAAATCTGGATGCCCGGACGGGGATTCGAACCGCCGTCCTCCCGAATGCGAGGCCAGAACGCTAACCGTTACACCAACACGCTCGGTCGACTTGTCGGACGGTCTAGTAGTGGATTTCTCATATGAGGCTAGTAATCGGAGAGATAATCTTGGCAGATATGAGCGCGCATGCGAATTCTTTGAGCTGGAAAAGGTATACAACAACTTTTCATTATCTAAACACATTTTTTGTATTGAAGGAAAGCGGTAAAATTCTAAGTGTGCTAGAAATATAACGAATTTAAGAAGTACATTTTGTGTAAGTTAGCAAGTCTGATATAACCAAAGAACTTATAGCGAGGTTTTTGCCTGTCCACATCGTTAAACTCATGGGGCCTTTAAGTCTACTACCTGTCTGAGTGATTTACATGTTCATCTGGTAAAAGTGCCGACGCATGCACAGTTCTACCGGGAACGGTCGCATCTCCCACCATTAAAATGTTAGCAACCTCTAGTTTTGGCAGTTGACCAGGTCGTAATATACCGGAGCCCGACCTGGTAGCACTGACCGCAGCCGACAGAATAATCCTCGGGGGTGGCTTTAACGCCAAATCGCTGACTTGGGGCTGCCGCGCTGCAAACACAAGCAGCCGTGCCCTCAAAATTTTGTTTAAAAAATAACCCCAGGTGACTGTAGTGGCGCCTAACGAACCATCGCACTATCACAGGGATTCCAGACTCAGGCATGATTTCATGGACATTTTTGTGTTCAAAATATCACCTGGTCTGTTGCATCCACTGTATTTAATGACCTCGATTCTGACCACAACCCAGTATTATTATTTATTGATGCAGCCGCGTGCCGAACAGAGAGCAAAAACTTCTCTCTAATCACAAACTGGCTAAAGTACCAAGAGTTAGTAAACCACCACATTCTAGGGCAGCCCGAACTGGAAACTAAGAGACAAGTCGAGAGACATATAGACCAGTTCGTAAACACCATTAATGAATGCGCGACGGAAGCTACTGAAAATAACTCATCACCCAGGCAGAAAACACCTCCCACCCCATATTTCGCTATTGATAAATTTGAAAAAAACTACATAGAAAGCGCTGGCAACAATACAGAGATCCAGCAAACAGAAGAGCCACCAATAGACTAGCGAATCAAATCAAATGGCACCTGCAACAACGCCACGTTCTTATTGGGAGGACACTCTAAGTCGATCGGAGCCCAATGCTCACATATTCTGGAAGTTAGTGAAAGCTGGGAAACAACCACTGCTGTCATCAAAGCCATTACAAGGACCAAATGGTTTTGCGTACACAGCGCGGGCAAAAGCCGAATTAATGGAAAACTATTTTGAACGTCAGTTTCAGATGTCATCGATGACGAGAGTAGTATAATCCACGAAGAAAGACTAGCAAGAGAAGGCTGTGGATCCGACTGTAGTAAGTTCGATCATCGGGAGACTTGGTAACAAAAAATCCCCAGGCCCAGATGGTGTAAATGCCACTTACTTAAAAAAACCTACCACAACATGCAATAGCTTATCTCACAGTAATATACAACGCTGGCCTTAAACTATCCTTCTTCCCCTCCGCCTGGAAAACCGCCAAAATAATCACCCTACCTAAACCAAATAAAAGACTACTTCTTCCTCAAAATTATAGACCCATCTCACTCCTCAACTTCCTCGGAAAAATCCTAGAACGAATTCTAATGTCCCCCTTCCAAAAATTCCTCGACGACAACAATATCATCATCCCACAACAATTTGGCTTCCGTGCTCAGCACACTACAATCCACCAAACCACCCAACTGGTCGAACATATCTGCAGGGCGCGATCTATCAGGCATAATACAGGCGCTGTTATGCTTGACATTGAAAAAGCTTTTGACAGGGCTTGGCATGATGGATTAATTTATAAACTACACTCATATGACTGCCCTGACCACTTACTAAAATAATTAATAACTTTCTTCGTGGTAGAAAATTCTACGTAGTGGTGGATGGACAAAAAAGCCAGTTGAAATCAACTGAAGCAGGCGTACCGCAAGGATCGGTCATGGCTCCAATACTGTACAGCGTAAATACAAATGACCTACCCCACCAATAAGGCGGAGAAGTCGGGCTATTTGTGAACGATACTGCGGTCTACAGGTCGAGCCACAACATAAATTACATCGTACGCAAACTGACTCAGCACCTTGAGAAAACTATTCACTGTTGCAACCTTTGGGAAATCAAAATTAATTCCGGGAAAAGTCAGGCTACCATGTTCACCACCAGAAGGACGGGAAGCTCGACGGCTGGTGTGACTCGGTTAAGTATCTCGGCTTAGAAATTGACAAGAAACTAACTTGGATCAAGCACATTAAAAACGCTAGTAATTTAGGTTCGGCTCGACTCATTAAACTATACCCCCTCCTCAAGGGGAATAAGCTTAGTGTTAAGACAAAACTAAAGATCTACACCGCAATAATTAGACCGGCCTTGCTTTATGGCTCTGAACTCTTTAGTGTGGCATCAAACACACAAATCAAAAAATTGCAGGCTATCCAGACTAAAGATTTACTAATCATCACTAACGCCCCGCGATACGTGCCGAACACACAAATCCACTACAACTTATGAATACAAAGACTCACAGATGACATAAAGGACAAGTCGACCAAATCCTTTTAACAAACACATTATTCGCTGCATCAAATCATCCAAGACTTAGGACAAAATGTATATCAATACGAACAAAATCAATCAGTTACAACACTAACCAGGAACTATAGAGTCTGACAATACGGTAATATCATACAAAAAAAACAACACCATGACTTCCATATATAACCAGCCCGAAAACCCCTATTCTGACAAAAGTTAGAGAGCGACATGCTCTGGCACTTCAAAACTTTATGGGCCCAGGCCCAACTATATGTCTGTCTGTGGCAGTTTTTATGTAGGCAACCATGATACATCGTGTAGAGGAAACGATTAGCTTTAATTTGATGGAAAATATAAATTAATCGTAATTCATTTAATTCGAAACAAATGGACATAGTTTATACAAATTTGTCTAAAGTAGCTCTACTGTAAAATTTTGCCATGCAAACCGGTCGCAATGTATGGATCCGTAACTACTCTTCCATTAAACTCGAATTTTGATAAAATGACAGATTAGCATTTAATGACGCAGCGGAGTACGACAGTATTAAAAGAATGGATGAAGAGACTCACCGGAATGCAATTGACGATTTTAAATGCATCGCTTTGCGCATTAGTAACCGCGTGCGGAAAACCACCGCGACAATTAGGACATCGCCTCTATGGTGAAGAAACTGTTTGAAAATTTCGATTAAATTTCAACTTGTAAGAAAACTAAATATCTAGTGTAAGTATAGCAGGCAAAAAATATAGTAAGGAGATCGTAAGAAGAAGGAAACAATTAAATTAACAATGGCAAACAATTATGCAAAAATTAAACTAGGTACTGTGGTTCAAAAGACCAGCATTAACACGAAACTAAAAAGTTTTTGAATATCTCAAATAAAAATGGGCATACGTTAGAAGCTGTAGAAATTGATTTTTTAAAGATTTTCAGATTATCCCATTGCCAGAGTATAGGAAATAAAATAGCATATGAAAGCACAAACATGAAGTAAATAGTTATATCTATATATATATATAAAGATGTATGTATGTATGTATGTATGTATGTATGTATGTATGTATGTATTGCAAGCTCACAGTCGTCTTGTCGTAATACTTGTTGGGGCTTTTGGATTTAATTATCAATTAACACATAAATAAAAAGTGTTCGGTCAGCCGTGCGGTCGCCAATCTGCTGATCTTTACTAGTTAGATAAACTAGAATTGTAGTCAGAGAAAACAAGTAAGCAAGTACTGAGAAATACACAGCAATTCAGCTTTCACAGTTCACTCACATTTATTCCTCCGAAACTACAAATATCTAAGCAAGCCAGCAGATACTTAAAAACTAAACTTCTTCTCCAAAGAATGCAGGTTCGAGGATAATCAAGGATTGTAACATTCAATACAAGCCCCGTAATTAATTATTACACAATCGACGTGATCCAAATCAATAGCAGTTCCACCTACACAGTTTATGGGAAACCAGTTCATTCAAAATAACCTTCATAGTCCACAAAAATACCTTCAGAATGTCCACACAATGTCTTACAACTCTGAGCCTCGGTTAAGCGACACGCACACACACATGCTCCCGGCCGCGGCATATAAGCTCTCGCTGACCGTAGCTTACTCTACCATCACCAATACAAGACTGTTTCAAAGCGCGCTAAGTAATCGCTCAACACCAAAGACATTACATTTACTTCTCAGATCACAATTTATACTAAAATTATATCCGTAATTTCAACGGTTATGTTACACTCCCTAACTAACAACCTTGTGATAATTGATCTGGTTTCAGATAAAATTGATCAATTATCAAAAAAAAACTGTTATGTCACACTCCCCCGGTTGGAATGTGGCGAAAGTTGGCATTGAAAAAGGTATCAACTTTCGTCATTACAGACCACTTCTGTTAACATTTACATAGAAACATGGGGTACATACCAATACATAGTGTCAAACATAACGCTAAGTCTGCGTGGCTGCTTGCTTACACTTACAATACAGAAGCAAATACATATTCAGTTCAACAAACATACAAGAAAAATATTACACACCAGACATATCAGGAACAGTAAACATAAGAAAAGAAAAAAAACCCACAGAACACAAAATAGAAAAAAGGACATGAATTAGTATTCAATAGCAAGTTGACAGCTTGCTGTCAGAAACATTGCTTTCAATGTAAACACCAGCTACACACAGGTCAATGACCTGTACACTTTTCTGTTTTAAGCATCACGTCACACGCGTCACTTCACTCACTTTACCACACTTCTTCGTGCTACTACATTACTGCTCGCGTCTTCGAAGGTAAAGGGAAAGTAGGGTTTATAGTGATACAGAGATTTTCTCTCAGAAAAAGGATTGATAATTGAAAAAGACATAAGAAATAAAATATGAAAATAACAGGATAGGATTCCTCCCCTTTAACCATCTCCATCCTCTTGCAAGGAATTATAAGGTTTGAGTGCTGTTACATTAAACGTACCCCGGACACTTTGGTCCACAGGATTTACCAGTACAAAAGAATTCTTTCTTGGACAGCTAGAAATCATGTACGGCCCTTCATAAAGGAATTTAAATTTTTTGATTTCATTATTGAGACTCGAGGATTTATAGTGAGTTTGCGCCAGCACCAGGTCGCCTGGCTTATAGTCAGTAGCCTTCCCCCTTCTATCGTGCCTAGCCTTTCTTCTCTGCGCTTCACTCTTCATTTTTAGCCGTGCTGCAGTAATCAGTTCTTGCCGATCTATCGGAGTAACATGTGGGAAATCTACAAACTCCGTCACTATGCGTGGAGCCCTTTTGCCAAACATCACCTCATATGGTACCACTGAAGTGGAATCGTGAGGTAAATTGTTAAGTACCCGTTCAAGTGATTCTATCTCCAGTGCCCATCTCTGATGGTTATCCACACAATAACACCTCAGCCACCTCCCTATCTCTCTCATTACCCTCTCAGACACATTACCCGGAGGGTGATATAAAGATGTTTTCAGTACTTCAATTCCTTCTCGCTCAAGGCGTCCACCCATCTGCGGCTACAAATGATGGAGCATTGTCCGAAATCACCTTATGAGGTTTTCCTACTTTAGGTATGAAATCTTCCACAATTTTGTTAGCCATGACCTTGGCCGTCGCTCTTTTTCAAAGGGTACAGTCCTAACGTATTTCGAGAAAACATCAATAACTACCAATATCTGCGTGACTCCGCCTCTGGACCTCGGCAGTGGGCCACACACGTCGACTGCTACTAACTCTAACACACTTTCTGGCAAGATGCATTCCAATATCACCCCTCCTCAGTACACTGTCCACTTTCGTCTTCTGACAAATGTCACATGTAGACAACAACTTCGCTACTCTCCTGGACATATTATTAAAATAACAGTTTTCTTTGATAACCCTATAACATTTGCTTGGTCCGAATGCCCATAGCTAAGATGGTGAATAAGTGATTAGTGCGTCCGACGCTTCTTTCTGGAATCCATACCTTCCAGTTTTCATTCATTTCCGAATTACGCCAAAAGACTATGTTTTTGTGAATACAGTAATATCTTTTCAACTTCCCTTGGTAACTCGGACATTGTATCTGATCTTTAAACCGCTTTTATAACTTCATCCCCCTCCTGTAGCTCCTTCATATTCTTTAGCAAACTTATTATCTTATCTTCCTCGGCAACTCCGTGAATATAGTATAAATGCGCTTCCTGAGGCAGGGTGGATATTATTTCTTCCTTCAACTAAACCAATTGGTAATCGGGAGAGGCAATCAGCCACTAGATTTTCCGATCCTGGTCGGTAACGAATCTCGAATTCAAATTCTTGCATTAACAAGCGCCCACCGGGTAAGTCTCGCCGTGTACGAGTCGACAATTCATTAAAAATGATAACGCCTTATGGTCGGTATAGATGATGGGTTTTTCCTTCCTAGAAATAAGGCTCGAATTTTTGAAAACTCCATATAACCGCCAAGGTTTCCTTCTCTGTGATGTTGTACGATAACTCATGTTTGTTCAGCATCCTACTAGCAAAAGCGATGGTCCTTTGTTCGAACTCGTCCCCCTACGTTTACTTCTTGAAACACCTGAGCCCCAAGCCCATAGTGTGAGCCGTCCCGCGGCCAAACATATGTCAAGAGTCCATCCGGGTGAGCTAATACAATTTGCGCGAAAGTTCATTGATTTTATTTTCTTAAAGCTCTCCTCACATTCGTTGGATTCCACTCCCACGGGAGTTCCGATGGCTTTGGCGCAGTATCCCGTAAGGTGTGACACTGTATTAAGTGGGCTTGGTCGCGGGTATAAACTTCCGGTAGTTATCCGCACAAAATAGACCGGAGGAAGCTCTTAACCTGTACTGTTATTAGATGGTCTTCGGTAATTTGTTAATGTGCTTCCTAACTATCGCGTCTATCTACAGTTATTCCCGTCTGGTATAAAATCACATGTCCGAGAAAATTTATACATCTTCCGCTAAAGACACAACAACTCACACTTTCTCATTTTAAAGTTACGCCTGCCGCTTTATGAGCAGAGCGCTAAGTAAATCACGTAAAGTGTTCAAGAGGCTCTATCTAGAGTCTGCGAGGACAATTAATTATGTCATCAACATATGTGTGAATCCTATCTCTCAAGGATTTTCCCAACACTTGGTCCAAAGCCCTTATAAAATTCGCTACCGCATTGTTAATTCCGAAGGGTAAAACTCGAAAATGAAAACACTTTCCTTCGAAACGAAAGGCTGTATATTTTCTAGACGCTTCGTCAATAGGCACCTGCCAATAGGAAGCCGTGATATCCAGTGAACTAAGATATTTTACACCATGGAACTTTTGTAATATTTCGTCGACAGGGAGTGGGTGGTCCCTTTCGTAATTAGGATTTTGTTAAGTGACCTGGCATCGAGTACTAGCCTCAGAGATTTATCTGCTTTAATTACGGCCACCAGAGGGTTCACATACTCGCTGTTTGATCGCTCTATTACGCCCCATTCTAGCATCCTGTCTATTTCTTCTTGTGCTTCCTTCTCATTGCAAATGGTATAGGATACGGTTTGGCAGCAAAAGGTACATCTTCTTTAACGTTAAAATGACACTGGATAACCTTTAAATTAATCCAGGCAGCGATCTGAAAAAACCTCCTGAAAACTCTTGAATAAATCTTCTCTACTCCCTTCCAGTCCTCTTCCCCATACTCCAACTGCGGTACTAATTTATCCTCTTCCGTGTAAAAACGGTAGGGAGATCCTCCTTGAGCTCCCTTTGTTCTACTACTGATGACGCCTTCACCATGACTTTCGAAATACTCTAATTTGGCACGATACTTCTTCTTCGTCCACTGGCATCTTCCTTCAGACGGGACCTTCACCTGTCGTCCTCCTGTTAAAAATTGTAAACTATGATCCTCCCAATCTAACTTCACCTGTTTCTCTTCAAACCAGTCCACTCCTAGGATCAAATCTACTGTTAACCTTGGGAATGACGAATGCTTTAACCTCGACTGCTTGACCTCCGATCATTCCATCCACGCGAATTTGTCTTGTGATCTTTTTAATCTTGCCACCATTCGCCGTTGTCACCGTCATCCCGGATACCGAGTGAACAACAAGCAGCCGGTTCGTTAAATAAGTGTCAAGACAAATAGGCTTTCAGACATACATGATACTTCAGCCCCTGAAGTCCGGCCAAAGCTTCCACCATCTTACGTCCGAACATGGTATTAAAACAGTAGGTGTTTGGGCCTCTCTTCTAACTAATCGTTCTTCTAGCAAGTCATCTGGTCTGGGATCATTATGTGTAAACCGACACGCCCTGTAAATTTCTCGATGGAAATATTTCCCGTTCCACTAGTTCGTCCATAAAGAAACTCTCCTCCTCTCCACACATCTGATCACAATCGGGAAATTTAACACTGGTTTGTCGGGGCTCATTAGTTTCCACCGTATAGATTTTCTGTCAATTTTATTTCTTCATTTACAAATTGCGAAGGTGTTTGTCTACCAGTTACTTCTTCATATCTTCCGCCTATCGAAAATGACTGATTCAGTTAAATTATTGCTTCGAGTGAGTGACCTAACTCGCTCGCTTGTTTTTCCGCGCTCGCCAGTGTTGCGGCGGTCAAACTTTTTTGGCACAGGTTCCAACAGTGCTCCGGTATATGCTAGTACGCGCCGACTGTCGGTCCACTGCTCCCGCTCCAGTCACTATTGTCATAGCCATATGGCTGTCGTACTGTTTTGATTCTATCCAATTTTACTTCTCCCGTATTTACAGATAAAAATCCCTCCACTCCAATCATTATAACCTCATTCTCCGTAATCTTGACTTCTCCTCTGTAAGAGCATCATAAAAAAATTCCTCCGCTACTTCAAAAAATCTCTCTTTTATATCGTCTTCCACAAATTTCTCCTGACGCCCTTGAACGTCTGTTTCCGCAGCCATAATACTTTTACAATTTACTTCAACTTCATTCTTTAGAACATTACCTAATATAGTGTCAAAAATAAAAACTTCTTCCTGAATTTTCTTCTTCCTTAATCCTCCGCTTCCGTTCCGTGAAATTTCGTCCGCATTTGGCCTCTTAACAGGTTCTGCCCTGATGAGGGCCGCGACAGTGGCAGAAATTAGTTTAAACAATTTTCACCACTCGCAGCTACTGTGGCTACCCTCTGTTCTCTGTTATGAGGTTGGTTGTCATGGTACCGTTGGTGTTGATTATTAGTTTCTGTCTCTACAGCTTAGTTATTTGGCTCAAAATTGTTTCTCTGCCTAGCCCCGTGTGGTATGTATTTACCGGTTGTTGTCGGTTGTTCCTTCCTTCTTCTCTCCAGTAACCGCCTCCCCGTGTACGCCTATCCTGAAAGTGTCTATAACCATTCTGAAACTTCGACTTGTCTCTCCTCATCCTCTCCTCCTGGACATCCAACCTTCCCAACATGTCTATGGCATCCTTAATCGAACATATTTTATGGCTGGTGAGAATAAATTGCGTTTGTTCGGGTAGGCGAAGCCGCAATAATTTTGACATATTCTTCCTCACTGTGGGTTGATCTAGGTACCTACAAGATGAGTAACACCTCATAAATAAATTAGTTTGTGTCTCTTTATTCGGATCGTAATGCTCGCCCAACATTAATTCGGATTTCACGGCAATCTGTCTCTCTGCCGACCAGTATAGGTTTAAAAAATCTGTTTTAAACTGAGCAAACGTTTCAAAACGGCCTTCGAATTGATCAGCCCAAAGACGAGGTTCTCCTCTCAAATGTTTAATTACCATTCCTAATTTTATTTTCTTCACTAGCCATCAGGAAAGGTGCGAAATTTTCAAATTTCCTAATGAACTTTACAGGATGTATACAATTCTTTCCGGAAAATTCCTCCCAATCTATCTTCTCATCATTGACTTTAACTGGAAAAGCTGAAGTCTTTATAACTTCTTGGTACTTGACAAGCTCTTCCCTCACTACATTGGGAACTTGTTTTACTAGTTCTTGTTTCACCACTAGAGGGGTATGGAGTTTCGCCTTCTCAACATTTTCATAAACCTTTTCCACGTCCGCTGCCAGCCCTTTGACCTCACCCTTCAGTTCCGCATAGCTCCGTTGTACATTACCCTGAAATGTTTGCATCTGATCTTCAAGGCACCCTACGCAGGTGGCTCTGACTGTCGCTTTTTTCCATTAACTGTAAATATTGCGCCTGTAAGGCACCGGTATCCTGGCGCAAACCACTCGTTTCCTGCTCAACCTGTTGTTTTAACTCGGAAACTTGAGAGGACAACTCCTCCGTCCGATCAATACACCTAACACTATACTCTTCGAGTTTTTCTCTCTAACTCCGCGATGTGCAATTTCTGCTCCTTGACTAAGCTATCGTGACGAACCTCTGCGTCCCTTTCCATTACTTCAAGTCTACCATTAAGGGTTTCAAATTCGGAATGAAGTTGATCATTAGAGTCCTTAAGGGTTTCAATTTGGAATCAAGCTCAGAATTAAAATTATTATTTAGGGTTTGAAATTTGGAATCAAACTTCGAATCAAGTTTATCATGAGAGTCCCTAAGCTCGGAACGAAGTTATCATTAGAGTCCCTAAGCTCGGAACGAAGTTTATCATTAGAGTCCTTAAGGTCTTCCATCAACCTAGCCAGCATTTCAGCCATTTTTGGCTCCGTCTCTTCACCCCATTTCAGTAAGTTTATATACAAATCCCACGGGAAAATTCAATTATGATAATAACTCAGTTGCTTTCCTTCTCCCCCCTTCAATTCACAGCAAACAAACCAATACAACGCTGCTATTCAAGAAACTCAATCAACATATCAGAATTAAATGCATGCAAATTAAAACCAACTACTTGTGCTGCGTCAACATGCGGTAAGTGTCACCAGAATGACAAAGGAATGGGCAAAAAAAGGAGAGAAAAACTCAACTCGGTTTTCCTTCCTATGTGCGATTCGAAATTATAGGAGAAAAAAAATATTAAAGGAACGGAACAGATAGGAAAAGACGCTTCGCAGGCAGCTCGCTAGCAGCAACACGCGCACTTAGCTTTGGTGTCTTCACTCGGGTCTGCTCGGCTCAGCTCGGCTGGTCGCAGGTTGGCTCGAATCAGCTGCTCCGGCTCCCGCTCCCTTCAGCTGCTCTCGGCTCCGCTCGTGTCGGCTGCTCCGGCTCGGCTCCCTTCGGCTGCTCTCGGCTCCGCTCGGAAATGCTCGTCGAGTTCATGCGCCACCTTCACTGGTCTCAGAGTAGATTATCTTCGCTCGCCGTCTTTGACTCACTGCCTCGTGTCGTTGTAGTGTTATATCTTCCACTTTGACTATTGTCGTCTTCGCGCCTAATTGTCACTTTATTCTCACTTCGCCGTAATTTATCCTTTGTCCTCTTTATCCTCGTGTGTATGCTCTGGAATTGAAAGTTAATTTCTCCTCCAGATGCCTATTTAACCACACGTCCTGTCACTGAGGCGCCATGCAAGCTCACAATTGTTCTGTCGTAATACTTGTTGGGGCTTTTGGATTTAATTATCAATTAACACTTATAAATAAAAGTTCGGTCAGCCGTGCGGTCGCCAATCTGCTGATCTTTACTAGTTAGATAAACTAGAATTGTAGTCAGAGAAACAAGTAAGCAAGTACTGAGAAATACACAGCAATTCAGCTTTCACAGTACACACGAGGATAAAGAGGACAAAGGATAAATTACGGCGAAGTGAGAATAAAGTGACAATTAGGCGCGAAGACGACAATAGCCAAAGTGGAAGATATAACACTACAACGACACGAGGCAAGCTCACAGTCGTCTTGGCGTAGTACTTGTTGGGGCTTTAGATTAATTATGAATTAACACTTATCATAAAAAGTTCGGTCAGCCGTGCGGTCGCCAATCTGCTGATCTTTACTAGTTAGATAAATTAGAATTGTAGTCAGAGAAACAAGTAAGAAAGTACTGAGAAATACACCGCACTTCAGTTTTCACATTAACTCACATTTATTCCTCCGAAACTACAAATATCTAAGCAAGCCAGCAGATACTTAAAAACTAAACTTCTTCTCCAAAGAATGCAGGTTCGAGGATAATCAAGGATTGTAACATTCAATACAAGCCCCGTAATTAATTATTACACAATCGACGTGATCCAAATCAATAGCAGTTCCACATACACAGTTTATGGGAAACCAGTTCATTCAAATAACCTTCATAGTCCACAAAAATACCTTCAGAATGTCCACCACAATGTCTTACAACTCTGAGCCTCGGTTAAGCGACACGCACACACACATGCTCCCGGCCGCGGCATATAAGCTCTCGCTGACCGTAGCTTACTCTAACGTCGCCAATACAAGACTGTTTCAAAGCGCGCTAAGTAATCGCTCAACACCAAAGACATTACATTTACTTCTCAGATCACAATTTATACTAAAATTATATCCGTAATTTCAACGGTTATGTTACACTCCCTAACTAACAACCTTGTGATAATTGATCTGGTTTCAGATAAAATTGATCAATTATCAAAAAAACTGTTATGTCACACTCCCCCGGTTGGAATGTGGCGAAAGTTGGCATTGAAAAAGGTATCAACTTTCGTCATTACAGACCACTTCTGTTAACAGTTTACATAGAAACATGGGGTACATACCAATACATAGTGTCAAACATAACGCTAAGTCTGCGTGGCTGCTTGCTTACACTTACAATACAGAAGCAAATACATATTCAGTTCAACAAACATACAAGAAAAATATTACACACCAGACATATCAGGAACAGTAAACATAAGAAAAGAAAAAAACCCACAGAACACAAAATAGAAAAAAGGACATGAATTAGTATTCAATAGCAAGTTGACAGCTTGCTGTCAGAAACATTGCTTTCAATGTAAACACCAGCTTACACACAGGTCAATGACCTGTACACTTTTCTGCTCTAAGCAGCACATCACCCGCGTCACTTCACTCACTTTACCACACTTCTTCGTGCTTTGTTTGTTTGTTTGTTTGTTTGTTTAAACCCACAGTTTTCATCCGATCTCGATGAAACTGTACACATTTATCCTTTGAAACAAGGAGAAAAATACTGTCTACATTTGGTTGAAAAATTATCTGTATAAATAATACATGTTGTCTCATAATTACGAAATACTACTTAATGGCGATAGACAGACGCGTTTGATATGGACGTCTGTATACTGCTTTCCGTGTATCGGTCAGACAGCTCAGTAGTAAAAGCGCTTGCTTACAAATGTTTGGGTCGTGGTCTCTGGTTCAAATCTCCGTGGAGGATAAGATTTTTAAAATTGTTTTTGGTCGTAAGAGTCACGCCTGGGCCGTAGGTTATTCGTATTGAATGTTAAACTGTAGATATCACAAAGTTAGGGGTGCAATGCGAGGCAAATCGTAGGTAGTTTTTGCAATGCTGTAGATGTACACTTTTTTTACGTTATAATGATTTCTCAGGGGTTGTTCGCAGTCAGAGAGAGAGAGAGAGAGAGGAGAGAGAGAGATTGTGTGAACCGCAGTAATAATACTATAAATACGGAAGTAAGTCTCTGTCTTTTTGTTACATTTTGACGACCAAATGGCTATATCGATGTTGATGGAATTTGACAAGAAAATCTGTATAAAGGGCACAGGACATTTTCTCCGGTATGTTTAATAGTTGTAGTCACGAAATTTTGAGACCTTATCGAATGGTGACAGAAATATGTTGGAAACTGATTCTCTTAAAGAGACTGGTTCGACGGTAGAATGATACAGTGATAGCTTTCCTGTCATATTATGTCAACTCGGTGTTGTTTGGGTCCAATCCTTCATTACCAACAACTATCTATATTCAATTCTGGCAAAAATTCTTAATCCACGCGTACGAAGTCGCGGGTACGAGCTAGTAAATGATAAGACGGAAGGGCGAAAGCTAGGATAGGATGTACAGGTGATGTCAGAAGGTAACACTGGATTATAAGTCACAGAAGTTTTTCTCACCGTCGTATTTTAATATATTATTCTGGGGAAACACAGATATATTTTCACACAGTATCTTCATGTGAAGGTTGACCAGATCAGGAAGCTCGCAGGCGAGGTGCGGGACTGGTGGCGGTGCCACGGTAACCCGTCTACCTACTTTGCGGCCGGCCTAATGACTTTCACCGCCGCGCCGGTCCCGGTGTGACGTCAGCGTTGAGTAACTGAGTGTCTTGGACCACGCCGCCGAGTCGCGTCTGCCCGCGCCCTTCCGCGTGCCGAACCTCGACACACGCCGGCCTCGGTAGCGTAGGTGCTAGAGTGCCGAAGGCGCGCCGGTTCGAATGCGGCCGCGGGCATGGATGTTTAAGTGTTGTGTGTCTGTGTGAATGTCCTGTCCGTCCTGTGGCGTCCATACATTGCCAAATGCTATTAAAAAAAAAAAAAACCCTCGACACACTCACAGAGCGGCGAGACGAGTCTACCTTTTTTTGAGGCGTCGTTTTTGCTTCTGTGGCTGCGCGAAATAACTGTTAAGAGATTCTGAAGGATTTCTGTACTTTCCTAATTTACGTGTTACAGATATTTGTCAAGTTATCACTATTATTAAATGATATGTAGCATTAGCCCTGTGTAACATCCCTACCTTCCGCCTTTGTAATTCTTAACTTTTGGGACTTCGTACTAAAGATTGACTTCATTCAATGTTGGATGATTACTCATTGACCGAAGGGTAAATAATTATAATTCTGCTTGTTTTAATGAATTCGGCCTCACACCTATTAATCTACACACTAGTGTCCACTGCTAGTTGTTTAGACACTTTTGAAATTTCTTATACACAGCATTCTTCTTAAAACAGCATTTGTTAACACCGATAAATTAGCTTAACGTAATCAGTTCGATTCACATAACCACTTAGAGAGAGAGAGAGAGAGAGAGAGAGAGAGGGACAAATGGACTTCATTCATTTTATACAGAGGTGGGGGTTCCACATAATTTCAGCGCATTTCTCTCTACACTCATAATATGGACGACAACCAACACTAACTCCTACTGTGTACGGTGGAGATTAAATAACCTTTTTCATAACAGTATCTTGGACTCTGTTCAGCAAGTTTTTCAATTTGTATCCTGTTTTCAACATTTCTGGCTTATGAAGAAATGTACAGGATTGCAAACATAACGAATGTCTATCTCTTTCCACGTGTTAACTTTTTGTTTCCGTGAGGAACCTGCTCTGGGCGTCCCTTACCAGCTTTCACAGGCTGTCATTCTGCAGCTCCCTTAAATTCATAATAAAATGTATATTGGTTATGGCTCACAAATGTGCTCCACTTCACTCTCGCTATATTGAAATTAGAATCCATTACTTGCTAATTTCTTATTTTAAATCTTACAGTTGCTAACTATACGTACTTTTTATTTCCTTTTTTTATTTCATCGCACCACATCAGGTATCAATTTTCCCGCTCTTTTCCTCTTATATTACGTGTAGTTTTACTGTTAATTCCGTCGCCGTTTGAGATAAATTGATCAGGGCTTCCTTTACCGATTTATTCCAGTCCCACTTGTGAGATAACAACCATAGAATTAGTTAACTTGTGTAAGTTAAAATAATATGGTGGGATGTTTAAGTTGGCAAACGTGTAAACCAAAGATTTAAGCAATGAACATCGCTGACTGTATCTATGGTTTTGTTTTTCTCGTTGTTATGGTAGACTGGCTTAAGAAATTGTTGGTTTGAGTTTTTTGCTAAGCTTGTGAAAGTTTTAAACGCTGAGAGTACAATAAAAAAAAATGTTGAACAAAATAAACCGAAGGAGAATTATTTTTAATGACTGATGAATAAATTTTTTTTAGAGAAAGGTCTGTATTAAACAACGGCGAGGCGGCTAACGTTTGACATTTTTGGTTTATATCCAGAATGAATAACAGGCCATATTAAACGACAGAAAGTGAGTATTAACCTCGCACACTGTACATACACTCTGCTTTTACCTGCTTCCTCTCAGCCCACTTACGTACTGCATTCTACGATTGTTTCGCGAAGGTTTCAATTTGCCCTGCTTTACATATCCTTCAACTCTAGTATTTTGTAACCATAATATGGGTGTCATCATTGGAAAACAACTTCATGTCTCATTAAAGACCCAGTCAAACAGAAAGCGGGCTCTAGTAGGTAGGATTACGTCATCTTAGTCCGCGGCGGGCCCGTGGCAGGTGTGAACTGCACAGAGTACGCAGTCGACAGCGGCGCGCGAGTGTGAGAACACACACTAGTAAGTATACAAAATACATAAACAAGATGATATAATTGTATAATTATCACGAAGATAATCGAACATTGAACTTAGGCTGGGCAAGTAATTTAGAAAATGGTTTCGAATAATATAGGCAGCATCAGTTGATCTTTCTGTTGATTTGCAGTTGAGAAAGCATTATTTTTGTGTCGTCTTGCCACTCACAATGGGAGGGTACGACCTTGGGATTTTATTTTGGGATGAGACTTTGGGTAATAATTGTATCCCTTTAGGATGTTTACCTCCTGCAATCGTAAGACGCAACGCTCTATAGATTCGGAGAAAACGACTTTTAAAAATTCAAGCCCAGCTTATATACTAGTGAAATTCCGATTTGGTCAGCAGCGGAATAGCACAGTCAGTAACGAGCCTGCGTCATGCCTGGGCGCTCTGGATTCGAATTTCGATTCCGTCTATTTTTTTTTCATTTTTATTTTTCTGTTTTTACAATTAAATAACTTTTTATTCAATGTTATTGATTATTTAATTTGAATTTCAAATTTTAAATCATAATATGAGTATATTAACTACCCTATAACTTACTTAAAATCTATAATAGTTACAATATTCTTTAAATATAATTAAATTTTAAGTTATTCTATTAACAGTGTTATAAGTTTTATTTCGGATATTACCGTTGTTCTAGTAAAAATTCCGCTTTCATTAATTGTGCTCGATGCTAAAAAAAATTATTGTTTTAAATGTTTTTATGATTATCATCCCAGCTCAAATTTGTAATAAAAATGTATGTTAAATAAAATCAATAATTAAAAAAAACACAATGAAAGTTTTTTACTTATGAATAAATATTATTATCATAACCATTCGTAATAGTGTATTTGAAACAATAAAATATTGTAACTATTATACTTTTATAGTGTTTTAAGTTAAAGAGTAGTTGTTATAAAAATTGAAAAAAAAATTATAGACCAAATCGAGATTCGAACCCAGAGTGCCCAGACGTGACGCAGGCTCGTTACTGACTGGGCTATTCCGCTGCTGATCTAACCGGAATTTCACTAGTATATACGCAGGGCTTGAATTTTTAAAGGCCGTTTTCTCCGAATCTATTGAGCGTTGCATCTTACAATTGCAGGAGGTATACATCCTAAAGGAGTACAATTATTACGCAAAATTTCATCCAAAAACAAAATCCCAAGGACGTGTCCTCCCCTTGTCAGTGTTATTGAAATGTTTTGCGTAACTTCTTATGAAATTGTGAAGGCAACACGTAGCTTTGACAACATTAACCCAGTATCTACATCCAACTCTATAGTCCTACAAAATATACGCCACTTCTAAGCTAAAATAACAGTGACATTTTCAAGTACACTAAAGAAAATTGCTAGCCTTTTCTTCGTCCAGATGGGCCATCTCCAGTCGGTTGTTAACTTTAATATTTCTGGTTGTATACGATCGTATAGATCTTCAAGTTGTTGTTGAGGCATTCGAAAATAAAGATAAAAACCATTATGAATGTACATTCTGTGAAATTCCCCGAACTCTTCTCTTTGTCCACTACTTTCGTGGATGTTTTTTCTTTATTGCCTTGAACTACTGAACGTGAGGAGGAGAAGCAATTCTTCTTCTTCTTCGTCGGAGGAGCTGCTGGACATGCTAATAAGAAGGTGAGAGAGAAAATAAAAAAAGACGCCTTCCTTCGGGTGCGACTGCTGCAACTGTGGTCCGCGCTCCACAGCTGTCAGTCCGCAGCAGTCTATCAGGCCGGGCCTTAAGAGAATCACGAACTAAGGAAAAGCGATTGTATCTCACCATACTCAAACAAGGACCTGACCAACATTTTGTGCCCTAGTTTTCTCACTTCATTGATACATTCCCTCGTTAAAGTCTCCGCTAGGTGTACGACTTTTACCACCTTCCCAAAGTTTACTGCTCAAATAAATCTTATATCAAATCAGTTACCGATTTGCATGTGCGTACATCAGTTTCGTTGAAGTCTAATTAGGCGATGTTTTTTAAAAAAAAAAAACAGTATGCTACCAATAAATTCTTTTTTATAATGTAATTCCAATTTAAATTAATGATCCATGGTTTGATGCTGTCAAAAGATCTACTGCAAAGCGATGAGTGTTGTCACTTCTCTGTAAAGAAGATGGGATCAGACGACGCCACACCTGTTGCAGTAATCCTCTGTTGACGTGTCGTTTGTGACGATGATGACCATTCCGTCTCGGCAGATCGAATTAATGATTTTTCTGGCGGAGTTAATTTCATGGTTAACAGCGTGATAATCGATGTATTCCGTTCCCTGCATCACAGTCGTGGTGTTACACTACTTCCAGTCACTCCGCGCAGGTCAGTCATGGCCCACACTCAATCTTGTCCGATTGTTGGTATTGTCACCTTTAAGACCAATTCACACTAGCGGCAGCTCAGCTCAGGTCAAAAATCGCTATACACGTAATCCAATGGGAGCATTCACACTACGCGGTCCGCTCAGGTCAGGGCAAGGCAGGTCAAACCGAAGATCGCGCCGCCACCGATCAACAACGGTCAAGACCTGACCTGAGCTGAGCTGACCGCTAGTGTGAACGAGCAACGGTCAGTCAGGTCAGATGGGTGGCGAACGTCTGAAAACAATGCTCGTAAGCAATAAAAAAAAAATATTTTAACGGTATGTTATGTCTGTTTATTATTAATTCGACAAAATTTAATATAAATTCCAATATTATGACCCATTTTAGTACTGCCAAGGTACAGATCCTGTTTCCGAATTGGAGCGGAATTAATTTTCTAAAATAAATTCGAATCCCTAAAATATCAAAAGCATTTTGCACAACTGGTCTCCCACGGCATAGCCGGTAGTTAGCATTCTTTTTTCTCTTGATCTGTTTGCGCTTGAAACTCTGGATGCACCCAGAACCATCCTCTTTTTGATTTTGACGCTTTTTTAGGTTCTTCATCCAAAATCAGTGTGGTTTAATTGACGTGGGGGTAGAAAACGTCATTGTTAACTATGAGAAACTGAAATGAAATGGCCTCGTCTACTACTTGATCTGGTCTGACCTGAGCTGAGCTGACCGCTAGTGTGAATGGGCCTTTATCACGATTTAGAAGTGGTGAGATCTGAACAGATTTTATAGCTCTATGTCTAGGTTGCATAGTTGCGTCTTTGCTAAAGTACATTATATTTCTACTCCCATTCTTTTAATTCCGTAATTATTGCAATTACGAATTTAGTGACACCACTTGGTTCGGTCAACAAACTGAATTCCCTTATTCATTTCAATCAGGACGATTTATTTAGAGAAGTTACCTGAAGCACAACTGTCATAAAAAATGTACGGTACACACATACAAAGATGGCATTATTTAGATTTTCCGATCAGAAGTATCAGGAAAACACCCAAAGCAACACTTAAAACCTACCAAAAACCAATTTCACCCTCAATATTCTGACAATAACCGTGAGACCTTTTCAGTTTGCGACAAACTTTCGATTTGCCTCGCACTTCGCCTCTGTCGTGACTGAATCTAGGTTTAAATAGAAACCGAATTACGGAACATTATGGCGTGGATGAAATGATCAAACAAACTTTTAAAAATTATTGACATTACCGGGATTTGAACCCGGGGCCCCGAATCTTGAGCAAAATCTTTAACCACATAATCTGCCAATTGAGATGTAAATAATACGGCCAGGAGCTACTAGTCTAGTTGACGCATATGACAGTTTCTATCTCCAGAGGATGAGCGCTCTGGTAGCTCAGAGCTGGCAGCAGGGTCCGGGATTCAAAAACAAGAATTCTTAAGAGTTCTGCTCGAGCACATGAATTATGCCAGGATGTTCCATGCTTCGGATTCCTTGTTAAACTGTTAATCTAGCCATGAAGGAGGTGGAATACGCGGCAATTTTGAATTCTGGCATCGGAGCCTAAGTTACTTCTTAAAAAACGATGAGTCTGGTTGATCTGATCAACGTTTGAAGACAGAGCTTGGTGGGTGACCGGTGACGCTTAGTTTCCTTCCAGACGAATGCCAGGATAGGCCTTGGCAGAATTCCGTACCGTACCTTGCCCCAGCAATTTTCCGCCTCTAATGGCCTTGACGTCAACAAGGCATAAAGCAAAAAAAAAAAAAAAAAGAAAGTTTCATTTGTGTCACCAGTGTTGCGTTTTGGCAAGTCTACTGAATGGAATATTTAACCAGGTAAACTTTTAATCGCGGTAAACTTTTAACCACGGCAACGGATGATTTTGCGGAATTCGATTGAAGAGAGGATAAACGGGGTGATGGTTATGGTAACTGGCAGTCAGGATGTAATTTTGTATGTAAACGTATGATCTTGCAGGCGCTGTTTCGCAGAAGCCATGCTTGCCTTAAGCGAAGTGTCTACACGTTAGCTCCGAGAGCATTGTTCATAGTTCTTCGCAATGACCTTGTTCTGGCTGTTGTTGTGTTTTTCATCAACAAATAATCTTTGAAATATCCTAATATTTCATGCTGCCATGGGTAGGGTGGAGTCAGAAGTATTAGGTATCTAAATCAGAGGAGGCTAATTAGTCTCTTCCAAACAAATGTCAACCTCTCCTTCATGTGGTGCACCCCGTTTGCACAAACGAGGCTCTGGTGACTGAAAGATTCCCGGTCACTACTTTCCAAAGTCCTGCTGTAAGAAGAGCGGATGAGCAAGGAGCGGTCCAAGGTACCCTCTTGCCCTTGGGGTTGGAAACGGCTCATAAAGGTGGATAAATCAGAAAAGATTAAAGGCATGGGTGTGCAGAAGACAACAGGATGCCAGTGCATTAAACACCCAAAAGGAATCCCGAGGACATGAAATCCTCTCATATTACATATAAACTTACATGTGTAACGGTTTACGCCGTTGGGAAGGTAAGGGTGAAAACCTTTTACTTCTTTTCATAATTAAAAGAAACCCTAGGCTGCTAATTTATTGGGTTCTCATAATGGCGTACAGGCGTTAACATTGACACATTGAATTATGATAAAAAGAACTATGCAAAGCCTCTTCTTACAATTGCCAACACATATTAACAAATAAACAAAGCATTAAAACACAACCACCTTTAAAAATTATTCTTGAAACAAACTCCCAATGTTAATTGGCAAGCAAGAAAGCTACACACTTGATTTGTTTAAATGAAAGTTCCCTTCACAATGATCGGGAACCATAAATCAAACACAGTATTGACATTAACTGTATCCGATCTCAAATGCCGGGCGCCAGGATAATTTAAATTATCCACCAAGTGTGGCTTTAAGAAGGTCTGCCCCGGCTAGCTCAATATTTGGGGTTGCGAGAACTCCTAATCAATCAGTGGTCGTTACAGGGCTGTACTCAATGACCAAATAAAAGTACCACACTGCACTTGTAGAATTATTACCGTGACGGCGATGTATTTCCCGCGACTGCGGAAATTACTATAGCCCCTTGGCTATGTACCGCGTCCGTCAGCAAGCGTACTGGATGCGTGCACAGTGACCTCACTGTACAAGACACGCTTATTGACCCTCAGGTTCGATGCCAAGACGGAGCGATCTCCAGCTTCGGAAGATCCGCTCCTTCCAGTCTGAAGGCTCGGAGTCAAGTCCCCTCCAGCGTCCGCCGGAAAAAGCCTCCTTCCGTCGCTCGTGGTTTACATAGAGAAAAAATACACCGGCATTACAAAATGCAAAGGATAGTCTCTCTCTATTGGTTCTGCCATTTTTAAGCTCCTCCTTCCGGCTGTCACGATAGGCGAACCTTGTCTTTCTCGATTCGTGCGAACTCGGGATAGCCTCGGACTTATTCGTCACCTGTGACCTCCAAACTGCCCGTCCGTAGACCTGGGGCTTTGATAGTTTATTCACCCCAGCGTACAGTTTCCCCGGAGCCAAGGGATTATACGCTTGACCAACAGCGTGAGAAGGGTAGCTGGTGTCCATTGTCCCTGGCAGCCGCCGGCCTGGCGCGACAATCTGGCGCGTCTTAGCTGGGAGGTCCCAAACACACTGACAATCCTCTCCGATAATTCCTTTCTTATTCTTTTTATATATAAAAATATACAAAATATTATATATAAAAATGTACGGAATGACCCATATTTGGTCATTCTGCTACACATGTAAACTTTTCCCGAGATAAAACAGTCCCCCAATCGGATCTCCGAGTGACGACTACTTTGGGATGTGTCATCAGAATGAATAGAAACATTCTACGAATCGGAGCTTGGAATGTCAGAAGTCTGAATAGGGCAGTTAGGTTAGAAAACCTAAAAGGGAGATGGGACGACTTAATTTATGTCATTGGAATTAGTCAGATTAAGTGGATGGACGCATAGGGTATCTGGTCGGGGAAAACAGGATAATTAGCACACAAGTTGTCAGTGGAGTTTTAACGGTTAACGCTCTGGCCTCGCATTCGGGAGGACGCCAGTTCGAATGCCCATCCGGGCATCCAGATTTAGGTTTTCCATGGTTTCCGCAAATCACTCCAGGCGAAAGCCGGGATTATTTATAATGAACAAGAAAGTAAGGAAACGGATGAGTTGTAATGAGCAGTTTAATGACAGGATTGTTTTGATGACGGTAGAAACTAAGCATGTTCAAACCACGTTAATACAAGTGTTTGTGCCAACGTGACAGGATGCTGATGATGCAGTATAGAAAATGTATGATGAAATTGAAGAATTGATCCAATATGTGTTGGAGGATGAAAATCTAGTAATCATAGATGATTGTAATGCGATAGTTGGGGAAGGTGAAGAGGGGAATGCTGTAGGAAGTTTTGTTCTTAGAGGCAGAAATGAGCGAAGAAGCAGGTTGTTAGAATTATGTGAAAAATATGTACTAATCGTGGCGAACACACTATTTAAGAATCATGCACGAAAGATATACCCTTGGAAACGTCCAGGGAACATAGATGATTACCAGCTAGATTATATAATGGTCAAACAAAAATTAAGGAATCAAGTTCTAGACTGTAAAGCTTACCTAGGAGCTGACGCGGACTCTGTCCACAATCTGACACTTATGAGACGCAGGCGGATTTTCAAGAGAATAAAGAAGCAATACAAGCAGCACAGACTGGAAATTAATTAACTGAAACTAACACTCTTTAATAGTAGACGTTTGTCTAAGAAATAGTTTTGAAAGGAGCTCAGCTGAGGAAGAAACCATGGATGCAGAAGAAATTTTGAAGCTGTTTGATCAGAGGAGAAGGCACAAAACTTCTCAATATGAAGTATAGGAATAGAGCAGTACAGACATTTTATAAATCCAATAAACAAGAAATGCAAGGAAGCAAAAGAAAAGTGGCTGCAAGGAAAGTGCAAAACAGTAGAAAAGAAAATAGCCATAGGTAAAGTAGATATGCCCTACAGGAATGACAGAATTTTGGAGAAATGAAGAAAAGACGTATAAAAATTGAACCTGCTGAGGGTAAACCTATTATAAGCTCAGACGATAGGACTAACTGAGAGGAGGAATACATAGAGAAGCTGTGTGATTGAGATTTAAACAACAGTGTACTGGAAAATAGGCGATGTCGACGTTGATGGCTTAGTAGATCCTGTTCTAAGAGCAGAATTTGACAACGCTTTAAAGATCTGAAATCAAATTAGGCAGATGGAATTGATGAGATTCCCGCCGAACTGAAATCCCTAAGAGAAGAAGGAATCCGAAGATCATTGAAACTAGTATCAAACAGTTACGAAATATGAAAGATTCCAACTGATTCTAATAAAAATCTTCAAACTTCCGAATAAAGCAGAAGCCGACAAATGTGGGATCAAAAATTTAACATCACATGCTTCAAAATTTCTGGCCAAGGTAATATACAGAAGAATAGAAGGATAGTAGAATAGATATGTGAAGATCAGTTTGGGTTTAGGAGAAACCGCGGTACAAGAGAATCAATTCTGGCTTTAATACTTTAAGGGTGGATGAAGAAAATCAAAGGTGCTTTCATAGCGTTGGTTTATTTAGGAAAAGCTTTTGATAATGTTACTTGAGACAAGCTGTTCTAAATTTTAAAGAAGTTAGGGGTAAAATATCGAGATAAATACTTTATAATCTATATAAGAATGAAGTAAGATCTCCATTTGATGGGGCTAGAACCAGAAGATGCTTTAAACAGAGATATATTTCGGAAGAAGTTAATGACAAGTGGGACAAGCCGAGACGAACACTCCAATAGAAGACGCGGTACACTCTGGACAGAGGAGCGCAAACAGGCGCATTCAAAACGAATGAAGCCCAAAAGAAGATGAAACTCGATGCCAAATGCACAAAGGCTTAACGTGGTCCTAGTTGGCCTCAACGAATAAATATATAGAATGAAGTTGCTTTAATAAAAGTAAAGAATAATAAATAAATTAAAAAGGGCGTGAGACAAGTTTCAAGTCTATCACCATTAATATTCGGTTTGTATGTAGAGGAAGCAATAAAAGAAGTAAAAGAAGCAGGAAAGAAATTGGTATGCTATGGTTTGCTGATGACATTGTCCTGTTAGGAGAACAGGCTGCGGATATTGAGAAGTTACTGAATGGCATGAACGAAATAGTGAAGTAATATTTTTGACTAAATTTAAACCAAAAGTGATGAGATGTAGAAATGACAGTAGTAATAATGGATTAAATTAAAAAAATAGGATCGGATGCAATAAAAGAAGTGAATTCTGCTACTTAGGAAGTAAAAATACAAGTGATGGTCGAAGCAGGAATGATTTTAAAAGCAGAATAGTATTAACGAAAAGAGGTTTCATGAAAAAGAAAAATGTTTCAGTTTCAAATATTGATGTAAGACTCAGAAATAATAATTTAAACTCTGTGTGGAGCTTACCACTTTATAGTAGCGAAGCAAGAAAATTAGGAATACCATAAAAAGGGAAATGGAAGCAATTAAAATGTTATGTTATAGAAGGATGCTGAAAATTAAGTCGACAGGTAAAGTACGAAATGTATCTTGTTTGGGAAATGATGGGGAAGGAAAGAAGTTTGTGGAAAAGTGTAACAGAAAGAAGAGGTGGGTCACATTTTAAGGCATTCGTTGGTGGAGGGAACAGTCGAAAGAAAGAACCGCAGAGAAAGATTAGAACATATGAAGTATATAATTAAGGATGTGGGCTGTAAGGGGTATGTTGAGATGAAGTGGTTAGCGCAAGATAGGAAGGGATGGAGGATTGCATCAAACCAGTCGAGAGACTGATGACAGTAACGAAAAAAAGGAAAGAGAGATCCACATAGTTGGCTGGTAGGAAGCACCGCTATGGTGTTAAAGTTACTACTGATGTACGAATTGTCACAACAAGAAGGTGCGAGGAATGAAGTGAGGGCCGGAATGAAATGTCTTACACAATTCACTATGAAAAATAATCCTATAGTCATTGCCAGTAATCATAGAGAAAATCAAAGTTTACGATTATCAAATGGTTAAAGCTCCGTTTTTCGAAATGAATATTAACAGCCCAAAGGAACAAAAATAAAATATGTTTATGATTTGGCCAATTGCTACGAAGAGTTATTCAATTCTTTTGGAGAGATT
Organism: Vandiemenella viatica; assembly: GCA_031002005.1. NCBI lineage: Eukaryota > Metazoa > Arthropoda > Insecta > Orthoptera > Morabidae > Vandiemenella > Vandiemenella viatica. The sequence continues at coordinate 21,088,384 of JARYHS010009186.1, forward strand.
TTATTTTGGTTGTGATTTACATTAAACTGAAACATACATACATTTGAATTTTCGAAGAAACCTATAAATAGATGAGCGGATTTTATGAAAATGTTATTACAGTTTCTTTTATTAATCTATTAACTATTACCGTAAATTTAAAGTTTTACAATTTTCACAAAACATTTTAGTAACTAATTACAATCAACTATATTGATTCTACAAAAAATACCATTATATTCTATTGTATGGCATTGGAATATTGCCTTTCCATATTAAAAAAACAATCTGGAAATGAATTTCTGATTTGCTTTGGTTCTTTTGCTAATACATTATTGACTTCATCGAAATCAGTGAATCCTTCGCATGAGGAGGTATCATCTAACAAAACATCCAAAGTTTTTTTTTCACGAATTTCGTGAAATGTTGACTGTGACTTCCGGAAATAATTTGAGGATATTCTATTATTCGCTACACCGTCGTTAAAGAACGTATAAAATGCCCCACTTTCTAATATCCAGCGCATATTCATTTTCTTATTTTTGAGATTATTTACAATGCATATCCCGCAACAAACTCACGTTCCAACATTCTGAATAAAACTAATACCAACATCGATTACAACAATCGCGTTGCTTGCCGGTGAGGGACACGGAGTGGCTCTTAAGTGACCGCGTCAGCTTCCCGTGGGCGGCGTCGAAACACCGAGTGTCCCGTCCAAACAAGCGTTCGGGAGGACGCAGGGTTCAACGTTTGTTGTTTTTTCGAGGTAAATGCCGCGACGATTCCTCTATAGGAGAAAATAAATGGACGAAATCTATCCATGTTGTTAGAATATGGGAATGTAAAGCTGTCCAAGTTAATACTATACAAACATTACACTGACTCTGGTTGGTCTGACATTCGGGAGGACGTGAATTCCGTAAATATAGATTTCGGAATTCAATGGTTTCTCAAAATCACTCCTGGTGAATAACGCGATATTTGCTTCACAACTCATTTTCCGAAATTTCCCCATACTAGTGTGACAACGCTGGTCGGCACCATCAAAGGTATTTGCCAGGTAGTTAATTACCCTAGCTGTCAAAAAATGTCATTAGCCATCAATCACTGTCATAATCTGACAGGAAAACCCATTAATCATATCAGTAAAGCCATTAATCATCTGGACCACCCACGTTGCAGTGTTAACCTAAAGGCGCGTCTACACGAGCATCATTTTTACGGCAATGTGTTGTCGGCAAGTATTACGTCTGAGTGGCCGCAATGTTGCGGCAATATGGACGTGTGGCCGGGCAATGCAGCCGAGTTTCCAGGAAAAACGTCCTCATTGTTGTCGGTATTTCTGTGTGATGTCGAATGTGGCTGGCATGTTGACGGTGATACCGCTCGCCGGCCGAACATTCACTGCAACTTCTCTTCGTGTGTTCGAGTCTGATGCGCATACAGGCACTTTGCACGTGTTTTTTTGCCAGCTTTTTTGATAAAATCCGTGTCGAAATGAATATCGTGTCAACCGAAAAGACCTTAAATTTTATAAATCAAATATACTTACACCCAGAACTGTGGGATGTTGAATCATCCATTTACAAAGACTGAGAAAAGAAGAAAGACAGTTGGAGCTACATTGCCACAAAGTTTGGTATTTCCAATGATGAAGAATACAAAAAAATTTAAAAGTTTGAGAACATACGCCAAGAATGAGTTAAAGAAAACGAAAAACAAAACAAAAGTGCTTTCAACATGGTTTGCATTCAATGCAATGTCATTTCTGTTATCTCGTGATGTTCCTGATGAAGGGATGGACAGTCCAGGTAGCCAGAACGATACCAATCGAATGAATGAGGTGTCAGCTGATCAAGATTCGATACCAATCGAATGAATGAGGTGTCAGCTGATCAAGATTCCATTGAATATTCGCTAATAACCGTAACTTCATTATTCCAAACCAGTAAAAATAAAATAGAAGAGATACGATAGCAATAGATTTGTTGTTTTGCAAGATAACATATGCAGCAGCCACAATTACTTCGTCCTCTGCCATGATGCTGACTGCCGAGCACACAATGCGTGTAAACGGGAAATGTTGAGCAATAATAAAGCGCATCAAGTGCCCGGCAATAGTGGAGCCACACATTGCTGGGCCATATATTGAGCATGTATTGCTGGATATGTTGTCGAGCAACTATTGCGTAATAAATGCCAGAATGTTGCCTGAAAAAGATGCTCGTGTACATGCCCCTTAAGACCCCAAATAAGTCGCCACCTGTACCTTCTTATGGACGCAGGTGTGAGCTCTGGTCGTAATTCGTGATAATGGTGCGGCAGAAAAAACGCCATTAATTATTTTTTTTGGTCTGTCCCATCTGTTTAGAGGTGTCCCTTAAAAACACGATGTCTTTTGCCAGGCGAGGGTTCTTGGCGGGTCGCCGCGTCAAATAAATGTAATACTTTCTTTAGCTGATTTTCAGCTAAGCATTAATTTTACCATGTTATCAGACATGCTCAATGCGTTTATGTTTCATTCAATGTGAACATTTCATACCTATGTGATTATTTTTCTGTTTGTTGTAACATTACAAAAACCTCTGACGAAGCTTGTTTTGCCTATGTGAAAGCTTTCCTCGTTGATAAACTGTGAAGTCCTATTAAACAATGATCTTGACAGAAGGTGCTGATTATTTATTCATACACGTAATACTAATATACATGCGACCCACTTATATTCGCAGAGGGGTTTTCTATATAGTGTTCATCGTACAACAGGGTGAATATAACATTTACTGACGATCAACTTCGACGAAAATACATCCACTTTTATGGCAATCGAGTCCCGCGTAGATGTGGATGCTAGTTAAAATTAAATAAAATTGACGAATCACTATCACGTGAGTAATAAGAAAGCTGCGAGGCCAGAATAGGAAGTTCACTGAAAAAAATGAAGCACACTCGATGGAAATAAATACGGTTGGTCAAGAAATATGTCAACCTAAATGAGAAAAAGGACGGAATTTAATAACAGTAAAACTAGAGGAAAGATGTTGACCCAGGACTTCCAGTTCGAAGAGACACCGTTTCTATGATTTTTGTGCTTACTTCACTCACTCGGAAACAACTGTACCGATTTTTATGTGGTAAATTTCTCTGCACTCGGCAGAAAATTTACCTGTTCTTTGATATGTCAGTAATACTATTTAAAGATTAAAACTTGCATTACATGTTTTAGAACAGGACCTATGTCTCCGAGGAGAAAGCGAATATTCGCAATTCGGGCGTTTTGGATACAATCAATTGAATTAGGGATTAATTAATATTTTAAGATGATATGATTGAGGTTTTATCCCCAGCTCATAGACTTCTGGAAACATTCCTTTGAAAACCAGTTTATAGTACACGTGCATGGCGGTTCCCTTTGAGAAAATAAATAATGACCCAATAGGCGGCGACCCTTTGAGGCGAAGAGGTGGGCTCATTAGCATGTAATTAATGGCACCATTACGACAAATTACGACTTGAGCTCACACCGGCGTCCATAAGAAGGTACAGGGGCGACTTCTTTGGGGTCTTAGGTTTGCACTGCGACGTGGGTAGCCCAGATGATTAATGGCTTTACTGACATGATTAATGGATTTTCTGACAGATTATGAAAGTGATTGATGGCTAATAATATTTTTTAATAGCTAGGGTAATTAACGACCTGGCAAACACCTTTGATGGCGCCAACCGGGGTTGTCACATAACTCCCCTTATTCTCTAACGATGTAATCCAATAGATTAATTGAAAATTCATAATAAATGTAATCTAAAAATGGTGCGAAAATATCTTGGATGAGATGCTAATATACTACGTCAAAACACAATCTCGTGTTTCCAAAATTGTGAAGGTATGCCGACATTTCAAGATGAGAGTTTGAGATCACTATAACTTTTCTGGCATCTTTCATATCAAGGACCAATCCGATAGAACAAACAAGGACATTTCAGTACAGGACTAGCCAGTCTTCAGATGTTTATATTCCAGTCGACGCGGAAAATATCTTACGTATGTAGTAACTTTGTAAAAATGAATTCTTTTCTCCCACACTCCCCATGTCAACGTCAAGATGGGATATACATTCTCGTTTTTAATCTGTAAGATGTGGACATATATGGACCGATTCTATATTTTCGTTTATGCAACAGTTTGCCGATTTTCCATATGCTTGACAGGTAACTGATCATTCACAAAACTGCGATTGCAGACTCTGGCCAAAAGGCAGTAAGCGTCTTCTGTCACTGTCGAAGTGTCCTTGCTTTAGTTTTTATAACCAAATGTTTCCGTTTATTCCTATTATCCAGACTTGTTACAGAAGATAATAGCGCAGATAGGAATAACAAATTTTCACGTACTGTAGTTAAATGCCCTGTGCTGCTATCATTTCATTCGGTGAATTACAGAATTTTGTAAGAACCTGTTAGATGGAGTTTCAAGAACTAGCGAAACATTAACGGCAGTTTGGTCTGGGTTCCCCTCTATCCACTATCTAGCACGAGGCCTCTTAACTAACACGTTTTTCCTCCACCGCAGCCATGCACAATCACTTACACCTTGACACTGGAATAAATGAGGAAAACTTAATTCGCCGCGACATCTCGCTGTCTGCGCATTAACTCGCCGCGAGGTAGAGCGTGACTAACTGCTCATGTGACGTCTCGTTCCAAACACCCAAGAAAAGAGCTCAGCTAACTTAATTCCTCAACGATTCTTCTGCTCTCTTTTCATGTAGGATCCGAGTCACAACGATATTATAATTATTATCAAACGCTTTTTAACATAATAGTTAACACAGATCTGGAAATATAAATTTCTTGTTTCAGAATGTAGCCATGCTAATTTTGCCTCCAGATCATAGATGGAATTTAACTTGGCAAAGTGTGTGCTGATTCGGTGCATTATATATCTAACCTGTAATTAACAATTACTGACGCTATTGGTTTAATTTTTTCAGTTTTAAAAAGTATGGTATGTTCACTTTGCCTAATACCACTTAGAATCAAAGCGACCATACCAAGAGCTAAAAGGATCACATTATTTCAATCATTTTTGTTTCAAAAGTTACAGGTACGCATTAGTTTACGTGATCTATCTCGAACTTTCAAAACGTTGATGTTGTGTTGACCATGAAATGTGGTTGAAAGATTACTAAAGTTCCTTCTACCAACTCCGACGTGATATGAACGAGCGCAAAATCTACGGTCTACCATTCATTAAACTCAACGAATGGTGGCGTAGCATAGCTCGCTGGTAAGACACGTCAACAGCAAACTGCAGCGTAAATTGAATCAGTCGTGCTGACGTAAGACACTGATTACTTGCCTAATCAAGTGCTGGTATAGTTACTTTTCCTTACCACGTTTGAAACATTCATAATTTTGGGTAAGGCACAAGCGATTAGCTTGAGCGTTCCCATATTGACAATACTATCACGTGTGGCGGTCAAATGATGTCTTCATCCTTACAGAATTTGAAAAAATGTTTCTGCATAAAACACATGTGTTATTATATATCACTTGCTCTATGTAAGTGAAAAATATTTTCGTTTGACTGCTTCTTGGCATAATTTTTGTGCTTCACTTGTTCTATACTCTTCCATTATTTATGCCTTCACTTACTCTTATAGCTGTTTCGTCCTTTTTGGAATTTATCTATGCATTCCTATAATATTATTGCTATTTTGCTTAAATTAATTCTACTTTAACACTTCTTTTGCTGTTATAAGTCTCTCGATTGGTTTGATGCAATTCTCCATCTCATCCTATCTCGCGCTACCTCTTCATCTCAACATACCTCTTTACAAGATACATCTTCAGTCATCTGCTTGATATATACTAATCTTTGTCTACCCCTACACTTCTTTCCTTACACTGTTCCCTCCACTAAACAATTAACTAATCCAGCATGTCTCAAAATATATCTCACCATCCTGTCTCTTCTTTCTTTAAGACTCTTCTAGAAGTTTACGTGCCGAATATTCGCCGCATAATTACACGATACCTTTTTTGTCATCCCCACACTGTCCGTTTTCTTGGAGAGTGTCGAACGATTTTCACAGTAATGTATATAAATAATAAATGTATTTATTTGCTTTTTATCAGATCGCTAACGGATGCCAGAAGCAACGACAAAGTCAGGTTGTGATCCTGGATATCAACATCACAGTTTTCCGTACGCTGATATATACACGCTCAAGTAACCTCCACTTTTTCATAATAATTTTTTCGCCGACTCCGACAGCGTAGGGGTCGCTGGTTCGAGTTCGGACTTGGCCGTGAGTAGTTTTAACTATATGTTGTGTTCTTCTCGTACTTACCAGACGGAGAATAATAATGAAGATGATATGACACATACACATTGGAAAATACAAATACGTTAAGAAGGCGTGGCCAAATGACAACTTTTTGTAAAAAAATCTCGTACTCTTCTCGTGTTTCATTATCATATTCTGCATCTTCGCTTTCATCAGTCATCGGCTATCATGTTGCCACTCTAAGGGCCATCTCGAAGACTATAGTTATAAGCAAGAACCGGCAGATAGTGTTAATACAGCATTGGTTGAAACGTGACGGAATTACTATACAATGCTTCACCTAAAACAGTTCATTGTAGGTTGCTGTTTGCGGCTAATTATATTATCGCTCTGCGCATTTTGAATAAATTATCTTCACTAATTAGAAAATTAATTAACATGGAAATTTGCATATTGAGGGGTCGTGGATATATTATTAGTGCTTCAAGGAAATAGGGGGAAATTACTGTTGTCTATCTATCAATGAGCTATCACAAGCTTTGATTTATTATTTGCTCGCGATGTTTACAGACTGAGGCGCATTTAGATAGATAGATAGATATATTCACTTTGATCCCATGTGAGAACAATCTCGGGGATGTGGAACAGTACATACACTTATTAATAGTGTCAATATTACTAAATAATTGATAATATTATTATATACTGACAACAAGTTAGTTACAACCCATTAGTATAACCAATATCTCCTGTAATCTACAAATACAATCCCGAGTTAATTAATACTTATTATGTGGAACAGTGTATTCACTTGTTATCAGCATCTAACAACCATTTATTTTCTTACCAACCAGTTACCATGATAAGTTTCATTGTAATTTGCGACTACACATTATATCATGTTAGTTGCTATTTATGTGTAACAGTACACACACCTTTTTTTACTGCTAACATCAATACAAAAAATGTAAAACATTCAGTAAAGCACTGCCTCCTCTTACAATGAGCCAACAAATGAAAATATCGAACAGAACACGACACGTAGACAGAAAATAAACGTACTGAAATTATCGCAGTAGATTACATCCCTATCTCCGTCCTTTTCGGCGAAATTCGAACAAAATTCGCAGAATTTCAGATCATGCAGGTACTTCCAAGTATTCGATTGGTTCGCCCTTCTCAACAGACATTTTTAGTGGTCATAAATCTTTCTCGACTTTCGGATAGACCCACTACACATCGTAAAAACTCAGCGACTACCTGTTAGGAAATTTCCGTAGCTGGTTGAGAGTCAACGATATCGACTTGGTATTTGCTCGACGGGTGACACATCCTTGGGGATTTTACTGCCACTCTGCCGAACAAGCGGTTGCATGATTTATAGCTTTACGGGAGATGCCGCGTCGTTTATTGCATTATCTAAGCTATCAGCTGTTATACTCCAGCCTTCTTCCGAGATACTGTTTATATTTATGTTCACAAAGCAACACTCGCGAAGCATCGCAGAGGAAAAGGCCGCTATCTTCGTTGATGTTGTTGGAATTCCTTAAGATAGCGGCCTTTTCCTCTGCGATGCTTGGCGACTGTTGCTTTGTGAACATAAATATAAACAGTATCTCAGAAGAAGTCTGGAGTATAACAGCCGAAAGCTTAGATAATCCAATAAACGATCCGGCATAGCCAGTAAAGTTATAAATCATGTACAAAGACGGCCACGATCCCTTGTAGGAGAGGCGAGAAGAGACGGGACCTCATTAGCCGAAGTGTGGGGACGACCGCGGGCCGCAGGTTAGTCCTAGCTTACCTTGCCGCCACCTCCGCATCACGTTGCCTAGTGTCGTTTGGCACAGAGCACTTTACAGCAACAGAAGGGGTGCGCACCGCTGCTGCAAACCGATGGCAACAGCGCACCGCTACACACGCCTGTGATCTTTACCGACTCAGAATGGGTAGCTGCGTCTCGTCTCCGCTAGCAGAGGCGGCCCTGTTCCCATGGCGTCCCGTCCCGTCCCGTCTCGTCTCGCCTCTCCTACAAGGGATCGTGGGAATGCACCTTTAAGAATCAAGCGGTTGCCTATTGTCAGCTCGGACTGGTCCAAGGGAGAGTTCCGTTAGGGAACTACCTGAGCATCTGGTCGCACGTCCGGCTGACTACAGTCTCCAGACTTAACACAAATTTTTTTTAATAGTATTACGTCCATTTGAAGAATTTTAAAAATCTAAATGACTCATATTAGTCATTCTGTTATAAGTTTCACTTCAATTTCTTGAGTAACATACTGATTTTTATATGAGAATTGATTCCTTCCCGGCGTACTGCTGATAAAAATTCTTCCCTGCTGTTCTGCCGGATAACTTCTTCCATACACGACGTTTCGACTGCTTCCTCCGCGGTCTTCATCAGGTGAACTAAAAGTCGAAGTTGCTACTACAACGACACGTCACCGACTCATTCATATTTAATCCAAACAAGTTATCCTTTCCATATCCCTCTGCAGATGTCTCTCGTCATTGGTTGTGTTAGACAACATTATGTAATGTGCTGGGGAGTGGCTAGGTGCAGCCTGTTAGCTGATTCAGTTCTTGTTTCAGGTGCCGCAGTACTGCTGCTGGTTGCGAATCGAGGACATGGGGACTGGCCGGCATGCACCCTGACACATCAGGTACTGTCGACATCAACACATCACTCGCCGCGCTCACGTGAATAATATCATCGTTCGCAGTTGGTGGTGGGTAATTTCCTTATCTATAAGTTACGTAATTCGTTTGTAATTAATAAATGCACACCGTAACAGCAAGCTGTAATGGTACCTCCGTTGTTAAATATTGTAGAAGAATATGTGTTTGAGTTGCCTTCTTTTTACCACCAGAGTTTGAGTAAATCCCCTCCCTGGCTTTTAAAGAGGTCCAGAACAATTTTAGATATGTCACGGTACAGCAAGCAATTTACCGCTGACAATATTTTTGATCAGAATTTTTAATGATGTCTTAAACCAGCGTCACGATTTTACCCAGGTACATACAGATGGGTCTAAGCAGGCGAATGGAGTAGGTTGCTTCGTAGTGTTCCCTTGAGCGACTTACACATACAAGCTGAACAACAGGTGCAGCGTATACACTGCAGAGTATTATGTGTTACTTAAGTCGCTCCAGGACTGAAAGTAAGTCACAACATGAAGTACGTGATATGCTGTGATTCGCTCAGTTGTATCCAAGCATTGGAAAACATGTAACCAACGGACCGTCTAGTACAGGACATACAGGACGCCCTCCACTCCATCCAGCTCTGTGAAAGGAGGTTCTATTCTGTTGGATTCCTGTCCAAATGGAAATCAGGGGAACGAGGCAGCCGATGCAGATGACAAGTTAGTTTGTGACAAGGTCAGAATCAAATTTGATCCAAGTCAGTCAAAGTCAGCTGTCTTCGATATATGGGAGAGGCAGTGGCTGGAGGTAGACCATAATAAGCTCCGGCTGATCAAACAGACCGTTCAGTCGTGGAGCAGCTCCTTCCAGCGGGCGAGGAGGGATGAGGTTCTCCTTACTCGCCTCTGTATGGGGCACTGTCCTCTGACACATAGCTTTCTCTTCCTCCGGGAGGACCCACCAGAATGTGATGCTTGTGACTTACCTTTGACGGTGCCCCATATTTTAACTAATTGTGTTTTATTTTTGGATTTAAGGGAATGATGATGGTTGCAATATAGCTATAGTTTTAAAATTTTGTGTACTGGCCGGTCTTCTCCCAAAAGGTTTTGGCAGACCGACTTAGATTTTAAGGTGGATCAGTGGCCATTTCCAGTCACTCATCCATGTGCATAGTTATTGTTCTAATTATTATTCTTAAGCTTTAAAATCTACTTAGCTGCTTTACAGGAAATCAGGCATGGTTTGTAATGTTTGTAGTTTTAACAGTCCTTTTCCAGCTAACATTTTTAGGTCGGCAATACAGACAGTAATAAAGTAAATCTTTAAGCCACATTGCTAAGCTGATTATGGTTAGGCGCTAATAACCCCGCTGTCGACCCTCCCTTAATCCCCAATAACAACAACATCAACGTTGAAGCAAATTTTCCACGAAGTAGTTTTTGTTATGTGATTGAATATATATTTATTTATTAGATAAGTGGAATAAACGAAGAATTAGGGATAAGAACTTTGAAACTTAGACAAGAACAATCAAAGATATGGCGGGTTTATATATTTTAATATTTTGGTTATTGGGTGCAATAATGACAATAAGACACAAGTCATTATAACATAGAAACGTTACAACAGCTATGAAGAATACAGTCTAATTGTTCTTTAAAATGGACTAGAGGGAATATTTATCTAAGTTTGAGTTATATTTTTAGAAACTTTATCTACATTATACTAATCGCATTTTCTTCTTCTTCTTCTTCTTCTCATCACCACCTTTTCCCAACATTAGTGGTGGGCTGCCTTGATGAGTTTCCTCCAATTTTAACGGTCCACAGCGTCCTCTTCTTGCAGCTGATACCGCAGAGTAAGGAAAATACCCGGAAAAACATTAGATCCACAAAAGAACAAACATAACTGTAGGATAAAAAGGAAACGTGAAGATTAATACAGGGATGTTGAGAAATCTATACATAAAATAAAAATACTATGGTTTATGGACACGAGTACAGAATGGGAGGTTATTTGTTAACCAAGAAAATATTCGACTTCATCTCTAATTTTTTTTAGAATTAACACTCTAGGATGGCTGAAAGGAACGAGAGGAGATTTATTTGGAAAAATTGAAGAGTATGGAAGAAATCGCTAACGCAAAGGAGACTTCAGAAATATGATTGACGCTGCAAAATTTCCTGTTTTCCAATCAAAACTACAGTCCAAGAGAGTTACGTCCAGGGGCGTAGCTACTATGGGGCTAGGCGGTGCAGTGCACCGGGGCCCCTACGCTCAGGGGGCCCCCAAGCATACCTCAGGGGGCCCCAAGCGCACCTCTGGGGGCCCCAAGTGCAGTACAGAGGGTCCACGGGCCTTCACAGGAAGCCCCTCACTGCTCAGGGGGGCCCCAAACTACTGCATCTGGCCTGAGGGCCCAAAATAAATTTTTTGCACCAGGGTCCTTGTTGACCTACTGATTACGTCGGATGGTCAGAGGCAGCATCAACATATTCATGAACTGCTGGGAACTACTTAGTGGGCAAACTAATAATAATAACAAAAAGTCTTCCTCTTATGTGATGATTGTTGTAAGATTCCTTACTGCCAGAAAATTTGTCTGGCGTAGCTGACCTTCTTAAAATTTTCTAATTCAAGATATTTGTTTTTGTGTTAAAAATACTTTCTAAATGTGTTAGTCTTCAGGTGTCAAGAGAAAAGTTTAGTTTTATCATGTCAATTCAGAAATTGTTTCAGATAACTAAAATAGCCATGAAAATATTAACCTGACGTAACTGTAACCACAAGTTGGACGATACCCTGGTATCGGTTTGTGGTACCATTCAGGTTGGCCAGTACCGGTTATTTTCCGGACCACTGCTGTGGCCGCAGAGTGTGTCAAGAGGTCTTGTATGAGGCCCGAGGCATCTCAGAGAACGTAACTGCTTGTTACGTGAATTCAGGAAAGAGAAACTGGTCGGACACGTTTCACTCACAGCCGCGTTTACTTACGTCACCTGGAGAATAGGAATGTTGATATTTCTAGACATTTTCGATATATCTCTCCAGAATTTTAGGCCATCTGATGATCTTGAAATATTCAGCTGATCTAAATATTATTTTTTCTACAAAAACCCTTGTCAGAAACGTCAGCGCACGAGCTCACGTCTGTCCCAAAGAGGTGGTATTTCTTATGCTATGCATGGAGTAGCCCCTACATTGAGTGAAATATTTCCCCTTCTTTTATTCTCGAAAGTGAAGTATTTCTACAGGTTAAATATTGCATTGGTAACGGCCTGTACTGAACCAAAATGTGAGGGATTTTTTAGGTAAGGATGTAGGGGATTGGAATAAGTTACAAAGGGAAATGATGAATAATTTACCAAAAACGTTGAAAGACTATAAAGTTAAAATTTGTAAAGGGCAAATGTAGTTGAGGGCAGGAAAGGGGCAAGATGGGTGTGTAGGGAAATTGCCACCGGAGCATGCGTTCCACTGCAATTTAATTAAATATGATTAATATTTTTTGAATGTTAGATTCAATATGGTTGCTTTGGCATCAACAAATTGTGTTCTAAAGGCACCAACATATGAGTAGTACCTTTCAACAAATCGCGTTGTATTGACAATTCAATTATGGTTTCCATTATTTAATTTCTTGTCTTAATAAAGTGGGTGTTACATACTTTTTGAAGTACAATTCTTCTATTGCAATAATACAAGAAGCGTAACCAATTCTAGCAAAATATATTTAACTGTTAAGTAGCTACCATACCTGGTGCATAACGATTAGTTCTTAATTATAATACTTTTGCATCAATTAAAGATAAATTTTAAAAATCTTTGAGTGTGTCCAGACAAGAATTCTAACGAGTTATAATGTCTTGAATGAGCATCAATATTTGGTCTTTTTTTTTCCTCTTCTGGTTATTAATCAAAAGCACTGAGTATTTAAGACATGGTGCAATAGATTTTATTTGATCAGCTAGGTTTTTTACCGAGCGTGGAGGTGTAACGGTTAGCGTTCTGGCCTCGCATTCGGGAGGACAGCGGTTCGAATCCCCGTCCGGGCATCCAGATTTGGGTTTTACATGGTTTCCCAGGTCACTCCAGGTAAATGCCGGCGTGCTTCCTTCTAAAAGCCATGGCCGAATTCCTTCCCATTCCTTGCCCCCCATCCCTTTCCGTCTCTAAAGACCTCGCTGTTAAGAGACGTTAAGCAGTTAAAAAAATAGTTAGGTTTTAAAAACAAGTATCATATTTTAAAATTCTAATCGTTGTTGTTTTCGTGCTTTAGGGTGAATCAATTTAATTGAGGTAAAGTTGCATTTACCATTAATCGAAAGCACGCCTGGCAACATAACTCTTCTGTCGGAAACTCTTGCACAATATGAAAATAGTGTCCACATTTATACCGACGGCTCGAAGACCAGTTGCACGGTATGGTATGCCTTTGTGGATACGAATGTGCGAGTCGAGGCAACCTATACATTCCATAATCCATCGATATTCACCGCCGAAATGGTTACTATCTTTAAGGGCTTAGAATACGCCAAGAACACCATTAAAACAGTGCCCTGGAATCACTTCAGCACCTTAAAAGTAACGCGTGGAGATGTCACTTAACACACAAGATCCTTGAGACTGTCACGGAGCTAGATGAAAGTGGAAAACGGATTATTTTCTTATGGATTAAAGCACACACAGGGATAATTGGAAATGAAAGAGCGTATCAGCTGGCAAAGTTGGCAACCGTAGAAGGCTCAACATTCCCACACATTAAGGCGACTGACATCCCCTCAAGTCTGCGCAATAAAGCAAAACAAATGTGGGACACATCGTGGCAAGACACGATAAAAACAAATGGAAGGCTCTACGGTACCATTCACCCGACCATCCCTAAGGCAAAAAACACTTGAAGAAAAATCGTCACTATCGTGAGATTGAAATTTAACCATGGAATTTTCGCCAGATACCTGCATCGCATCAATTTACGGAACACACCAAGTTGCACCTGTGATGGAATCAGCGAATGCGAACCGAGTCACCTCCTATTTGCTTGTAAGGAGTAATCAGCAGAGCCTAACTTTCTTCTCCAGCCCGTGAGCTGGAGAATTCTTAGGTGAAGTATTTGCCTAGTTGGCATTGCCTTCATTTTTACTGGTTGTATTATTATTTATTTATTATTTTTTACATTTTTATTTTTATTTTCTTACTAGGCTTTATTTAATGTAACCTTTTTATTGTTGTTATTTTTTTTTCATCATTTTTTGTTATTACTTTTTTTGTTGGTATTTGCATGAATATTTGTCCATTGTATACTTATCTTAGTAAGTGGAGCGGTCTGCGGTGCGGTCCCTGATTCACTTCATATTGCGCGAGCGAATTTATGGTGGGATTAGTGCTCTCTTGCGCCTTATTGTAGAAGGTGGTTGCCAATTTTACGTATCGATCCCTGAGCATTGGCACTTCTGCTACCTGATGTAGATCAATTGTTGGGAACTGCAATGGTAAATGGAGTGCCCTTTTTAGGGCTCGGTTCTGGAGTCTTTGGAGGGTATTGATGTGCGTTGTGGCGGCGTACGCCCAGACTGGAGAGGCGTACTCCATCAGTGGCCGCACCAACGCCTTGTAGATGTGTACCCCTGTCCTGGGGTTGAGGGTGCTGTTGTAGTTTAGGACAGGGTATAGTTCCCCCAGCCGGCGCTGCACTCTTTGTCGTACGTCGTCGACGTGGGCCTTCCAGGTCAGCTTCGCGTCTAGGATGACGCCCAGGTATCTTGCCGTTGTCACCCAGGGGATTCTCTCGCCGAAGAGCTCGAGTGTTGGGCACGGCGGCGTTCTTTTTCTCGTCAGCATGATGGCCTGGCTTTTCGACGCATTTATACGAATTCTCCATTTAGTAGCCCACTCTTCTATGTCATTCAGCGATGCCTGTAGCCGTCGTCCAATTATCCCGGGGCAGCGTGAAGCTGTGAAGACTGTGGTGTCGTCCGCGTATAGAGCTGTTTCAGCTTGCTGCCGCATGGGCAGATCGGCTGTGTATAAGCTGTATAGAACTGGAGCGACTACACTGCCCTGCGGGACGCCAGCACGGATGTATCTTCGTGAGGATGTCGCGTTGTCCACTTTGACGACGAATGTCCGTTTCTGTAAGTAGCTGCGGATTATCTTTAGGAATCGGCCTGGCACACCAAGTGTCGCAAGCTTGTATAATAAGCCTTCGTGCCAGACCTAGTCGAACGCTTTGGCCACGTCAAGAAGGACCACTCCGCAGTGATCCCTGTGGTTGAATGCTTCTGTTGCCGTTTTCACTACTCTCATCAGCTGGTGCACCGTGGAGTTGTTCTGGATGTTGTTCTGCAGGCACCATGTTGCCCTCTTGGATATGAGTCTGGAGGCGTTTTAGTAGGAGGCGTTCGAACACTTTGCTTATTGCTGGCAGAAGACTGATCGGCCTGTAGTTTTGGGGAATCTTCGGGTCCTTCCCCGGCTTGTAAAGTGCTGTAAGGAGTAATGGCGAAAGTGCGCGCTATTTATACAGGAACTTGTGGGACTAGGTTTACAGCTACCACTAAATGTGACCCACCTCCTGGCCTTGGGAAACGTCACCATCTATCATGTAATAGTTAAATTCCCGGAAGAAAAAAATATTAGGATATAATGCAAACTGACACCTAGTGGCAAACATAGAGGAAGGAAATATATGGAGACGACGCAAGAGACCTTTACCACGCATTGAAGTGAAGCCGGGTGGAGGAGGAGTGGCCGAACCCATACAGGCACAGGGTATATGTACAAAAACCTCAAGGGGACTCTAAGATAAATGTAACGCCGCAATCTGGTGATGGATTATTATGTAACTCGATGAGACAAATAATAAATGAAGAATAAATTTTTTTGATATCATCCTTAGTTTTCGAGATATTCTGTCTCAAGAAAGTAGTGGTTCTGCAAACTTCATCAGTTTTGCTTTAGATTTAGAACTATATAGTGCACAAACACTTACATGAAAATGATCTTCACAAAAAGAGATGCTTGAATCTGCAGATAACCTATAAGCATCCTCCCTCCTTGCAAGTTTTAACCGCTGTTTCCGTATTTGTTCATTGTTTGGAACATATATAAATAACTTGTTTGGCGTTTTTATTGTTGTACTTTTACATTGGGGCACTGCACAGTATTTATAAAACGAGGAATTCATGTTTAACTAAAGAACACTTGTCACCTGCCATATATATACACGACTGCTTTGTTTATGTTCGCGAGGTGTGACATCATTCAACACGCCATGACAGTATTGAGCGTTTTCGCGGTAAATTTAAATTATTATATTTTTTAAAATGCAAAATACATAATGTAAATGCTCGATTTTTTAAAAAAATAGGACGTTTGTTGAATAATAGAGATACTAAGGTAAAGTACTAACCTATTTTTCAATTTTAGTCAACTAGCCGATTACCGTACGAGGGTGTTCCTGCCAGTCTGAATCAAGAAAGGGCCACGATTTTTTCCCTGTAAAAGAGTTTGCGACCAAGCCACACCGACAAAAAGCCATTTACTGCTGCTGTTAAATCACAGAAATGGATGTGCTAATGTGCTCATATGTAATCGAACGACCTCACCCCCTATATCTCTTCCTGAAACGAATGCACAAATTATTTACAGCTACATAGCCAGTTACGCTGCAGGTAGTTTTGCCAGGCGACTCAATCTCACACATATCTTCGTATATTTCAGCTTATTCGTTTTACAAACGAAAATAAAAGCGTTTTGCACACATCTAGTGCACTTCTTTTTATTTTTCTAAAACATTTAAGAGGTATTAAGTACCTATGCAGAAATTAAACGATATCGTTTTTAAACAAAAAATTTATTTTGAATAAATGTTGGGACACAAAGAAATGTAGATGTCTACGAATCATCTACCGTATAAAATAACTAGAAATCCATTTAAAATATAATGTTTACATTGTACTACAATTTGTGAAAGTGATAGTTATCTGATTTATAAAGTTAGTTACTTTCACAAATCGGCTCTTACATGCTGTTCTTTTAGTTGTACCCTAATATCAATTTTGGGAACATGTATTACGGTTGTCGGTGACGCAAGATGGCGTTAATATATTCTGCGTTGACAGGAACATAGCAGTGTCAGGACGCATTTTAACATCAATAAACTCATTTCAATCCTTCATTTATAAGGAAAGCGCATTGAACATCCCTTCTTAATTATAAAAAGGAGAATTGAACAGCTGAAGAGAGAATTACACACAGCGCAGTTACCTGAGTAGCTTAGATGATGTATTACCGTTCCTGCCAGTTTCCGTTCACAATTTCTGGTAAGTCTTAAGTCGAGTTTCAGTTGTATGTATACCAACTGTTTTTTCCGATGGCAGCCCCGATTGTTAACCACTCACTCACCAGATAAAAGATCTTCAGAAAGAAGTAAGCTCGATTCAGTTTGAAGCAAGAGATCCGGTCCAGTTACCAAAAGCTTTTGTCTCAAGAAATATTAAAACATACAACCGAATGAAGTTTTAGTAATTTTTTTTATCACACGTACGTGATATGCCGTTTAGTAAAGGCTAGGTGTCAACTGGCAAAAGGATTTCACAATGAAGGGCAACACTGTAGCCGTAACAGTATTTTAACGTTTACTGGTGTTACTCTCTGCCTGTGGCTTGTGGAACAGCAGTAACTGCGAATGGAGGAAATTGTGACAGCTACAAAGAGCGATATATCTTCACTGGATGTTGTTGAAGAAAGACGAGCTTTCGGTGACGTGCTCTACCGCCATCTTCGGGTACACCATCCAGCGGAGAACCCATGAAGATTATATTTCAGCGAGACGCCGGGATAGCCTTCGTTCACACGTCAAATTACAAGGAGTGTTTGACAATCCATGTTTCCCTGGTACGAAACTGGTTTCTTGTCTAGAGTATAGGGGGTCTCCAACAATCATTTGATTGCTTTAAGTCATTGGTCCGATCGTTTTTAGGTCTAGAATTTACTGACCGCTCTCTTTTCGAAAAAAAAATTAAGGGGTGGAAAGGGGGAGATGTATTGGCTTTTTTTTTTATTATTTGGTCAGAAACCTAGTCCATGAAATATTACATGTATATGACAACTTTAATGGAGATCAGTTAAATGATGTCGACTACAGTTTTGTATAAATAACATTGGCAAAAATTAAGGGGTGGATAGGGTGACAGGGGTTCAGTTTTTTCAAACCAAATGTTGACGCATTTTTCTCTTTATTTTTGACTATCAATGTCAAAAGTTCCATTGAAATTGGATAAAAAAATGTCGGTTTGTATAAAAGTTAAGGGATGTAAAGGGAGAGAGGGTTGTTTTTTATTTTTTTGTGTCAGAAACCTTTTCCATGAAAAATTACATGTATATGCCAACTTTAATGGAGATCAGTTAAATGGTGTCGACTTTAGCTTTCTATGAAGAACATTGGCAAAAATTAAGGGGTGAATAGGGAAAGAGGGGTTCGGTTTTTTCAAACCAAAAGTTGACAGTATTTTTCTGTTTATTTTTTACTATACATTTCCAAAGTTCCATCAAAATCGGATAAAAAGTGTGAGTTT
The DNA here is from genome assembly GCA_031002005.1 of Vandiemenella viatica. Taxonomy (NCBI): domain Eukaryota; kingdom Metazoa; phylum Arthropoda; class Insecta; order Orthoptera; family Morabidae; genus Vandiemenella; species Vandiemenella viatica. The sequence goes on from JARYHS010009186.1 coordinate 21,106,877, forward strand.
GTATAAAAGTTAAGGGGTGTAAAAGGGTAGAAGGGGTGGTTTCTCAATGAAATTCATATGGGAGCACTTTGGAGGTATACTCTATCCACTATAAAAAATTCATTTAAATCGGTTCAAAATTCGCGAAGATATCGCTGAACATACATTAAAAAAAAAAAAAATGCAGACGAATTGAGAACCTCCTCCTTTTTTGAAGTCGGTTAAAAATAGTCACCGTTCCTTTTGAGGAAAAAAGTAATATTAAATAAATGTGTATCGTAATCCACTTTTTGAAACAGTAATTCGATGGCACCCCTCATAGTTGAAGTGTACAATATTGTATATAGAAAAGGACAGATTTCTAAAAATACTTCTTTGCAGCAGCTGTTAAAGCAGGCAGCGCCGGTTGGTTCTCCACGCCCCCTATGATGTCGTGGGCGGCTAATAATTCTTGGTCTTTAATCTTATTTGTGTTTCTTTTCATTCTGTCACTGAGAGTTGCACTATAGCGTCATAGTCTGAATAAAATGTACGATATTTAGTCTGTAATGAAAAGTTTGATAACTGAATAAAAGCGATTAATTGCTATCTGTAATTTTTGTGGCTGGATCTTGCAGAATTGTGTTCAGACTTTTCCAGAGTTAAAATTGCATCCTACTTCAATTCATGTGTACTAGAAAATCATATTCCATGTAGATGTTTCATAATATCCAAATTAAGTATTCTTTAAAACAGGGGTGGCCAAACCGCGGCCCGCCATGAACATTTTTACGGCCCGCGAGATTCATCACACTTTTACAAAATATTTTTTATATTTCACTTTTAGTGTTGTATATTTCTTTACAATGTGCATTTAGTATCATTATTATTATATTATCTATGTTTAGATTTAAGAATAATAGTAAACACAATTTTTCACTCCAAAAAAATGAATGTGTCTAGTGGGGATATATAATTTTATATGCGGCCCGTGGAGTTATGATGCAATTCCAAAGTGGCCTGCAAGATCGTTTGGGTTGGCCACCCCTGCTTTAAAACGACAAAACTGCACTATGCATTTGTAAAAGTTTTTAATCACAGTTGAACTACATTAGCAATAAACAGGTATATATTAGGTAGCTACGAATGTGAAACAAATTTTTTAAACATCCCGCTGTTCGTGGTTGTGTAAAGAAATTTTGCAGTCCTCTGTATGAATTTAGATCCGCTGTCTTCGAAATTTGGATAACGTTAATCTAACTATGCATTTACTGGATCTTCAGTTTTTCTGTACCGTTTCTTGACTCAAATTTCATGTGTTTCTTTTCTTTAAATTTTGGACCGATCGGTATAAATTATTCATAATATGTTTATTCGTGACAACTTTTTTCAGCTAGTTAAACAAAAGAAAAATCCTGCTTGCATGCTGCAAGCATGTTTCTTCCGTGAGAGAAATGGAGTCTTGTTGTGGCTTTCGAACGTTTCGTACGTGTATTTTAGGTTCAGAGATATAAGCACTTAAAGCTGTTCACGTTCTACTTCTGTAATTGTAATTTTATTAAAATTATTAAAAAAAACTAATATTAGTCGATTTTAAAACAGATTTAATTACAAAACAAGTTCAGCCAAGTGTGTGGGCTCCGTAAACAGAATTTGTTTCAAATTGAATTCAAATTTTATTTTGTAAAAACCATTATGATTAAGTCGGTAACAACTGATTTTTAAATAGTGTTCGCTATTTGTTTTGCGAAATCGTTTGCCATTCCGTATATATAAATCAAATAGAAATACAATTTTCAGTGTTGGAAAGGTTTTGAAAATTTTGAAATAAATATTTTTACAATGTATTTACTATCCGATTCATGAAATTCCGTAACAAGCGAGAAATATATTTTTATCCTAAAAAAAAATTATCTTCTCTAGTTTCAAATGTGTTATAATTACATTACGCTCCAGGTAAATCGCTATAATTTTGCAATCAATTTTACTAGACTACGTAATCCATTCTCATAAAACGCTTATCTTGGTCACGATGTTTTGTCACGCGATTACATTATGCAATGACGTCACACTCAGACGTCACGCTTCCCGCCACCGCAGCCCAACCAACAACGACCGGAGATGTTCGAGGCTATGTGCGGTATTTAATAACAGTTCTATTTAGCTACGCATCCACGAGTAAATGAGCTGCCAGCACACTAAAAGAAAAATTTCTATTTCGTAAAAATAGCTGTATTAATTATTAGTTGTTTTTTCTTAATTAAAAATTCGTTAAATATAATTTTTCTTATACTCTCTGTACAGCGATATCATTGTCACAGTAAGATAGAAATATCGAAATTACATCATTTTCAAGATTATGCGCGTTATTTGATGAATATTGAACTTAGCTAGCGAAGAAACTAATTGCTAAAATAGCGCTTCCAGCACATAATTTTTGACGAGTTCACAAGACGTTTACATTCGATGTAGATACTTTAGTCTAATCGAAGAAATGATTTGGCGAAACACTGAAATAAACTGCGTTTAAATTAGTATGTTAATCTTTTATTTCTGATTTCACTATATCAGACAGATGTAAATATTTCAAATGGCCCAAATTTAGATCGCAATACAGTGAATCTATTCGTACGCGGGTAATAGTATTAATGAATTTTGAACAGCAGTATCAATAGAAGTTGTGGTTATGTCGAAATGCAGACAGGACCAGAATGAAAACTGACACTATTTTTTTTACAGAATAATTCACAATGAATTTAGTTTCATAAAGAATTTAAGGTGTTTTCGTAAGCACCGAGTTACTGGAGTTATTATTTCATACGGATGGAAGTAGTTCCGTCTTTATCGTATTGAATGAGACCTGAACCAGGAATAAAACCAATTTCACGCGCTATAATTTATTTATTATTTAATTGGTTCGCTGATTCTGACAACATTAATTCAGTAGAAGTTCCATTTGTATCGCTGTGTAAACTACAAGGTACAAATTAGAAAATAAGTACCTGATCATTACATAATAACAATTCTATATATTTAGTTAGTCGCAGAGAAATTAATTGCCAGAACCCGTCACTTAAAATTAATATTCCGTGGTATAACGTAAGTTGTTAAGATTTATTTTTAGCATCCTTCGTCTTCACTGTAGTCATTACTTCAACCGCATGTAAGATGTGTCAACAACGCCCCAGGGTTTATAGGTCTGGTCTATGGGCGTACCCAACCTCACGGTCATCAAGTCCTCGCAGACCCCCCCCCCCTCCTATCCAGCTCTGCCACCACCGTAGGGACGTAGGACGGTGAAAGGCGCGTTTCGCCTCCGATTAAGGGTGCCCACGGGGAGCGGCGTGGATGCAGCGTCCACTACGACCAGGCCTAAGACCCTTCTAAAACCTAGCCGTATAGCTTAAGCATCTCTGCTATTCCCACGTGCACCCGCCCCCAGTAGGGGCAAGGCGGAAGCTGCAGTAAGCCGAGCAACAACGCGGTATTGCCCTTTGGGGGCATCCATAAATTACGTGAGGTGTTTTTTCCGGATTTCTGGACCTCCCTCCCCCCTGGTGAGATTTCGTGAGATCTGGCCGGACCCCCCCCCCTTTCTGGTGAGATCTGGTCCGTGAGAACCCCCCCCCTAGAAATCGCCCTGGAAACTTTTTCTTTTGGTCACACCCTAACTTTTTTGACGAAATACCCTCCTAAAATCGACTTTGCCGCAAATTTGAGACTTTTTTTTTTTTGCTCTATTGTCCCAAAATTTTTCGCAAATCTCACGTGAGATTTCCGTAGACCCCCCCCCTCCCCCTTGGTAAGATCTGGTGAGATTTCGTCGGACCCCCGTCCCCTATTTCACCTCACGTAATTTATGGATGCCCCCTTTTCGCGCGCTCCCCGGCAACCGACCAGCCCAGCATATGCCGTACGCCGGCTATAGAGCCGCGCGCTGCATAGCAAACTCCTAGAATGTATTTCTCCGCGCAAGCACGGATCCTCACATACTCGTTCAAGCTTCGCAGAGCACCGTTGTAGTGCAGGAACCCACTGTGGTGACCCGATGGCCCCCACAAAGTGTCACTGCCCCACGCGGACAAAACCATGCACTACCAGCCCTCACCTATATAGGGGACCTCCTATGGCAGTGAACCCACTCTTGGCAAGGCTTCCTTCACCACCTGATGAGCAGTGTCGAGGTCGCTTACGCGATACCGAGCGTGGTGGGTGAGTGGTTAACACTCTGGCCTTGCTTTCGGAAGGACGGAGGTTCGAATGCCCGTCCGGCAATCCAGATTTGTGTTTTCCATGGTTTCCCCATATCACTCCAGGCGAATGCCAGGATGCTTCCTTCAAAAGGCCTTGGCCGAATTCCTTCCAGTTCCTTGTCCCCTGTCCCATCCCGCCTCTAATGACTTCGACGTTTACGAGGCGTAAAGCCACAAGTAAAAATAAAAAAAAAACCCTTACGCGATACCTCTATTCCACATTCCTTTGCCAAAGCCTGCATCCATTACCCGGTCTTAGCCGGGATTTGGTAGCAACTTCTCCAGCTTTACGGGTAAAAGCCGTGGAGTCTGAACCGGGGGAGGGGGGGGGAGCATCAGTCCCGACACGCCCAACGGCCGCTCCTTCAGCCCCACCTCCCTCCCCTTCCTACCTGTTCAGGGGTACCCAATCCCTTCCTCATGTTGAGAAGGTTCCCCTTCTCCCCTTGAATGAGTCACAGTCGAGGTGACTTTCACCGATTCTCTACTCCACATCTATTCGCATGATGCCGCATCCATTACCCGATTCTACACGTGATTGGGTAGCTAAGCTCGAACTTCACGGGCGTGCTCGTGGAGTCTGCGGACATAGGGGGACACTGCCTAGTCCCCCAACACCCACTCAGGATACAAAACAGGAAGTCGAGTCCCTGGGTGCGCCAAACCATATCTGGCCATCTCGATGGAAATCGAGCGTATGGACGCAGACCCCTGGGAGCATGTAAGGTGTGACAGCCGTTAAAATATCGATCTGCACCACACATAACAAAAAATGTAAGAACCGTTGAAGATTTATGGTGAAGTTTATATCGCGATGCATGATGACAATGGCAAGCGATACATGGAGTGTATTAATTCGTGTGTGATTGAAGCTTTGATTTTCTAGCGGCAATGTTAGCGGGGATTTTTGTTAGGTTGACATACAACCCGGACCAAGTTGACAATTGAAACTTTTTGCTATATCAGAAGGGACGAGGAATTACCACCGAGCGTGGTGGTGTAACGGCTAGCGTTCTGACCTCGCATTCGGGAGGACAGCAGTTCGAATCCCCGTCCGGGCATCCAGATTTGGGTTTTCCATGGTTTCCCAAATCACTCCAGGCAAATGCCGGAATGCGTCCTTCAAAAGGCCATGGCCGAATTCCTTCCCATTCTATGCCCCTCATCCTTTCCCGTCTCTAAAGACCTCGCTGTTAGAGAGACATTAAGCAAAGAAAAAAAAAGAGGAACTACATTGAGCTTTATTTTGCAACAATTCTATTAAGTTACCAACTGCAGAGAAATGAATTGTCAGAACAGTCCGGTAAACCCGTCATTTCTGAGTATAGTATTGTATATTTAAAAAAAAAATTATCAATAGTTTTCTAAATAAAAAGGGGAATTAGATGTTTTAAATTGTTTTTTAGCAAAAAGAACATACGAATCAAGAAGTAAAAAGAAATCTGACCATTATAATAGTCATCGGTTTTCCATTTTTTTGTTTGATACTTATGAAAGTTATGCAAATAAAACTTTTCTTTAATCTCTATCCAAAAAATTTCCCACAATTATTTTCACCCACCTGATTTTTCAGATGCAATACTGTAATGTTGTTAAGGTTAGAAAGAAATTTTCGGGCGCGGACCCTACGATCAACCGCCATGGCCCTAATGACATCGATATCGACGAGCTGTAAAGCTCCAAAAAAAAAAAAAAATGCCTTCAGAGTTTTGACATTCTTTCTGGTGACGCACAGATTAGTTTGACGAATGTCAATCAAATATTTTTTGTAGTGTTTTTATTACTTCTTTTTATTTGTTGCTCTGAATATAAAACTACCGGGGACACTTAAGAAACAAATGTAAAACTAATGTTTCTTAGGTTCTGTAACGATTTTAATGAAATACACAAAGCAGTTGCGTCTCGTAATCATACTTTCAGCAAAACACTGATTGTTGATTGTAGGCCTGTATCAAATAAGAGTATCACTTAATTGAGTTTCTATTGCTTATTATTAAATTCAATCGCATGTATTGCATGACCTGTACTAATCGCTCTATATGAGAGTCGATAGGCGCTTATCTCAATAGTGGATAATGGTACTTTGAACCAAAACCGATTGCCAGGATGAAACACGGAAATTAGCTCAAGATGATAATGTTTGCATTACACTCTTAAACGCAGAAATATTCACTGTTACCATCTCAGCCCTGATTCAAATAAACTATTCCATCTAGTTAACTACAGCCCATAGGGGCTATTCGAGCTATAATCAGTATTAGCCAAACGATTTCATCTATTCATCATAGGAATAATAATTACTGCATAACCATGTATCGACGATGACCAGGTGTGGTAAATCACACTGCACACATCAAGGAAAAAAATATAAATATAGGATCGGATGCAATAGGAGAAGTAAGAGAATTGTTACTTGGGAAGTAAAATTACAACCGATGGCCGAAGCATGAATGATGTTAAAAACAGAATAGCACTAACAAAAAAAGCCTTCATGAAAAAGAGAAACCTTTTAGTTTCAAATATTGATCTAGGAATTAGTAAGAACTTTTTAAAACTCTTTGTGTGGAGCACAGTACTTTATGGTAGCGAAACATTGACTTTAGGAATACCGGAAAGCAAGAAAATTGAAGCATTTGAAATGTGGTGCTACAGAAGAATGCTGAAAATTAGGTGGACAGACAAAGTATGAAATGAACGAGTTTTGGAAATGATGGGTGAGAAAAGAAGTTTATGGAAGAAGCTTACAGAAAGAAGAGACAGGCTGGTAGGTCATATTTTGAGACATGTAGGATTGGTTAATTTGTTAGTGGAGGGAACAGTCGAAGGTAAGAACTGTAGAGGAAGACAGAGATAAAAATATATGTAGCAGATAATTGGGACGTGGGCTGTAAGGGGTATGTAGAAATGAAGAGGTTAGCACAGAATAGGAAGGGATGGAGGATTGCATCAAACCAGTCGAAAGACTGACGACAGAAAAAAAAAATCATCAAGGATTACACACATTTTCTGTATCATCAACGTTAAGATCACGTATAATTTTATTATATTACATCGGAAGTATTATTTTTATTATAATTTTTATAAACCATTTGCACACACACACAAAATTCTGGTTCTTCACAGTTCTGATAGTCTTTTTTTTTAACTCCTTAACGTCTCTTAACAGCAGGTCTTTAGAGACGGGAATGGATTGGGGGGGGGGGGGGGGCAAGAAATGAAAAGGAATTTGGCTATGGCCTTGAAGGAAGCATCCCGGCATTTTCCTGGAGTGATTTTGGAAACCATGGAAAACCCAAATCTGGATGCCCGGACGGGGATTCGAACCGGCGTCCTCCCGAATGCGAGACCAGAACGCTAACCGTTACACCACCACGCTTGGTACTGATAGTCAATACTTGATCTGGCCCTCAGTTCTAAATTGGACATACAAAGAAAGGATTAACCTCTTTGATATTTATGCATATGAGAATCGAAAATGAGCGATCGTTGGTACGTTTTATTCCTTCTCCAAACTTCTACAATTAGTTTGACTGAGGTCGGGAAATATGGGTCTACTCAAACTGACTCGTGTCTTCGAACAAACTCTCTCTCAAGAACAGAGCCGGGCGTTGTAGTGAGTGCCGCCAACTTTGACAATAAAGAAATAATTAAAATACACCGCTGTCAGAGAAGAGTTAATCACACAACCATACGAGAACTGAAAACGTTTAAACGAAAAAACTTCGAAGAACAGCTAAAATTTTTAAATTTCTATGCAGTATTTCTCACCTTCGATGACGTACTGTTGTTCTATTCTGTGCTGCTCCCGATGTAGTGTGGTGGCGTCCTGATGCGCGGGTCAGTTTAGAAATGTTGATAAACGTTTTCCAGAGATTGTGATCGTAGGTTTCCTGCATCTACGAAAGGTGCCTGCAAGAATTTTTTTATTAGCTTTTCTTTTTTATACATCTGACTCGCATTTTCGTGTATTATTTCTTTAAGAAACAATATTCTTCTAAATAAAATAAATTAATCACACGTGTTCCTGTGTACTATTTGACGAAAGAAAAAAAATTGCTAACCTAAAACATACTATAAGTGATACCTGAATTTCTATATTTTTAAAAGAAAAGGAGCAGCATATTTTCGAAATTTTCCGAGGCCTTCATGTTTTCTATGATTTTATTTTTTAGTATCGGCGCCGTTTCGGACATTTGGAATAACTAGATGTATGGACTTCATAAATTAATAATGCAGCGGTGTAATGTTATTTAAATATTTTCCAAAGAAATTTTTGCGATTCTTATTCCGCTTCTCGTATCTATGGGAAAATAACCTCACTATTCCTCTATATTTAAGTTCTTTTGAATGAATATATGTCAGTATTTCCCATGAGCCATTTTTCTACTCTTCTTGTATGTTTTGGTTCCGGCGCTATATTTCTTTTTAAAAGTTCTGGTGTTATTCTTCTTCGTATATTAAAATTTGTGAATCGGTTATTCTTACACAGTTCCAAATATGTTCTACTTGGTTTTGGGTTAACCAATGCGTTAGAGTAGGAGTTAAATTTTTAACTGACTATTGAATATAGGAAGCAATTCACCATTATTACAAACACTCGTACACACACAGCTATAATACATCATTGCTTCCATGCACAGTACTACTCCAAACGTATTCAATGGTGCAAGAAAAGGCTTAAGCATAAGAGCTGCTAAATATTTGCATTAAACCACAGTCAATGACGGTATGGGAGTAGTGGAATGTGGGAACCGTCAGTGAATCAGAATGCAGCTGTAGGCCGAAACGTCAAGAAACTTGGCAACGACTAGTCAAATCAACTGCCATCAGTCGTGATTATCACTTAAAATAATATTGTAGGAATGTGAACTGAAATAGTGCGAGAAAATACTTAAAAACTTTTTGTAGAAATACTGTAAAATAATTTAAAATGAAATATACACTCCTGGAAATTGAAATAAGAACACATTGACGCCGGTGTGTAAGACCCACCATACTTGCTCCGGACACTACTAGAGGGCTGTACAAGCAATGATCAAACGCACGAAACAGCGGACACACCAGGAACAGCAGTGTTGGCCGTCGAAGGGCGCTAGCTGCGCAGCGGTTTGGCACCGCCGCAGTCAGTGTCAACCAGTGTGCCGTGGCATACGGAGCTCCATCTCAGTCTTTAACACTGGTAGCATGCCGCGACAGCGTGTACGTGAACCGTATGTGTAGTTGACGGACTTTGAGCGAGGGCGTATAGTGGGCATGCGGGAGGCCGGGTGGACGTACCGCCGAATTGCTCAACGTGTGGGGCGCGAGGTCTCCACAGTACATCGATGTTGTCGCCAGTGGTCGGTGGAAGGTGCACGTGCCCGTCGACCTGGGTCCGGACAGCAGCGACGCACGGACGCACGTCAAGACCGTCGCATCCTACGCAGTGCCGTAGGGGACCGCACCGCCACTTCCCGCCAAATTAGGGACACTGTTGCTCCTGAGGTATCAGAGAGGACCATTCGCAACCGTCTCCATGAAGCTGGGCTACGGTCCCGCGCACCGTTAGGTCGTCTTCCGCTCACGCCCCAACATCGTGCAGCCCGCCTCCAGTGGTGTCGCGACAGGCGTGTATGGAGGGACGAATGGAGACGTGTCGTCTTCAGTGATGAGAGTCGCTTCTGCCTTGGTGCCAATGATGGTCGTATGCATGTTTGGCGCCATACAGGTGAGCGCCACAATCAGGACTGCATACGACCGAGGCACACAGGGCCAACACCCGGCATCATAGTGTGGGGAGCGATCTCCTACACTGGCCGTACACCTCTGGTGATCGTCGAGGGGACACTGAACAGTGCACGGTACATTCAAACCGTCATCGAACCCATCGTTCTACCATTCCTAGACCGGCAAGGGAACATACTGTTCCAACAGGACAATGCACGTCCACATGTATTCCGTGCCACCCAACGTGCTCTAGAAGGTGTAAGTCAACTACCCTGGCCAGCGAGATCTCCGGATCTGTCCCCCATTGAGCATGTTTGAGACTGGACGAAACGTCGTCTCACGCGGTCTGCACGTCCAGCACGAACGCTGGTCCAGCTGAGGCGCCAGGTGGAAATGGCTTGGCATGCCGTTCCACAGGACTACATCCAGCACCTCTACGATCGTCTCCATGGGAGAATTGCAGCCTGCATTGCTGCGAAAGGAGGATATACACGGTACTAGTGCCGACATTGTGCATGCTCTGTTGCCTGTGTCTATGGTTCTGTGTGTGTGATCATGTGTTGTATCTGACCCCAGGAATGTGTACAGTATATAAAGTTTCCCATTCCTGGGACAATGAATTCACGGTGTTCTTATTTCAATTTCCAGGAGTGTAGTTATGATTCGCTGACTTCATTTTCAAAGTGTATTACATATATGCAGCAAACTCGGTGTTTGTTACGGTCTGTCACTTACCGTTTCAGCATTGGCAGGTAGAAGAGGAGTGTAAATAAACTGGAAAGAAGACTGGATAAAGCTGTTCAACTGAGTGCTGAGGCTTATTTTGTACGAAGCGTATTTTTTAAGTAAGTACCGTTTTGTCACACCGTGGCTGCAGCGCTACGGTCGGCGTTCCGCACATGTGCACTGGGTACCTGCATCTCTTGCCTACTCATTGACGCCATTACAGTCTAATTCTTCCTTGTTTACGTTGTTCACTGAGTGTTTATGATGCCTCCGATAATCGTGAGTCCAGCCGACTGTGAAGTACGGGCTGTTATAATATTTCTTTGTGCTAAAGGCCTAAAACCGATCGATATTCATCGTGAGATCTGTGCAGTTTACGGACAAAACATTATGAGTGATGGAATGCTGAGAAAGTGGGTGAGAGCATTTAAAGATGGCCGCACAAATGTACATGATGAACAACGGAATGGGCGTCCTTCTGTCGTTAATGAAAGTTTGGTGCAGAAAGTGGACAATAAGGTGAGAGAAAACAGACGCTTTACGATTTCCTCCTTGTGAGATGACTTTTCTAATGTTTCTCGTAGTGTTTTGTATGGTATTGTGACCGAGCACTTGAATTACGGAAAATTGTGCTCACGTTGGTACCGAAAATGTTAACGGATGTGCACAAAACCAAACGTTTAGGCAGTGCATTGACTTTCCTTGAGCGGTACCTCAACGATGGTGATGATTTATTAAGCCAAATTGTTACGGGCGATGAGACACGGGTGGCCTACATCACACCTGAATCAAAGCAACAGTCCATGGAATGGCGGCATTCAGATTCACCCAAAAAAGTGAAGTTCAAGCAAACGATTTCTGCCCGGAAAATCATGTGCACAGTTTTTTGGGACAGAAAAGGAGTATTGCTTGTGGAATTTCTGCCTCGTAATGAGACAATCAATGCAGCAGCTTATTGTGAGACATTGAACAATCTGCGCCGTTCAATCCAGAACAAAAGACGTGGCAAGTTGAGCAAGGGCTGCATGACAGTGCCAGTCCACATGTGGCTAATCAGACCAAAGATCTCATCACATCTTTTCGATGGTAAACTCTAGATCATCCTCCGTACAGCCCTGATCTGGCGCCCAGTGACTACCATCTGTTCCTGCACTTGAAGAAACACCTGGGCGGTCAGCGTCTTGAAGACGATAACGAAGTCAAAACAGTTGTGATGCAGTGGTTAACAAGTCAGGCGGCAGATTTCTATGAGGAGGGTTTTCAGAAACTAGTACTACGTTATGACAAGTGCCTCAATATTGAAGGGAATTAGGTAAAAAGTAGAGTAAGGTACAGGCTTTCATGTAAAAATTATTGGGATATATTTGTACGTCTTTTTTTAATTTCAAAACGGTACTTTCTTAAAAAACATGCCTAGTATAACATATCTCTGACTCGAGATATTTTGCCTTAACTAATGACTGCTATATCTATTTCCATTAGTTACAGTCTAGGTTTATCTGAAATGAAACTTCTTTTAAGCGACTGCAGTGATTCTGCGATGTATGAGGCTACTCTTGCGGCACTATAGCCGCGATGGTTCAGGTGGTTCCGCCAGCTGACGTGGGGTTGTTTGCTTCCAGTCCTGATGGTGGACTCATAAGCGCCGGCAGGGTAGGAGAACTGGTGATGCGCAATTCCCAATCACCAGATTACCCGCCGTCATGCTGGGCTAAGTCCCAAACCTCGCCGCATTGCGCGTGGTGGGAGTGTGTCCCTCGCCTCGCCCCAATGTGTCGTCATCTGAGCCATACACTGACCCCCCTTCGGCGGTATTAAACCATTCTTCGGATCAAAGACCAGAAATGTCATTGTACCTTTACACCTGACTGATGAGTTTAGCATAGAAACGTGGAGTGCGTCTTCTGATTGAAAGAATGGTAACGATACACGAAATGAACGAGTTTTGGAAATGATGGGTGAGAAAAGAAGTTTATGGAAGAAGCTTACGGGAAGAAGAGACAGGCTGGTAGGTCATATTTTGAGACATGCTGGATTGGTTAATTTGTTAGTGGAGGGAACAGTTGAAGGTAAGAACTGTAGAGGAAGACAGAGATTAGAATATATGAAGCAGATAATTGAGGACGTGGATTGTAACGGGTATGTAGAAATGAAGAGGTTAGCACAGGATAGGAAGGGATGGAGGATTGCATCAAACTAGTCTAAAGACTGACGACAAAAAAAAAAAAAAAAAAAAAAATGATACACAAGGATAGTACGTGGGGAAAAATAAGTATGAGAAAGTACAGATAAAATAACAGCTGCAAATAATAACGACCAAAGATGTTGTTGCCTTGATCGTGAGATAACTTAACGAGTTAGGGTTAACATTCAACATGCGGGCAAAGAGTGAAGAGTTGACAGGACCTTACTATCATGTGACTTGACTATCAACCAATCACATCAACATGCGATTCGTTAGCCGATCATTGACGCGCCTGTATTGTGATCGCTTTCTGAACGAATCGTAGTCTTGTGATGAATCATTATTATTGACTTCTCCATCATCTGATTCCGCAGTCTGCTGATATTGCCAGGCCACTGCTGATTGGTTGATAGGCTTCTTGTCTTCCTAGAATTGCCTTGCTAACCATTCCACCTACAGATTTCTGATTGTATCAGCCGACAGATAGAACATTTAATTTCATAATAAATACGTTATATTAGACTAGGACACTAGAAGATTGGCTTGACATTTGAACGCCTCGCTTTTGCGGATGACATTGTGTTCTTTGCTCTTGCAAACACTGGAGACTGCATTTAGGCAGATAGAAGTCTTGAAGGAAACATCTGAGAAAGCAGGACTACAAATATTGTTTGAGAAAACTGAATACATCAAGTGAGACGCAAAAGCCAGATCTGGACAGTGAAGACTAAATATGGTGATATTAAAAGAACACAGAAGTTCAAATACCTCCCAATGTTTATGAAAATACTGCAGTTGAAGATAGGGCGATAAAGATGTCAACAGCTTTCAGGATTTGTCAAAAGACATACAAATCGAAATTACTCTACCATCAAACGAAATACAGAATTTTTATACGCAGCAAAAACACTAGCCTTAAAGGGATTGATATAAATAGAAAAGAAGGAAAGAAAGAAACAAATTTTATATGAAAGATCTTGGGACCAAAAAAAGTGGCGAGAAGCGAATTTAATTTCCGTTTGAGATCGAACTAAGAACTATATGTTTGAAAAGGTATCAAACACAATAGGGTATATGAATGTATTATTTTTGTATTTTTAAATCAATTATTTACTCTGTTATATAACCGTAAAAATATAGTTTTGACGAAAATATTAAAATGTAACATTAAAAAAATATTTTAAAAATGCAATCCAGTTCCGACGATTTAAACGCCGCCATTTTGGCGCGCTGCACTGTGACGTGATTGTCCCCGACTACATTGGCGTATTGTATACTGTGGAGTGTTATATCTCAAAAGTTTTATGTCTTTTAACTAATTTCGATATGGAAGGAGGTCGAAAGTCATTTTATGAATGCTGTGTTGTACGTACCTATGTGCAAAAATACGATAAGAAATGCACATGATAAAGCGAAAACTTTGAAGGAATTTAAAGATAAAATTTGTAGAGGGCAAATGTAGGTGGGTGCAGGATAGGGGGAAGATGGATGTGTATGGATATTGCCACCGGAACCTGTGCTCCATTGCAATTAAATTAAATTAAATTAAAGTGTATTTTTATATCCTGCCAGATGCGAATATAAGAAAAAAGTAGTGTATAGCTATTAGAAGATGTAGAGAATTTAAACTAGTTGTTCTTATTGTTGTATAGCCCATTTTAATGTAAGTATATAATGTTTATTGTCGTTATGTTAAATTTGTTACAATACATCACAATTCGTTACCTATTCAAACTCTAATCATAACTTAATTTGCAAAAGTTTACTAGGAACTTTTTTCAAGTCATTTCTTACTCAAGCGTAATCCAAAGTAACTACGAAAGAAGACCATCTGAAATTTTAAAAACAAATTTCAATCTCCTGAATATATTTTAAAGGATATATGTATACCTGAACTCTTGACTTTAAGAGGCCAAATCATTTATTGACTGAACTAGCTGATAATGATACGTCTGTGGTTCCGTCGTTTCTTCAAATGCGCCTACCAAAAAATTCCAAATATCTTTTAATTATAAAATTTGGCATATATTACCTTGGGTCAACGTGATGAAGGCGGTAAGGTGTCCGTTTCCTAATTTTCCAAACCAGCTTTAAATCCCAGCAGTATCAGATATTTGTATTCATTTTCGGCTGTGTTGAGCATAGTGTTGCAAATTGAAAAAAAAAAAAAATAAACTTGTGAAAAAAAACATGGAAAAAAACTTAGCACCCTTGTTTTATTTTTGTAAATCTGTTGTTTTTTTTTCTTCAGAAAACAATGTATCTGATAAATTATAGTTTTATTTACGGAACTTACATTTTACATGTGTGTTTTAAATCTTACTGAATCATATAATGTCTTACATAATGATTCATAAATGTATCTATTTAGGTAACATTATTTAATTCATCCTCTTTGTCAGTACCATATTCACTAGTATCAGCACTACCAACACTAGTTCGGTCGGTGTGGGAATTTTCTGTTTCTTCTTCTGTCTCCTCTAGATCCATAACGTCAGAAATAGTTACATTTTATTTTACTTGTTGTTCTGGTATTGTACGCAAAAGATTTTGAGATTGCAGTTTTAAATTGTGAGCAAAGTACACACTGTGCATAAAAACTGAGGCGATAATTCTGTAATATGGTCTTTTAAGTTTGAATTTAAATGTATTATCATACAAAATAGGAGCTTTATTTCTTTTTCAATCGTTGGTTTATGCCAGTTAAATTTAGCATAAGCTTGATGGTAGGTTAATTATAATACTATAGTATAGGTAAAAATAGTAGTTTAAGTTATTTTGTAGTGTTAAATTTCTTATATATCGTAAAAATAGTTCAAATCACTAATTTGAATTTCGATTGTTAAAGTTTTTTATATTGTCCTATATTAAGGCTTTATTAGACTTAAAATAACAGTTTCTTAATTAATTATTTCCGGAATAGTAATAAAATCAACTGGAAATAATAAATAATAAGTTCACATATAGCATTTAGTTATTCACATTAGTTTAATACGTACAATTTCGTTATTTTAAGTTCGACTATTAATATCGAAATCAAGTTTACGAAAAGAAAAACGTGCGGTCTAATAATTAACCTGTTCTGCTTGAAATTTAATTGTGTTTAATTGCCTTATATATATACTAGCAGAGCTCCCGGCGTTGCCCGGTATGATCTAGATTGATTTACACACACAGTGAATATTGAAACTCGTAAAAGAGGTAAGTTTTTTGGGGATTCTACGATAACCGTGGAGCTGCAATTTGATGATGGAATCCTATGTAACTCGATGAGTCAAATTGAAAGTAAATATTTTTTTATTTTTTTTTTTTTTTTTTAATATCTCGCTTGGTTCTCGAAATAACGTATTTAAAAATTGACGTGGTTAGGTTGAAATGAAGCCTGGACCAGAATAAAAATTTCGCCTTAGCCAAATCTATACTATTCTATATTCACTCTCAAGTGGCGCGTCAAGGTCATGTGCCCCTTGCCCCGCGCCTCTCCTAACCACCCCCTCCAGTTGCCTTCCCCTCCGAGCAGGCCTCTGCCTACAGGCATTGTCGTTTGTCGAAGTATTGTCATGTCTATTCCGATACACCGTTATAAAATGCAAGTCAAATGGCGTCAGATAGTTGTTACATTAGGCGACAGTTAAAACAATTATTTTTTATGTGTATAATTTTTTAAGACGTTAGAAAACTCTGAACAGAAAGTTAGTATACTTTTTAGGAAACCATTAAAAATTACGGCAGAGGCGTGTGGCGTATCGTTACGAACAGTGCAGCGTGTATTTAGCGAAGCCCAGCTGAGTGTTCCAGGGACATCCTTTTCTTCTCCAAATAAAAACATTCACCGAGAAAAACTGGTCACGGAGATGGATGACTTTCAGAAAGTTATCATTCGACGTTCCGTTCTAGAATTTTATGACCGTGGTGAATACCCTACCTTATGAAAATTGAGGGAGGTACTGAAAGAGAAAATTAACTACACTGGAGGAGTATAAGTTATTAAAAGCACTCGACTTCATATACAGAAAATGTAATGACGGTAGACGTTTTCTGATGGAAAAGACAGACACTGCTGCGGCAAGGGTCTCATTTTTAAGAAAAATGCACGATTTAAGGAAGGAACATTCTCTTCGACCTGTCATCTATGTTGAAGAGACGTGGGTAAATCAAAATCACGCAAGGAAGTTTATTTGACAACACTCTAAACGCAATGATGGTCTCATCAACGATTTCTTTAGTCAGAAGCTATCGCTTCGAGTAAATATCACTTTCATTTCAAAATTTAAACGACGTGTTTAGATAATTAACTTCCACTGGGAAAGACATCTAAAAATTGGATTTAATCGTCGAAATGTCTTGCGCAAGTTTTAAAACTAAAAATAATTATTGGAAGCAGTAAGTTTTATTCCGTGATATGTAAATAATTTTTATATTTATTAACATATGAAATTCTAGTTGGTAAACACGAAATTTCTATGACATACGATTCACTCATTTTCGTCACGACAAATAGTTAAAATGATCGATTTTACTGAAGAAATCATCAAATTAGATGCAACATATTGTAAGACATACGTCGTGGTGACGTTTGCGCATGCGCGGCAGCTGTTTCCCCTTCGCCTGTAGGGGCTGGGGTAGCGTGGTGGGGATAGAGCGGAGTGACCTTGGCCCGCCTTTCCTGCGTGAAAACAGTATAATATTATAAAGCTGAAGAATTTGTTTGTTTGTTTGTTTGTTTGTTTGAACGCGCTAATCTCAGGAACTACTGGTTCGAATTGAAAAATTCTTTTTGTGTTGAATATACCATTTATCGAGGAAGGCTTTAAGCTATATAACATCACACTGCGACTAATAGGAGCGAAGAAACAATTGAAAATGTGGAAAAACGGGGAAAATTATTCTTCTTTGAGGGCTTCTGTTGCGTGCGCTGCGAAAACGGTTCAAGATACCAAAAAAATATGTAGGAAAGGATTATTCCTCTTGAAATGATCTAAAAAAATATCCGCGACAGTATATGTCTATCTTTTAAGATTAACTCACTAGAACCTTTTTTATGGTAATCAAATTTGGTCGAAATTAATAATTATTACCAATTATTTGTTAGAGTTGTATCAACATAATAATATTAATCTTTATCCAAATAAATGTGTTGTTGATTAAGAGTATTTAATTGTGAACAAAATTGTCTTTGGCATCACTTAATTTCAATGAACATCTTAGAAGATATTACGCGCGGTCGGCTCCCTTCTGAACGGTTGTATGCAGCGTTATTTGTTTTTGCGATATAATATTGTCGTGTAATAATACTTTTAAATAATATTTCATTTTGTTTTAAGGATAATATTTTGGTTCTAATAATATTATTATAAATACGGAAGTAAGTCTCTGCCTTTTTGTTACGTTTTGACGACTAAATGGCTATATCGTTGTGATGCAATTTTATAAGGAAATCTGTATGAAGGGCACAGGATATTTTTTCCAGTATGATTAACAGTTGTAGTCACGAAATTTTTAGACCTTATCGAATGGTGACAGAAATATGTTGGAAATTGATTCTCTTCAAGAGACAGGTTCGACGGTACAGTGATATAGTGATAGCTTTCCTGTCATATTATTCCTACTCGATATTGTTTGTGACCAATCCTTCGTTAGCTACTTTCTATATTTAATTCTGGCAAAAAATTCTTAATCCACGCGTACGTAGTCGCGGGTAAGGGCTAGTTTAATAATAAATTCGTATGTAACTTGGTGAGACAAATCGAAAATAAAGTATATGTTTTTGATATCTCGCTTAGTTCTCGAAATATTGCATCATCAAACCACTATATCTGCAAGGTGGAAAAGCACTATAGGTGTTTTATTTTCTTCCTAGTGGTTGTTGTTTGGTTGAAATACAGACTTTACCAGAAGAAACGTCACCTAAAGCACAAGGAACTATAACTGATTTTTGACATGTTAGATCTTGAAAACCAAGTGAGATATCAAGAAATGTTATTCTTTATTTTAGGTTTTTTTCGCCGAGTTCTATAAGTATTTATAATCAGATTTTGTCGCCACGATAATGATAGAACTGCCAATGTTTTGCACTTGTGAATTTCATGTCAGTCGCTCCATTCTTCTATACGTATTTAAACGGCTAACCCCCTGTGTAGTAGGAAAGAGATGGGTTTGGGGTTGATTTATTCCTGCAATATTTTTAACCATGATATCAGGAACATGTGTACTAAGTTTTATCATAATAACTACAACAATTCGTGCAGCAATAGAAACAATGTTTTTTCAGGAAATGTAATAAAGACAGAATCGCTCATCAATAAATTACAAAAAAAGTAACACTATGTCAACACTAAAGGTTTTAAACAGTTCAAAGCCGTGCATTATTTACTATTAACAGCGAGAATTTAATTCGCATCCAGAGACAGTAATTTCAAAAGCAACAAATTTCTCGGAAGGATCTTCACTAAAGGTTTTAAACAGCTCAATTTCATGTTCAAAACCGTCAAATATGCATTACTTAACACACCCATTAAAATTTCACAACGTCAGCAGTGCGGCCTCAGATAGTAACATCAAGAAACAAAGAAGATATCGAAAGATTTTTTCATTGTATTATTAAAATTAATTTAAATATTTTCCACTTTACATAGTTTCCTCTTCGCATTCGATATAACTATGTATGGGGTTTAAAGACTAAAAAACCAAAATTTAATAAAGTAAACGTTACATGCGATGTATGACGTAAGCATCGTATTTCTTTTATTTTTTTGCTTCGGGCTGTACGTTAAGATTTTCATTTACCACATCTGCGTTATGTTACGTTGGAGCATAAGACATTCAAAACACTTCAATTGAGATTCTAAGCTTTAAAACGGTGAAAACCCCATCGAAATCTGCTCTGTAGTTTCCGTGTTTTTATCCGGTTTTCGTTTTATAGATATTGATAAACTTCCAACCTATCTTTTTTTATAAAACTTCATAAGTAACAAATTAGTTGTTATCCACATTAGCACTAAATTGTATCGACCTACCATCTTAAGTTTGTTTCGAAATTCATTAGCTTAAGTTTTATTCATTGGTTCTTAAGTAGTTTAGTTACCTAGTCATTATTCATAAAACTTCAATCAAATTAAATATATATAACAATTCAACAGTTAGTCGAGTATAGCGCCTATCATATTTAGTAAAAAACGTTAAAAAATATAGTATAAACTTTATAAGACTACTTTATCAAATAAATTTAAGGTTTGTTTAGAAGATGGTTGGAGTATTTGGGAAAATCATGACTGGAAACTGTGGCGCCTGTCGTAGGTACGTTGTGAAGGGGATGTGTTGTAGTTGGTGTAAGAAGTGGTTTCACTGGGCATGTGGGGGAGAGGAAACGGGGGAAATAAATGAGGCTCTCCCATGGTTTTGTTCACTTTGTCTTAGGGATGATAGGATGTGGGAGATGGAAGAAACGATTAGGGAGTTGCGTGAAAGGATCAGGGTTCTTGAGGCTCGTCCTGTGGAGGCTCAGCTTATGCAGGCGTGGTCTGTGGTGGCCTTGCCTGTGGAGGTTCAGCCTGTCGGGGCTCAGCCTGTGGAAGTCCAGCCTGTGGAGACTCAGCCTCTGCAGGCTTGGTCTGTGGTGGCCTCGCCTGTGGAGGTTCAGCCTGTGGAGGTTCAGCCTGTGGAGGCTCAGACTGCACAGGCACAGCCTGTGGGGGCTGAGCTTGTCGAGGCTCAAGCTGTAGAGGCAGAAAGTAGAGATTGTGGGTTGGAGGAAGTTGAGAAGGATGGGTGGGAGCTGGTAACAGGTCGTAGGAGAAACGTGGTTGACAGGATGAACAAGCCAGACACTTCAGTAATTGTGGGAAAAAATAGGTTTGACCTGTTGCCAGAATCAGGAGGAGAAGAGCCTCATGTAGATGTAGGAGTAAGTAAGATGCAGCAGACCTTTAGGAATAAGAGCGTGCAGGGCAGGAATAGGAAAAAAAAGGGTTCTGCTGCTAGGTAGTAGCCATGGGAGATGTGTAGACCCTCTTCTGCAGGATCAGTTAGGTACAGGATACCAGGTCACAAGTTTTTTCAAACCTAGTGCAACATTAGGTCAGGTAATAGAGGATATAGGTTCACTTTGTAGGAGTTTTACTACGGACGATAGAGTAGTGATAGTGGGAGGTGCAGGAAATAGTACTGATAGAAACGCGAGTTATAGTATACACAGTGACCTGAGGAAGGTGGTGAAGGAGGCACAGCATACCAGGGTGGAGCTCATGCAGGTCATAAGCCGTCATGACCGGCCACTATTGAACTATGCTGCGAGGCTGGTTAATGTGGAAAAGGAAGTGCTACTTGAGAAAAGGCATTAGTTCTGTTTTGGGGGTTGTGCCTGTGAACACCATTGGTAGGTGGGGTTTCACTAGGCACGGCCTACACCTAAATAGAAGGGGGAAGGGAGTACTTTCTGAGTTGTTAGCTAAAGCAGTCAGGGAGCCCATTTCCAGTGATGATGGAGTCAGGACTGTGCCTTTTTTAGGTTAGGGGCTACTGGTGAAGGAACAAAAATAGATTATCAAAGTGATACTGAATGCAGATTCACGATTGGAAAAGTCACAGATGTTAAAGAAAAATAGATTAAGTGGCTGAAACAATAACTGACTGGGGTAAAACAGGGAAAGAGGAGATAAATTCTGAAAATGTAAAGCCAGTAGTAACGGTGTTAATGATAAACTGTAGAAGTATAATGAACAAAGTAATCGAATTTGCAAACTTAATAGAGATACACGAACCACAAGTAATAATAGGGGTAGAGAGTTGGTTAAAAGAAGAAGTACTAGACAGTGAGGTTTTTCCTGATGGTTACAGAGTGTACCGCAGAGATAGAGGAGCAATTGGTGGAGGGGTTTTCATACTAGTTAACAAAAACTACCACAGTTCACTGGCGTTCATAGATCAAGACCATGAATTATTTGGAGTAGATTTCTGGGGTATTAAAAAAGAAAAAACCAGAGTGTTGGCTGCTTACCGCAGTGGAAGAATGACAGAAGAAGATGAGGCTCTTGGGGAGAAATTAAATTCATACTCAGATTTCAGAGGTGAGAATAGAATGATCATCATCGGTGGGGATTTAAATTTACCAGGTGTAAACTGGGAAGGAAATAAGATAAATAATACAAGGGAACAAAGATTTGCAAATATCTTAATAAGGGAAGGAGGACTTACACTAGTGGTTGAGCAAAACACTAGGGGACAAAATATTTTGGATATATTTCTAATTAAGCCCGATGGAAACCTTCTGAGGTATCAAGTAACTGAAGGAATAAGCGATCATGAAGTAGTTCTGATGGATATTAGAGGATTCAGTAAACCAGCAGTCAAAATTGAAGGGGGAAATAGGTACAATTATAAAAAGGCACAGGTTTCGAATTTGAAGAGATATTTCAGAGAACAATTCAGCAAATGGAAGGAAGGCTCAAGTACAGTAGAGTCAAGGTGGGAAGAGTTCAAGGAGAAAATAAGAAACGGGGAAGAAACATTTATTCCAAGGCAGAAAATAAAGAGAAGTAGAGAACCTATGTACTATAATAGGGAAGTGAGGAGGTTAAAGAGGTTGGTAAGAAAAGAACATAACAAAGTTAAGAGACAACAGGGTAGTAGGGAATATTTAAAACAACTAAACAAGGACTTAATAACAGCAAAAAAATGGCTAAAGATGGGTTTATGAAGAGTATTGTCAGTGCAGGAGGACCATTGACTGATGCATCTAGAAATTTCTATGGCTATATCGGGAAACTGAGGGGAAGGGAGGGTGTAGAGACACTTATATATAAGGTTCCGAAAGTGGTGCAGCCCCCACATTCCTTATTAATATTCAAAATTAAGTTACAGTATTATGGAACGAAAGATGCCGTTTATGCTAATAATCACCTCAAATTCTGGAGTCTTTCTATCTCTTAAGTTGCTCTTTATTTTGTGATAAACTTGTGTGTACCTCGGTCAAATATATCAAATGTATCGTTGAGGTTTGTTATCTATTCTCTAATTCTCACCGTAAAAGCTTACTGTATGTAATACATACAGGTTCGTTCCGCGGCTGATGGCGTTAAAAGGATTGTGGTACATCCTGATAGTTGTTCTATATGTATGTTGCAACCAAACAAAAGTTAGTTCCAATGTTGTCCGTGATGGTGGTGTGTACAAACTGTCATCCTTTCTGGATAAATAATCGTGGATGCAACCATTTTTATTGTAATTATTAATATATTTTAATGTTGAAATCATACTTTAACTCACTGTTTTTATATCACACAGTGAAAGCTTAAAAGAAAATCGTATAGGAATAGGAAATGAACATCAGATCCGTGAATTGAGTCAGAAAACAAGCAGTTATACGATCGAGATACCATACCCATGAATCCCTTCGTAGCGTCAATAACGTGGCAAATGTTTCGTGAACGTGACAAATGCGTTGATTCCATGGAGGAAGGAATATATGGAGACGAAATAACGTTAAATCTGTGAAACCTCATATAAAAACTCGTCTCCTGCTTCTCATGCGCGGCGGCCATAGGAATAACCCCAAAACACTGGACTGTTTTTGCACTGTGTCTGCTGCTGAGAATATTTCATTTTCTAATATTCTAAAGTTTTCTACAATGCCAAGTTGTGTTGCATACAGTTGCACAAACAGACAAGATAGGAAACAACCTGGAATAAGGTTTCATAATTAAGTCACATTGTAATTATTGTTCTTGAAGTGTCTGATAGGTAACTGCAACATTTGGGCCTATCGTTATAAATTTATTCATTGCTCTCAACAGGATAATGTCGTTCTCAAATATTTTTTGGTATAATGTAGACAATCAGTGTATGTTACTAATTTGCACATAAAAGGATAGTCTTGTTGTAGACAAGTGTTGGAAGTCTAATTTAAGCGGGTCAAGTTTACATCGGGATACAATGAATATGTTATTCTGCATGCTTTCGTCCAGTTCAGTTTACACTGAAAGTGTTCGATGAAATTAATTGTTATAATTTGTGCTGTGCGAACTATGAAACGTGATGAAGTA
This sequence comes from Vandiemenella viatica, assembly GCA_031002005.1. Taxonomy (NCBI): domain Eukaryota; kingdom Metazoa; phylum Arthropoda; class Insecta; order Orthoptera; family Morabidae; genus Vandiemenella; species Vandiemenella viatica. Next base: position 21,130,744 of record JARYHS010009186.1, read on the forward strand.
AACGTTATTGTTACCCGAAATTTAGTTCGCGATGTATTTCATGTGTTTAGGTGTGTCTACATAGTTTGATTTTGTAGCGACAATATTAATGGAAATGTGGGTAGGTTGAAATCAACCTGTACCAGAAGGGACAAACAATTTATTATTAATTGTTAGTAATTTCATAAGCACCATGTTAGTGATAGTGACACAACGTGTATCGCGTATCGCAATGTATACTAGTCCCAATTAAGTTTCTGACTTTTGGAGACAGCACATCTCAAAAACTAAACGAGATATCGAAAATTTTTATTGTTTACTTTCAATTTCTCTCGTTGTGTTACATAAGAATCTATTATCAAATTTGACTTTTGGGATAAATTTCTTCTGAAGTTAACCTAAAACACATCACTTTGGAGACAGTACATCTCGAGAACTAAGCAGGATATTAAAAAAAAATATTATTCTTCATTTTTTGTCTGTCTCGTCGAGTTACATAATAATCCATCATCAAATTACGGTACCACGGTTGTCGTAAGATTCCCTTGAGGATTTTGTGCCTGTTCCCTGTGTTTCTACGGCCGACCAATATGGCGACCTCCCCACCCCACTTCTTTCTACCCGGTTTCACTCCAGTGCGAGGTGAAGGTCCCTTGCGTCGTCTCCATATATTCCTTCCTCCATGGCTGATTCCTTACATCAGCCTCAAACAGTAACCTTGAAGCAGCTTCCTGATACCGACATCGAAGTTCCATCTTACACCGCACCAGGCGCCACTGGCTGGAGTGTTGGGAGAATAGTGTCCAGAGGTATCGCCAGAGAGCGCACCGATCAATGTAGCGCGGGATGGCCACTCGCGGTTGAACAGGCGTTTATCGTAGTTGGAACCCGGGATTGGTTAGGTTTAGCTTAACGCTCAACTAGCTATACGGTGGCTCACTGAATGCGATACCATAATCTGGATTTGGAAGTTTCCGATTCGAATTCCCGTCCTGATAATTTTCAGAGACCCTTAAACCGACCTTCACCTCCTGGGAGACCAGGTTTTCCGGATAGTAAGATCAACTGTAGGACCCTTTAATGCGTGGGGATACTGGCAGATGTAAAATAATCATCAAATCAAATTTTGTCACCTGGTGGCCGAGTCATACCTCGGGTTCTTCCGTTTAGGCATATAAAAAAAAAATAATATATTAGGTAATCTTTGTGGCACTTTAGAAGTGAATTGAGACTTGTGTACTTTGGGAGAAACGAGGAACTGGTATTACTAGGAATTTAAAATCCAGTTGTTCGTGCCTTTTATGCGTTCTGAATGAATATCGAAGAATATAACAGCTGGGATCTGGAAACAAATAAAACAAATTTGGCAGTATGATTTGCAGACGAAGATTTAACCCTGAAAGATGGTTCTATTGTGACAACAGCAACATCTAAGTATCTGTGAATCACGTTCAGGAGAGTGGTGGAGACGGAAGAGATATTTTTAATGAAACATTTAGAGAGTGTAGTGTTGTTTATAACAATTCTCTTCTCTGTAGTAGAAACGTAAATAATGCTAAAAGATATAGTTGGAAACTATTTGTTTTAAATGTTTTAGAAAGAAATTCCGAAAGTGTGACTGTAATTTTCTGTTGCATTTTCATTTCATTTGCAATTTCTAACAGGCTTTCTTGCTGCGATTTGCTGATAACGTTGTCTTGTTAGTTGAAAATATTGAGAATTTTGAGACGTTACTGAATGACATTAACAATATGCTGTAAAAGATTTTGGACTAAATATAAACCAAAGCAAGACAAAAATGATGATATATAGCAGAAATAATAGCAGTAATAAAGAATGAATATAAAAATACGGTCGGATGTAATAGGGGAAATAAAATTGCAACTTATTGGTGAACAGAATAGCACTGGTGAAAAGAGCCTTCTTGAAAAATAGAAATGTTCTAGTTTCAAATATATACAATATTTAGGACTATGAACTTTTTAAAAATCTATTTGAGAGCACAGCAGTTTGTGGAAGTGGAGCATGGACTTCAGAAATAAAGAAAATTGAAGCTTTTGAAATGCGGTGCTTTAGAACAATTCTGAAAATTAAATGGGCAGATGAATTGATTTCGGAATTGATGGGCGAGGAAAGCAATTTGCGGAAAAGTCTTACAATAAGAAGAGACAGGATGGTGTGTCGCATTTTAAGACACGAGCGATTAGTTAATTCGTTAAATGGAGGAAAGAATTGTAGAGGTCATTAGACGTGGGAGAGGCTGGGAAGCAAGGAACGGGAAGGAATTCGGCCATGGTCTTTTTAAGGAACCATTCCGGCATTCACCTTGCGTGATTTCGAAAAACCATAGGACACCGGAATCTGGATGGTTGCACGGGTATTTGAACCTTGCGAAGCCCGAGCGAGGTTTCAAACGACTGTCACCATGGCGCTGGCTGTCACGGGGAATCGTACAGTGGACGAGAATACCACCCTGCCCAGTGTAATCCCACTTCAGTCGTTTGGATGTATCAAATGAACTGGCTCCGGTTGGTATGTTTGTACCCTTGCTTGAATTAAAACTAAGCATCATTTGTATTTTGTGTGACAACTGCATAAGGATAAAACAATGAAACTGGAATAAAAATTATTTCGTATTTTTAAAGTTTGTTTCATTTTAAAATGTAATTGATAACGAATGTCTAGCAATTCCTAGGTGTACTTGATTAAAAACTGGTAGTAATATTTTGTTAGAGGAGAAGTCGTCTTGGCAGCCTGGCAGCTTGTGAATCACATAACTGTTTTATAATTTGTAATGTTAAACGTATATATGAAACCCTTCTTACAAAAATCACTCCATTTACTGAAGCGATAATTCGTAATCAAAGAAGCGTCGATAGAAATTGTGAGAGTTCAATCAAAATTTTTGCCATACGTTATGTACAAATGTATTCAGTCCTGTTTTCCGAAAGGCACCGAACCCGTCCAAGTTTAACGTCTCTTCTGACGGACGAATCAGCAGCAGTACCTCTCTCCGATCGCACTGCGGAGAGTCTAGGATTTGTTCGAGCACCTCTCTCTCCTTTGTGATAGCACGGTCGTATGGCTTACTTCATTCTAGCTGACATAACTTCTTAATGGTTCTATAAGCTTGCCCTAGGTAATCAGTAATTAAAAACGTTTTTCGTTTTGTTGACTCCACTTGAGTTGTAACTGCCTTTCCAGAAGCATCGTGAATTCTTCTCCTGTTAGGATGCGGTGTCTGTATGTTTTGATCTCATTGGCTAAGAGATTACCCTCGTCCCGCAAATATCGTCAGTTTTTTGAAGGAACGTAACACTACAAGTGCGAAGCAAACAATCTTTTCATAGGTGTGTTCGAAAACGAAGAAATTTAGTGTTTAAATTGAAGAATATACAGTAGGCCTCTCCAAAACACAATATATTTTTACCCTAACTACATCTTAACTGTTGAATAATACTAATAGTTTGAAATACTTACGAAAGACTACCACAACTCGTCAATCAAACCATACAGAGCGCGCGATTCTGCAAATAGTTTTGAGACAATCGTTCTTAAGTTTAATTTGTGACAGATGTTGCTAGGTTAGTTTTTACGGTCAATTCACGCCGGGGGAGCAAGCTCACATCACAAGGAGTCCTGTGTCACTGAATTCGACATTGATTTAGTTGTTTCTTTGGCCGCAAGTAGCTGGGAACTTCATTTCTTCATAGGAGGGAAACTTGGCTATTCGAGGATCCTTGAACGAAAAATTGCCGCAACACTGGTTCCAAAGACGTCGTGATTTAACGCTCTGAGATTTTTTTGTGATGGTACATAAAAGATGCGATGTTTTTTGCAGCACTGCATGCCATCTAACACCGACTATCTTATAACAAGAATAACTACAGCCTTCCCAACCACGACCTTGGTCGCGCTGAAAAAATTGTCGGTTGACTTTGAATACAGAGTTTCGTCCCGGTTTCTCGTCGTGGTCACAATAAACATGATATTTATAACTTTACAATTTTATTTACGAAGTGATTTGTTACCCACTGTCTTTTTTATTTCCTTTCAAACTTAGGATATTGTTTTGTAATTATAAATTCGGTCAACAACGGAAATTCAAGTACCCGGACGGACAGTCATTAAAGCAACTGGCGGAGAAGATTAACTGGTCTTTTAAAGTAATACTGAAAGAAACTGAACCAGTGTCGTCGTTAGATATTACTTGTTTAATAATTGTTACCAAGGAAGCGCCGTTGATTCCCCTTTTTCTGTTGGTATGTGTATTATTAATCCAACCTGTATTGTTGGACAGAATTTCAATAATCACATGGAAATTCGTTTAGCTGGTGTTGATTTAAAAGTTCGGCACTAACTAATACGTGTGATAAACTACACAGACGGAAAAAAAAATCCCAACACCAAGAAAAAATTATTGTAGAGTAATGAAATTTGGACAATGCATTTGTCAAGTTAACATGTTTAATTGATTAAATTTTCAAGATCACAGGTTAATTTAAGCTCAAGAAAATGCATTTCAAATGTGAAATACTGTTAAATTAATAGCCGGTGTAACCTCCAGAATTTTGAATGCAAGCCTGCAAACGTGAATGCATTGTGTCATACAGGTTTCGAATGTCACTTTGTGGTATGGAGTTCCATGCTTGTTGTACTTGTGCTGTCAATACTGGGACGGTCAGTGCTGGCTGTGGATGATGCTGGAGTTGTCGTCCAATGATATCCCATACGTGTTCAATTGGAGACAGATCTGGTGATCTCGCAGGCCAAGGTAACATGTCGACACTCTGTAGAGCACGTTGCGAGACAACAGCGGTATGAGGGCGAGCGTTATCCTGTTGAAAAACTCCCCCTTGAATGCTGTTCATGAATGGCAGCACTACAGAAATTCGAGCTGCAGTTGGTACCACAGTGACACAACGAACTGTTAGAAATCGGTTACTTCAAGGACAGCTCCGAGCCAGGCGCCCTGTAGCGTGCATTCCACTGACTACAAGCCATCGCCGTTTGCGACTCCAGTGGTGTCAAGCCAGAGCTCATTGGAGGACGGAGTGGAGATCTGTTGTGTTTTCTGATGAAAGCAGGTTCTGCCTTGGTGCCAGTGATGGCCGAGTGTTGGTCAGAAGGAGGCCAGGGGAACGCCTGCAACCAAACTGTCTGCGGCCTAGACACACTGGACCTACACCTGGAGTCATGGTCTGGGGAGCAATTTCCTATGACAGCAGGAGCACTCTTGTGGTTATACCAAACACACTGACTGCAAATTTGTACGTCAGTCTGGTAATTCAACCTGTAGTGCTGCCATTCATGAACAGCATTCAAGGGGGAGTTTTTCAACAGGATAACGCTCGCCCTCATACCGCTGTTGTCTCGCAACGTGCTCTACAGAGTGTCGACATGTTACCTTGGCCTGCGAGATCACCAGATCTGTCTCCAATTGAACACGTATGGGATATCATTGGACGACAACTCCAGCATCATCCACAGCCAGCACTGACCGTCCCAGTATTGACAGCACAAGTACAACAAGCATGGAACTCCATACCACAAAGTGACATTCGAAACCTGTATGACACAATGCATTCACGTTTGCAGGCTTGCATTCAAAATTCTGGAGGTTACACCGGCTATTAATTTAACAGTATTTCACATTTGAAATGCATTTTCTTGAGCTTAAATTAACCTGTGATCTTGAAAATTTAATCAATTAAACATGTTAACTTGACAAATGCATTGTACAAATTTCATTACTCTACAATAATTTTTTCTTGGTGTTGGGATTTTTTTTTCCGTCTGTGTATATTAAAAAACTGCAGTCATGAGTTTAATTGCATCAACTTTCCTGTTCTCGTCAAACGCAATAAGATTGCTGTTTTCACAACCGGTGTAAACTAAAACCTGGTATGTAGAATTAATTAGCAATAAATACTTTTTGAAATGTTTTTAACACCCAGAAGGAATGGTTTGATGTGTAGAGCAGAGTAAACGTAAGTGATTGAGATCGCACGCAGGCGCAGCGGCGCACAGTCAGTATCCATGGTATTCCCAAATCACTCCAGGCGAATTCCGAGATGCTTCCTTCAAAGGGCCATGGCAGAATTCCTTCCCGTTGCTTGTTCCCAGTCCCAATCCGCCTCTAATAACCTCGACGTCGACGAGCCGTCAAGCCATAAATAAACAAAAAAGTTCGAAACTGGTAAGACGCTAGTTCGAACCCAGGTCCACTTATCTAGAGTTCTGTTTTCCGTAGTTTCCACTAATCACTGCAGGTGAATGCCGGTACGGCTGCTGCGTAAAGGCTCTTCCCAATCCTCTCACACAAAGAAGAGTGTCGGCAACACGTAACGCCTTCACTAGGACACTGCAACAGCAGCTACGCCAATTTACTACCTATTATACCGAGCGTGGTGGTGAACGGCTAGCGTTCTGGCCTCGCATTCGGGAGGACGGCGGTTCGAATCCCCGTCCGGGCATACAGATTTGGGTTTTCCATGGTTTCCCCAAATCACTCTAGGTGAATGCCGGGATGCTTCCTTCAAAAGGCCATGGCCGAATTCCTTCCCATTCCTTGCCCCCCATCCCTTCCCGCCTCTAAAGACCTAGTTGTTATAGGAGACGTTAAACAGCTAAAAAAAAAAAAAAAAAAAAAAAAAAGAGGTTTTGTCGTTAGACATTTCCTCCAAGTTTGTTAGATAAGACATTTCTTTTTTTAAAGAAACCGATTTTCTTTTTATTGCAGTTTGACCGTGTCAGCCCTCTAGCTTGTAACGGGACAGTTGTACCATACAAGTACATCCAAAATTAAGGAGTCAGTTTAAAAGTAGAATCATCAGGTTAAGTAATATCCACGCGACCAATATACCTTTACATTTTTTACTTATGGGGTTGATTGCAACTAAAAATAAATTGATTTCGTTTGGGCGGTATTTTATTGTTAAAAATCCGAGCGATGATGTAGAAGCGCTTTGTTTGCCTAGCGGTTTGAGGGGAGGGGGGAAAAGTGAGCCCTAAGAAACTGAAAGCATATAGTGTCATATATTATCTATGTATAGTGTTGATTTTGATTGCGTGTGTGCTTTATAGAACAAAGAGTACGAGATCAAACGGAGTAAACCACACATACTTCAGCGCGACAAGCCATATCAGGCCTCGTATCCACTTGAGCAATTTGAGGCGAATGAGCGCGCTCAAGAAAAAGTAAATTTCGGTCGAATTTTGGTGACGCTGCTCAGGAAACGCTCGGCTATTGACGTGTTGTCACGTGTGTGAACGGCAGGAGCGGCCTAAGAAAAGAAAATTACCAAGGTGGTGGGTTAGAGAAAGTTATCGTCAGCGAAAAAATTATCTTAATAATTTAATTCTCGTATTGACTTTGAATGAGATAATGCACCTTTTCTTTTAAAAACTTAACGAGCATGTCAAAGATCGATTTAGAACATTTCCTGTGTTTAGTTGAACCTCATATTAAATAGCACAGTACACACATGCTTGAGGCGATCAAAACAGGAAATAAATTAATAACTTTAAGATTCCTGCCTTCGGGAGATTCCTATGCAAACTTGCAGCATATGTCCCTTACATCAGCAGCCGTTTTGTACCGGTAGTCTGTGATGATACTGTTCAGTCACTCCAAAATTATATTTTGGTTGCTACCTATTTATTATGTTTTTAGATTTTTACTACCAATGTGTATTCAAATATTGTTTTAAGTTTTTTTAAAAATTTCTTTACGTCATCAATACCATAGTTTAATACTTCGCTGATTCCTTGCCATGCATCCTCTCGTTTACTTCGGTTGTAAAAAACTGTTCCTATGATATTTCCCGTAATAACTTCTTTGATGCTTACAGATTAATTGTTGTCAAAGCAGTGTCGTTGTCCCGCATGCTCGCGCTCATTGTAAAAACCGCCAAACTAGCGTCCACACTGAGCGCCGAGCACACACTAGTTCGCCTTTGAGCATTCTACATTACCGACACTGGATCGGCTCGCCCTGAGCGTGCTCAGGCGTCCACACTTGATCGGCTCGCTTCACTGAGCGGCTCATTCGCCTGAGCGTGCTCAAGTGGATACGAGGCCTCACTGTGTTTCTGTACATTGCAGTGTTTAGTTATAACTTCATCATTATTTTCCTGTAGTAAGGTCGTTACAAGGCCAACACTTAATGGAAACAACTGATGCCCTAGGTCAGATTCAAACGTGCGACCTTACAGCGTGAAACCCGCGCTACCAGAGACGTCTAATATGTCACAGATTTACTGAAGTACGAGAGCGACCAAATAGGAATCTGAGATCAATTGCGAATGGCGGGACAAGTAAATGGTAATGCAGATACCTAGCTAATTAGCTAGTTGAGTTTTGAGCCTAGTGGGGGAGTGTTAAAGCTCGAATCTGGCATTCGATCTCTTGTCCGGCCATCCAGAATTATGTATCCTATCATTTCCCGACATCACTCCAAGTGAATACCGGGATGGCGGGATGGATCCTTCAGGAGTTCGTGCTTGAATTCCTTCCCGTATCTTCCCTCCCGGCTCTATTGACACTGATGTTGACAAACCCTAAAATGGAAAAAAGTTTTGTGAAGAAAAAACATAAAACATGCAAAATACATTCAATTTCTTTTAATGCAGTCTCTGTCTGTGCACTTTTCCATGTTTGTAACATTTTACATGCTCGTCGAAGAGAGATACTTCCATTTCGTTGTTTCCTGACTTCTAGAATGAAGATAATTTTTGACACTTTGTCGGCTATGTTTGAATGCTTTACTCTATATATAGACACTCACCAAGGTAGCTTTCAATTCCTTCCCAGTATCCGATGTTTTCAAGTTACGTTCTCCAGTAAATTTAATAACAACTCATTTGGATGCCCTTGGTAATTGTTCACTATAGCCTGCCAATCAGATAAAATTGAATTCGGTTTTCGAAGTGAGATATGTTGAAAGGTGTTCTCGTGCATCTGACTTTGCTAACAGCTTAAGATTCAGTTTGTTTTAATATTTGTTTATTCTAATTATAATTGATTTGTGAACTACGTTCCTGCAATATAAATTCAAGGATACTGTTTGTTAGGACGAAAATTGCTGATTTTTTATAGGCAGTGTCCTTAGATTTTCAGATTCCTATATGTGAAGTTGAAGTTAAATGGAGCATTGTGAACACACAGAGACATCTCTTCCAGGAGGCGTGTCGTGGAGTGGTCTGATATAAAACACAGTTATGGCCGACGTTGCCTTACTATCTGATTTATCACTGTCTCCGTAACAGAAACGTGCGTCGGCAACACTTAAGACATTTGCGAGCTGTAACTGGCTATCAAGTGAACTCTCTGCAACTCTACTCAACTCAACTCACTACTCGGCAACTCAACTCAAAGCCATGGTAGACATTGCTGCATCTATCGTAGCCTCCAGCACGTCTGTACAGACTGACACCACCAAGTCTACTCGTTCGGGCCCATCTGTCAGTGCCAAGGCAGACACCGCGCCCTTGCAGACTGCCACGAGCAAGAAGGTGAAATCGAAGAGGAAGTTGGCATCTGGGTGGAGGTCTCGCACCTTCTTTCTGGAGCTACTGAGCGAGTCGTGGAAGGAGTCAGACCAGAAGATTGGTCTATGAAAGTGTGGAGAAAACGTCTCGGTCGCGAAAATCCCAAGCAGTGGAAAAATCACCATCACAGTTCATCTACATGAACTACAGTTCAGCTGCGATATACCAACCTGCGATGCCGATACCTTCTAGCAGGTCCTGACTAGCCTCGAGCACCACCATCTCGCCAATAAGTACCCCCCTGTGGGAGTCGCGGCGTGGCCGGAGGCACTTGTGTTTCCGACCCCGCTGGCCAGCGACTTCAACTGGGAGGAGTACGTCGATTACATCAAAAGAAGACTCAAGACTCTCGCCTTCGATCCAGCGACCTGCCGAAACTTCAAGGTGACGCCGATAAGGGAAACCCCATCGCCCTCACAAAAAGGCGAAACATCACCACAGAACACCCATTCGTTCTCGCCTGAACCACCACCAGCAGACTCCCCTGCCTTAAGGGAAGGCCCAGTAACACCTATCACTGTCAAGTACGTAGGGAACTACTGCGACTTACTATATCTGCTGCAGCGTAACATGAAGCTGGCCATGTTCAGCTGGCCAGACCATCAGGGGATGAAGATTCTTCCGTCCTGCCCTGACGACTTTGCGACAGTCATCCAGATCCTTCAGCAAAACTACATGTCATATGAAGAAGTAGTCAGATACCACCATGCAGACAGCAGACAAACCAACGACCGCAGAGAAGCCGCCCTCACGTAAACTGGCTCAGTGTTTCAAGTGCCAGAACTTCTGGCACCACGCCAGCGAATACACTGAACCAGTCAGATGTGTTAGCTGTGGAGGCGGTCACGAACTCGCCACATGCAAGAAACCCCGAGATGAACTCACTTGCTGCATCTGGGGGTCTTGACACGCCGTTTCTTACAGAGGTTGTAGATCTTGGAAGCTACAACGCAAGAGGCATCCACAGCAGCGCCGCGGGACCACTACAAGCACACAAGACTCGGGGCCTAGCCGCCGGAGACCACTCGCTGTCATGCAACTGTCACCAGCAGTTCTCAGCAGAGAAATAGTCTCCGTCATCTTGAATACAGCCGAACCGAGAGCAGAGCCACGCAGTCATTCAACAGCCACAGAAGCAAGAAGTTTCGGACACAGAAGACGACTCATGCATGGGAGCTTAACAGCGGCTACAACAACAGTGTCGACCTGCAGCGACCGGTACAGAGCTACTCTCGACGGCGAAGCAGTCCGCTACACACCACTATCGACGACAGGCCGACTATAAGAACTCCAAAAACAGAAGCTTAGGCTTTATAATGCAGCTGCCTCACCAACAAACCATGTTACTTACGGAAGTCGTAACAAGTTACGCAAATTACCTGACACCACCTTGAAGATGAACCTACAGAAAAGTCGTGAACCATCTAATTACTGCTGGATGCAATGACTTCGGACAATATCCTCCACCTCCACCTGCCTACAAAGAAAAGGCAATGACGGTGTTGTGTCATTGTCATTGTAACTTTGATGGGAAAGCCTGAATCTCAAGCAAAGGTAACCGCAAAACGTTACTTCGGAGTATTTCGTCACAAATTCTGCCATGATTCATCCCACAACGAGTGAAAAAAAATTCAGTGTTTCACATGTTTAAAAAAATGTTAAAATTTCAACAAAAAAAAAAAAAAAAAAAAAAAAAAAATGCAGAATATTTTTTCACAAGGGAGCTTAAAAACAATGTTTTTGCCACCGGACTATTTTCTTCTATAGGAATCAACGAACTTTTCATTTTGCACCTCCGACATTCTGGTACTACTTCAAACAGTAAATATTTTTAACACAGCTAAAAGAAATTGACAGCATTGTCAGGGATTAGCAGTGTTGAAAAATGAATTTATGCACAATTGTTGTGTTTCAATACGGTGGAAGACGAGGTAATTTGTGGTACAGTTTTTGAGCATGTGACAGAATTCCTTATCGGTTGCACTCTCTTTTTCTATAGCAGCCACCATCCTAACAGGTAGTCCTTCCGAACGCATCTTGTAATACAAACAACGGAAGCATTATGCCGTACTTCAATTACACAAAGCAAGCTTTTCCTGATGTGAAGGGCAAGTTAAGGGACTTTGAAAATCCTAGCTGAGACCGTAAACGTTTCAATTCCCAGTCGCCTTTACCACAGACTGTTTTATCGAATTGATAGACTGAATACAAAATTGTATAGACGTTTTGATCGCATTCAGTCACTTCTTTCGCATTGTATTTGTGGATCGTAATGGTTTTTGAAACACGCTGAAAGAATATTTTAACTGAATAGGTGGGAAGACTAGAACAAAAACTTGTGTTAGCTGATATATACTGTATCCTTCTATCTTGTATTAAGTAACTAATGTAATGTTCGGAACGAGTACACAAAGTTAATCTACTTTGCCAGATTTTGAGTTGATTTGTTTCATATTTAATGACACATGAACGTGTAGAAAACCCAAAATATACAAAACAGCGTCAAAAATATAGTTCCTTATAAACATAAAAAAATCAGCTGTAAGATAAGGAAGATTATCCCATGATCGTTATCAACCTTATATGTGTTCGAGTATCTTTGACCCGTGTAAGAAAATGTCTTTTGAGCAAGAACGTGTTAGCTAATAACGTGGGTGCAGAAGAATATTGCGGGAAGCAAGAGGTTATTATATAAAATTATTAGTTAATTTGTTTTATGACGAAGCTCGGAGATAACGTGGGAGATTAATTTGGTCATAGCACAAGAAATAAAAAATATGAAGAACGTGTGATGAACAAGTAAAACATGCGTCAACATCTTTGCCAAATGTTTGTATTGAATTGAGCTGCTATTCCTGAACAAAGACTATTTGTGAAACCAATCCAGGTAGAAATTTGTAGTTTTAAATAAGCCTGAATACGAATATAGGTTAGCAATTTCGAAGTATGAAAGGCTTACAGTGCCCATTAGTCTGTTTTCACGAATCTGAAACGATTTTTATCTTTGTCATCTTTAAATAATTCATTGAATAAAAGTGAACGATAGAAGCAACTAAAACAAAATTCTAGTCATGTATGGTTTTTTGAAAATAATTTTTAACGAAACTTTATATTTGAAAAATTGATTCTAACCAAATATTGACCCATCACACTTTCTTTTCATCAGAAATAGCCATCTCCATAAAGAGTTATGTATGTTTCTCAACTTTCAATAAACGGTATGATGAACAGTGTTATTTTCAGTCGATAAATTTTAGTCATCCTATACTGATACTGAAAGTAATTGATAATTTTCAATTACGTTACCAACTGGTGCACGCGAAATATCTCGCGACAGCTATCGGCCAAGGAGATCTATAGCTACCGGGCTGCTACGAGTAATCGACCTTTAACTCCGCCATAACGGAAAACGACTTTCATTTTTAGATTTTATCTGAAACACAGTGCAGTTTCCAGAGTCTAACAGATATAAGACTGCAGTTCATTAAATTTCGTGGCAGAAGATGAATTGCATGAAACCAAGAACGAAAATACAGTTGAAAGAGAGGAAACATCCCTCTCTTACCTTCACTGCTCAGAACATAGATAAAAAGCGGTAGCGTGTGATGTCTGTACGCTCCCGCCCAGGGCTGCCAGATTGTATAATTGGATACAAAACTTGTATAATTTGGTTACCTCTTGTATAATGTTTGTATAACAGATTGCTTTGTATAATTGGATACAAACATGTACTTAAAAGTAAAGTACATTCCAGCACCTTTTTGAAAGTGTTTGCCCTTTGTTTCATTGAGTTGGCAACCCTTCCTGCATATCTATTTCCTTTTTGTTAGTAAAATTTTATCAATGTTTACATTGTTTACTTTTCGTGGACTTTTTTTGCTCCCAGCACTTTCACTCACGTATGTAATCAACGGATGACCCCTTTGTATAATTGGGTTTCATTCTGTATAATTTCAAAGAGACAGTGGTATAATATAAGTTGGCTGTACTGGCAGCGCTGCTCCCGCCTTCGTTGAAGGTCTAACAACGGACAGACATCTTTCCACTCTCTGTCCATATATGATGTTGTTATAGCAAACTAAGAAGTTGCGTTATTTAAATTACAAACCAGCCATACAGAAAAGTATATATTTCGTTTAAACCCATCTATTAATTTTTAATTGATTTTTGTTTTTTATGTTCCATCGCAGTTGTTGTTACAGTAAGCTAACACACATGGGATGCGATGCAGTGAATGTATTAATGCGCCTGCGATAGAGCAGCAATATTATCGGATGTATTGATTATATTAAAATACAGCCTGGGACAGAATAACAACTGACATTATTTGCTACAGCAGAAGGCATGAATATTTATTATTATTTTTTAACGATTCAACTTTTCATGAGTGTCATATTACTTAAGTCATTACTTGATGCGAACGAAAATAGTTGCATACTTATCGCGATCTATGCAGCTTGGGCTAGGATTAAAACTAATATTAAACGAAATAACGTAAGTCAAGATTATTTTTGATTTGGTTGCTTTCAGTGACACCATATTACTGATGACAATAGTTCAGCCGCATGGAAGTAGTGCCAACTGTATCGCTATGTAAACTACAACCAGAATTTATTTAATTTAGTTTAATTGCAATGGAGCACAGGCTCCGGTGGCAATTTCCCTACACACCCGTCTTCCCCCTATCCTGCACCTACCTACATTTGCCCTCTACAAATTTTATCTTTAAATTCTTTCAAAGTTTTCGGTAAATTATTCATCATTTCTCTTGGTAACTCATTCCAATCCCTGACACCCTTACCTAAAAAGAGAATCTTCCCACACCCTTGTGCCTGAAATCGAGTGCCAGCTTGTGGTCATGGTCATCTTACGTACAACATTAAAAAATCGTGGTTATGACCGTTAACAACAATTGTGTTAAGTTAAGCAATTGAGAAGAAATACACTCTCAACTCAAACGACACAGTAAACGTTACACTTCAACTGATGATCCAAAAAAAATTGTCCGCCTGCTTAACAGCTCGATGGTTTCCGGAGATATCTGGCACCAGATCCGTGCGCACAGGTCACGCAATGCCGTCAGACGGCGTTCAGTCTCGGGTAGGCAGTGGTCATAATGTTTTCGCTCATCAGTATATAGGTTACACAACTGGAACTAATGACTCAGAGAGATCGACCAAGTATCTGGGAATACCACAATGGAAAAATAAACGAAGTTATAAAACGAGACGTAATATTTTTACCATAAAATCGATGAATTAATATTTTTGACGGCAGACAAACAAAATTAGCGACATCGTTTTCGATAAAGAGATATATTCGGTTTCTATTTTTCTGCGCTATTATTTTTTAGAAAAGAAACATTTCGCTTTATATACCTTGCTTTTTACCTCTCATTGTATAGATTTAGTGGTACTGAAAAATTTGTCGTGAATTAACTTATCATTACATAATTTTTTCCTTTTCTCTTTTTTTTCTCACAAAACTTGTAAACAGTGTAAAAATTTGGTTGATGTTGTCACCCGGAAAGCTAATTTCGCTACCACCGTTTCAGTAGCACTAAATCTATATTACAGCAATTCGTGTAACGAATCATATAGGAAAAAAATATTTTGTTCCCATTGGACAGCGATAGAATGCACATTTATATTTTTCACGTTTGGGCCAGACTGTACAGTTGGCACAGATAAATTTTTGAGTTAGTTAAAAGAAATAAATTTAAGACAGAACTTTTACTGTGGTAACATTTTTTATGGCATAAATTATGATTTGCATAAACAATAAGTTCGGTGTACAAATTGTAGAAAATACTCCACAACTTCCAGTTAAAGGTTGGTTTACAGACTGGGAAAGAAAAAAATAATAAAATGAGGTCAAGGGAGACATTATTCTAAGTTGATTATAAGTTTGTTAGAGCTAGGACATGTAGTCGGAGTACGCTAGCAAGTTGTCAGTCAAGGTCACTCTTCGGTCGTTGGCGGAAGTGAGGTTCGAATAGTGCTTGTTTGGTCCATGAGTCCCACCACGGTGGCTGCAAGCGCTAAGACAGGTTCGAACTCAGGATCCCAAGCATCGGCTCACGATACAGCTTACGAGGTCATTAGAGGGGGGAAAGGACTGGTGGCAAGGAACGGAACTGAATTCGGCCATGGACTTTTTAAAGAAACTGTCCCCGCATACGCCTGGAGGGTTTTCGGGAAGCTATCGAAATCAGAAATCTGGATGTCCGGTGGAGAATTCGAAGCCGCGTCCATCCGAAACCGAGTCCAGCAATCACATAACCTGATACTGGGACTAACCCCAATCTCCGCCTCAAACTACACATTTCAGGGAGGGGGGGGGGGGGAATACATCGTCATTGAGAACAAGTGACACCTTTTGCAGACAGAACATTCCATCATTAGAATAAATCTATTTCTAATTACGGTTGGTATTCCAAACCCTTCCCCCTCTTGTGGCCAAGGCGAGACGAGGCGAGAGAGGGAGGAATAAATTCGGACCAAACACGTAGCACACCTATTACGACGCAGCCGCATTTTAATTTTTGATTGACAAATACGTCATTAAAGGTGAATTACTATGATTCGTGTAGGAGGCATTCACGACATACCCATGAAATTTGGTTTTGTATTTGCCGCAAACTGTTCTTACAAAAATCGATTTTTCGGCGTATCGAGTGGAGACTTCATCAGGACCGAGCGTGGTGGTGTAACGGTTAGCGTTCTCGCCTCGCATTCGGGAGGACGGCGGTTCGAATCCCCGTCCGGGTATCCAGATTTGGGTTTTCCATGGTTTCCCAAATCACTCCAGGCAAATGCCGGGATGCTTCCTTCAAAAGGCCATGGCCGAATTCCTTCCCATTCCTTGCCCCCATCCTTTCCGTCTCTAAAGACCTCGCTGTTAAGAGACGTAAAGCAGTTACAAAAAAAAAAAAAAAAAAAAAACTTCATCAGTTATTAATTTTCTGACTGTTAACATCATCGGCTCCTGGAGAAGACGGCACACGGTTACACCGTGTTCGTACTACTGTATTTATTCAGGCTGAAGAAACCTTCGATTGCAATAGCGACCTCTCTGGAGTCGATGCTTTACGGCAGCTAACTTTTATACGCCAAAATTATTTGACCCTGAATTTCATGAATCTAATAATAATTATGTACTAAAAATACTTTATATTTTAATTTTTAGAGAATTTTTGTAAGACCCTTAATTATTTTTTACAACTGTTTTTGTTTTGTATTTGATTTATATATTCCATTTCATAGACAATTTCGCAAAATGTGTAATGAACTCTATATAAAAATAACTTGTTATTATTATTATTATTTTTTAAAGATTTCAGAATCTTTTTGTCAATTCATTTCAATACATAAACTGTGTACGGAACCTTTAGCGTGAGAAATTAATTGTCACTATTGTTAGTATTAATACACTACAAATATTGAATGTTTCATGCCCGTTAGGTCAATTATACCTAGAATACTAATATGCTGTTTACATCTTCCTTACTTTGGAAGTTGATTGTAGTTCTACTTTGTAAATTTCTAATTTCTTTAACTCCTTAATCAATTCTAACATTTATTTCTGATATCTTTACTGCCTCATGAACCTTTTCTTACTTTTGTTAACTTACAATGAGATAGAATTTCTCTCCAAATTATTTTTTTCATATCATTTGGTCATTTCTATGCATTAGTTATGAGGAAAACATCATTAGGAAGTGTTTCTTTGTGGAAGGTTTGATTTGCTTGCCTCCTTCCTTTATGTAGGATCGACTAACATTCTGCTTCTGTTATAAGCATCTGACTATTAAATAATAAAATAAGTCGATCACCCGAAACGGTGCAAAGTTTGTCGGCTTGTCTGCAGATAAATAACCTTAATCTCCGTGCCTAACATCAGTATTGCTTATACCTACTCGTTTCTTGCATGCAACTCATTAATATCATAGTTTCAAGACGGTCCTACCTCGAAGGTTGTGGAAATTTATATCTAATTCTGTCAACAGATGAATCGGATGATAATAATGGGACTTCCTCTCAGTAGATAAATAAACAACATCAACCCTTTGAGCGTAACGTGGATCAAAGCCTCATTTGAATTTCAGTTTGAATCATCAGTTTTTAGAATTATTGATATTAAGATTTGATATCTGTTATTCGTTCTTGTAGGTTTAGTTGATGCATTGGTTTATCTCAAATGGAAAATGTAATCATAAATTGGTCCAAATATATTCATGATTTGTTGAGAGCGTAAACCTTTATCACCTGCTGAATGAGACATCTGTTAACTCAGTGGTTGCCGACCATTTTTTTTAATGAAGCATATTAAACGTAAAAAAACCTCGTTGACAGGAGACTTACTAAGGCAGTAAATGGTGGGATCAATGTTTATTACAAAACATCTCTGCCCCTCTGTCTCTAACAACGTGAATGACGAAGCATTTGGCTACTTATGTGAGGCAATGTTACCTGCTTCGCCGACAGATTACAGCTAATATTCTAACTGAGAACAAATGCACCGAAGAAGAGTTAAATTCTCCTCCCTGGGAACTAAAGCCTGGAAAGAAAAGAAACTTTTCTTTTTGGACTGACCATTTGTATTCGTTATTCATCAAACGAATATTTGTAAAGGAAGCTACCATTTTTCTCAAAGTACATATAAAATTATTCGTTTTGTGTATATATTTCAGAAGGAACTGTCTACAAAGAGCGGCACTTGGAAGTTTGCAGAGATATGTGCAACTTAGCAGAGTTGTCGTCCGCCATACGGTGTGCTGGCTTCGGGTTAAGTCTGATCTGATGCTCGCCGTTGTAGGTTCTAGAAAATGAGTAGCTAACCTTGGCCGAGACCGCAGTGTTCACTCGATACTGCCCACGTGATTAACGGGCTTCCGTTACAGAAAACAACATCGAAATATCGCCACCACTGCATACTCGCTGTATTCAGTTTCCTGACGAATCTCGTCTCAGATTCCCAGTGGAACCTGTTTGGTACAATAAAGAAATGTTAAACAACATTCACTCTCATAAACCCTCTGTACTTGTTCGTATCTCGCATACAGCCCAAAGTTTCCAAGCAATTTCAGCTATGAATGTAACAGATATCTGCATCCGATATTTTTCAGGCAGATGTGTGGCGGATATTTTGTTTGAATTGCAATATATATAATTCTTTTCTTTTTATACGAGATTCTGTCCATTGTCGCTCAGCTAACAACAAAGCAGTTGTTCTTTTTTTCTGACGATCTTTAAATAAAAGTAACGAACTGAACGGTGTTATTACCTAAGTCACGAATTTACAAGTTTGAATTTGCATGTAAAGAACCCTATTCACGCTTCAACTTACGGGACATCCGTGTAGAACAACCGTAGGGTGCGCTCACCCATTCACTCTAATAGGAGGGATCTAAAAAAATGTTCCAAACAATCCTTTCCACTTCTAATTTCACGCGGCACACCATACATCCTTAATGCACACTCGTAGGATATTTCCTCCTATATCCATAGCTTGTTGGACAACATGGATCCGTTTAGATTGCCTGGGAGTCCAGCAACATCCAACACGTCCTACATGTAGTCCTGTAAACCCTTTCACAGCCAATCAAGAGTTCTTTACCGAAAAACGGATCACTGTAGGTCCTACAAGTTGTACTGTGAATGCGACACTAGAGCGGTCGGAAGATGGGTGGTGAGCACGGAACCGAGCGTGGTCGATGAGCGTAACTGGGTGCTGCTGGCTAGCCCCTTTTCCCCGCCGCTGTTACATATAGTGTTGTGTGTCTGTTTGTGGTAGGGCCTATGGCTGTGGCCTTGTGGTGGCAGCAACTGCTGTTCGCTGCTCTGCTGCTGGTGTAGTTGCTTGGCCCTTTCGCCCAGCTGCTGTTATATGTAGTGCTGTGTATCTGCTTGGAGGAGGGACTATGACCTCCGAGGAGGCTGTGGTCTTGTGATGGCTGCTGCTGTGGTTCGCTGCTCTGCTGCTGCTGTAGTTGCTTAGCCCTTGCACCCCGCTACTGTTATATGTAGTGCTGTGTGTCTGCTTGTAGCAAGGACTATAGCTGTGGAGGAGGCTGTGGACTCGTAGTGTCTGCTGCTGCTGTTCGCTGCTCTGCTGTTGCAGTTCGCTGCTCTGCTGCTGCTGTAGTTGCTTAGCCCTTTCGCCTCACTGCTGTTATATGTAGTGCTGTGTATCTGCTTGGAGGAGGGACTATGACCTCCGAGGAGGCTGTGGTCTTGTGATGGCTGCTGCTGTGGTTCGCTGCTCTGCTGCTGCTGTAGTTGCTTAGCCCTTGCTCCCTGCTGCTGTTATATGTAGTTCTGTGTGTCTGCTTGTAGGAGGGCCTATGGCTGTGGAGACAGCTGTGGCCTCGTGGTGGCTGCTGCTGGTGTATGCTGCTCTGCTGCTGATGCTGAGCCCCTGCGCACTTCTCCTCGCCGTCTGTCTGCCGCAGTTGCCGCTGCTTCTTCTGAGGAGGTTCCTCTTCATACCTATGGAGTCTGTCTAAACGTGACGTCATGGTAAGTGGTAATCGATCGATTCCCGAGTTCACCTACAACCATGTTTCAAGTGTATCTTACATTTTCAATTTCTCCGCTATTGTTATTCCCTGTCCTTCTTCTGCCTCCTAGGTTATTTATTTCATTGCCTAGCAACTAGTATAATACTTTGAAAAATATTTTATATGTATAATAACAAGTACATTGGAGCATTCACAGACTGTTGGCCAGTTGTTGCAGTCATTTAATGAGGGTAGTTGTAGCATTGAAAACGTCTTGAAATGGTCCATCATTGTTCCTAAGAGGGCATTCCTTGGAGATGTGTTCCACACTCTGAGTAGGAGCGCCGCGGTCACTGGCAGGAGAATCCTGAAACCTCCACTTATACACATGGCGTTGCATTTGGCATAACCTGTTCTTAGGCGATTTAGTTTGACCGACTGGTCTCTCTTCAGGCGGAATGCCGGAAGTCTAGTTGTGAGATCTTTAATAACTGGATGTTTCGCGGATAAAGAATCCCAACTTTGTCGCCATTTTTCCTTGACATCAAAGTCAAACACTTGTTACCATACTGGATTTAAGACGAGTGGAGTTAGGTGATTTGGAACCTCGTGGAGTGGGAGAACCTGTGGATGGTCAAGATCCATTCACATGCCGTTGCTTCTTGGCGTCTTAACTCTGGAGGTGGTATGTTGCTGATCAGATGTAACGAGGTGGGTGGATTTTAGTGAACCAGTTATTATTCTCATACATTTGTTCAGATGTACGTCTATTTTTCTAGTGTGATCACTATGTTGCCACACTGGAGCACAGTACTCAGCACAGGGTAAACCACAGTCAGAACGGTTGTTCATAGTGAGTCCGCATCAGCTCCGCACGAAGTACCAGCTAGCTTCTTCATGATGTTGTCCCCTGTTTTAAGTTTCTGACTGGTGTTTTCCAAGTGTTTTTTGAATATCAAGGAACGGTCTAAGTTGATGCCAAGATATTTGGGATAGAAATTATGTTGCAGAAGTTCACTTTGAGCTGCTGATGTGCTATTCTATTGCCCAAATGAAATGCGCATACTTCTGTTTTTATCGGGTTTGGATACTGTGTATCTCCAGGTACTGTGTATTTTGCCGTAGTGATTCCTTCAGATTACCTTCATATGTAGTGTTAAGAGCCGTCTACACAGTATTACGTTTAAAATCTTTGAAATGTCACTTTTGAATTCGCTTACTAATGTCTCCAGACAATATTTTCTACATGCCGTAATGTATTAATTATTCGCTGATGAATAATTTATTTATTAAATGTACCACAACGATGAGGGATAGGATTATGGAAACAATGAAAGTTGATCCTCGTCCATCCGTATTTTGTCCTTTTTTTGCTTGGCCGGATGACGTGTCTTCAGGTGTAGCTTCCCACCTTAATCGTACTTCATACCTCAGAGAATAGTTCTGGTGTAGTTAGGTTCGAGATTATGTGAAAATTCCGATAACACTCTAGGGCCATATGCGTTTACAAAAGAAAGAACATCGCCATTTATAAGTAACTTTCTGCTAATACGGTGACGGTACTTTTGCTTCATAGAGCTTTCCTAGACGTTTCTTAATCATTCACTTGATTCTCTGTTCTACAACAGAAAAGATGAGGAAAGCTCCTTTTCTTTGGTTTGAGATCTGCTAATAAAAAATTGCTGACGTCTTACAAAAGCATAATAGACGTTAACGTTCTGTAACATTTCAATAAAGCTGTGAACCTGCAATAGTCTTCATCCGTCTTTGCCAGCAACTTAGTCAAATTTGCTCCATGCGGAACGTGGCTAGAAATTACGGGATGCTTAGTGATATATTTTGTTTTCTGAAGTTGTACTCAACGAGGCTATTATTTCTGCTCTGTGTTCCATAAGTTGTTATTCTTTCTTGCGATCAGTAGGTTCAAAACCATGCTAACGTCTGTTCAGTGAGATAGGATTAAAAGAAACATCAATACGTCAAAGATCCATAAATTGAAACCCAAGCAGGAGTAGTGTCGGATAAAAGGCTTGCAATTAAAGATATAGAAATTAAGACGGTCCTAGATGTGGAGAACCATCCAAGCCAATAGTATTAAATGCTATTCATGAATTATTCAGATTTTTCTATATAAAAACTTCTAAGATAGGTGGAATGAAATGTTTAAAGTATCAGGTTAATTCTCTGGAGCAGTATTTTGATATTTTTGACTCCTTGCATAACAATCAAAGAGCCAGAGTAAAATTAAATTAATGGAAACTTTAATATGCCTGCTGTATTACCCTAAAACTAGTTCATGTAAGTACAAATTAGAATGTTGGTGGGAGCCACACATCTCCTCCGCGGGATGGAGTGAGTGGAGAGGAGAGGCCAGGCCTTACAAAGGGCGCGCGAAGTCCAGTGCAACTCTGGTGCTCCTTACATAACATCAGACCTGAAGATAGCGACAGAGCCAGCCGCCGAAAGCTCGTTGTTTTTTTTCGACACCATACGGCGGTGAAACCGCGAAGACTTCATATCATCGATACGCCGTGAAAGCCTTCCTTCTCACACCAGACACCTACACGTCAGGCGCCTGGAGAAGTTGCGCTAGAAGAAGGCTAGACTTCTGTGCTCCTTAGCCTTACTGCTGAGATGTCGAGATTCCGACATTATTATTATTATTATTATCATTACTCCGCGATTCACTAAAAGTGTGTGGCGGAGGGTGCATAGCACCTATCGAGAAGGGTTATGGTTTGGAAGGGTTATAAGGGATATGGCAGGAGGCGCCCATGGGCTATTGTGGACATTATACCCCGTTTCTGAACAGTCAGCCATTAAATCGATAGCATGAAGGCTAATCGTATCCTGCGCCGTGCCAGTTTAGCGCTCCTCCGTGAACGTATTCGTTATACTCGTTTTGCGCTTGACCAAAATGCAAACGAATTATGGCACTGTCATCTGGAGCTTACACCCACGTTATCGCCGACCTCTTCGGATTGGGTGGATGCAGCTTCGTCAGCGCAGGGGAACATGGAGTACGACAGAACAATGGCCAGACAGACGTCCAAATTCAACCGTTTGTCTCTAGCCCAGCGTCCAACAGAAGAGCTAGAATCCAGAGGCACAGTAGTCACTCTCACAGGAATACGTCTGGATGAAGCTACTGAAACGGTTCTGTCCAAGGGGTTAAACTTTGCCCCAGCACCTGCTGCCGTTTCCGTGAAAGACGACATCTGTGCCGTTGGACAAGCCGGGCTATCAGGAGATGCGGCCGAAGAGATTCGGAGTGCTGGAGAGGGCCAAGCCTCCCAAGTCCAACATTAAAAAAACAGAACGATCGCTCTCCGCATCTAGCGTCTGAATAAAGAGATTGTGGTGCTACCAGCAGACAAGGGGAATGCCACCCTCCTTCTTACGTCCGAGATGTACGAGGCCAAGATAAGGCAACTACTTGATGACACCACTTACAAGCCTCTTAACGACGATACAACTTCGAGGACTGAGAGACAGATAATGGCTCTTTTGAAGAAGGTCGGATTTACACCGGAAGTCATCACCAGCCTTCGACCTAGTGCTGCAAGGCCACCTAGACTCTACGGCCTCCCCAAGATACACATCCAAGACGTTCCTCTACGGCCGATTGTAAGTGCCATAGGTTGCCCAACATACGCGGTGGCCAAGTACTTGACGGGAATGCTCCACCCGTTTGTGGGGAAATGTCCGCACTATATAAAGAATTCGGCACAATTTGTCAACACGCTTCAAGAGATAAGGCATTCGGACACTGACATCATGGTCAGTTTTGATGTCATCTCGCTGTTCACCAAGGTTCCCTTTGCTGACACCTTACAGCTGTTGAGCCGTCTTTTCGAACCCAATATCGTAGACCTCTTCGAGCTGGTCCTTACCTCCACCTATTTCACCTACGGTGGGAAATTCTATGAACAGATGGATGGTGTAGCAATGGGGTCACCATTAGCGCCGGTAGTTGCAAATCTATTCATGGAAGACTTCGAGGATAAGGCGATCGATGGGTCTAGCCTAAAGCCGACATGCTTCTATCGTTATGTTGACGACACATTTGGCCGCATGGCATCCACAGTCTGTATGAATTCCTAGACCATCTAAACGGAATCCATCCAAACATCCGGTTCACGATGGAACTGGAGAAGAACGGCAGCTTGCCTTTCCTGGACATACTTATTCGACGGAGACCAGATGGAAGCCTCACGTAGTGTGTACCGAAAGCCCACACACACGGACCGCTATTTACACGCCATGATTTTCCACCACCCGGCACAGAAGAACACCGTAGTGCACACGTTGATGCACAGAGCAAGGAAAATCTCCGACACGGAGTGCCTGCCATCTGAGCTTGAACATCTCCGCAATAATTTCAAGAGGAATGGCCATTCCGGCTGAGTAATAGAGCGAGCAATTAGGAAGAAGGCAAATTAACGCCCAGTAGTCCCAGAAGTCCAGCCAGAGGCTCTGGCCTTCATCCCATATGCAGGAAACATCTCGGGGAAAATAGGCAGGCTACTGTCTTGGCATGGAATTAAGAGCATATTCCGTCCTCCTGCCAAGATCCGTGACTGTCTCCGGCCAGTGAAGGATGATTTGGGATTGATGACTCCTGGTGTTTACAGCATACCATGCCAATGTGGCAAGTGCTATACCGGTCAGACGATTCGGACCATCAAGTCTCGTGTGGCAGAGCATGAGCGCAAATTCCGCTTGTTCCAGATGGAGAAATCTGCAGTCACCCAGCATGTGATTGAAAACGGTCACAAAATGGATTTCGGTAATTTGAAGGTGTTGGTCAAGTGCTCTTTCTACTGGGAGTCAGTCATCAAAGAAGCGTTAGAAATACGGCTGGATAATAACACCGTTAATAGGGACACAAGGCTTTGGCTTAGTCACTCGTGGAAACCGGCTCTGTCCCTTCAGAAACATTCACGTTACAATCGGAGGGGCAGCGAGGCACCGCCGGGAAATGTTGTTTCCGGCTTTGACATTCGCTCCGCCAGCCAATCAACGACAAGCGCAATACGGGAGCCGCGGAATGGAGGGAGTGGAGGGGAGGGGCCAGGCCTTATAAAGGGCACGCAGAGTTCAGACTGGCAAAAACCAGCGAAGGTGCATCAGATGTCAGTCTGACCACAAAACCGCCGACTGTACCACTGCAAGAGAAGAGGTAATCTGCTGCTACTACGGTGGAAAGCACGCAGCTTGCTTTTCTGGCTGCGAAACAATAAAGCAGCTTCGGGCGAAACATCGCTCCAAAGCTGCGGCGTCACCCAAGCATGCCCGTCACCAAGACAGCTTCCGACAACACCCACATTTTTTTTTATGTATCGCGGCCTCAACGGCCATGTTTGTGTAGTCCCGCAACCTAGGTTGCCCTACTACTAAGTGTCGCTATGTTGGGATTATGGGATATTTTGGGGACTCTTTTTAATACACTTTAGGGGGGAAAAGGGATGTGGGTGCCTTAGGCGCAATTATGTCAAAACCCACTCAGAGTTCGTGTTTCTGCAGGGGATCATCGTCATGATCAACTGCGTTAGCAGTTGGATGTTTTTCCCCAGCTGGCTTTCTCGTTGATCAGCGTGATTGCAGCGCCACAGCTGCGGGGGGCTCGTTGCTCCTGTCAGCGGCTGCAGTGGGAACCAGCTATTTTGTCACGGGTTGCTGGTTCGTCTGACGTCCGTGTGTGGTCCAACTATCTTGGCGGGCTGTCCTGCCCTGCCCTCCACTCCTGTTGCTGGTCTGGTGTGGTCGGACTGGGGTGCTCTTCTCTCTCCCTCGGTTCGAAGTCGCTTCCTTTAAGTACAGCCTCCGTAGCAGGCTGCGTGGGCAGCACCACACTTCGCACACGTTGGCGTGGCATCACGCGGTGGAGAGCAAACCGAGGTGCTGTGGTTTTCACCGCATCTTACGCAGCGTACTTGGCTACGGCAGTCCTTTGACGCAGGCTGCCGAAACACTGAATGACTGCGGCTGACTTCTTGCGAGGTCGCACATCCTGCTTCTTGGTGGTCTGCCTGGCTGGCTGCAGGGTGTCAGCCTTGGGATCGGAGCACTGGTTGGTGGCTGAACGTGGCACGGTTTCTGTTCCCCCACTTTCCTGGGTCGTGGTGGTGTTGTCTGCCAAGACGTTCCACGGCCGACTTGATGTCATCCTGGCTTGGACTGGTTGCTAGATATCCGGCGAGTGCCAGCCAGTAGCTGGTCGTGATGGTATCCAGCTGGCGGAGCACGTCCCTCATGGCACCGTGGTGTGTGGGTGTAATCGCTTGGAGTAGCTGGTACAGTGCCCATTCGTGGTTGGTTGGCTGATCCGTGGTCCCCTGGTTGCTTGGAGTGGTGGGCGACGGTCCCCTTCTCCTGTTATGTGTGATTGGTGTCGGCGACGCGAAGAGCCTGTAATACAACTCCTCGAAGTACCGGTCGCAGTCGAATTTTTTTTTTTTTTTTTTTTTTTTTTTTTTTTTTTTTTTTTTTTTGTGTGTGTCTCTGCCTTTTGGCGTGTTTGTGAAGTCCCGCTACCGTGGTAGCTCTACTTTACGTGTAACTCTGTTTAGGATTAGGAAATTTTTGGGGACTCTTTTTATTTCTCTTTGAGGGGAAAACATGGCTATGGTTCGTCAAAGACGACCTTATGTGAAAAACCCCTACAGTTTTCTTATGATCATATCAGTTACCTTCTGCCTGATATATAATACTTAGTGGCACTTTATACTTGTGCCAGTGCCTTGGCATTGTTGTGCCCAGGGTATGGAGCCTTTCGTCGTTATGTCTAAATTTATTTATCCTGTCATAGAACTTTTCTGTTTGTTTGAATATTTCTATGTGGAGTGGGTTGATGTTGGCTGTTTCGTGGAGGAAATCATTTGGTGCGTATCTGGGAGCTCTTAGAATTACCCGTAGGTATCTATTCTGAAGTCGCTGGAGTTGGTCTATGTTGTATTTTGCTGCAGTTCCCCACACCTGGCATCCGTATAAGATGAAGGGGAGGATAACTGATTTGTAGATCCTAAGTTTTGTTGATGTGGTTAGTTCGGAGCTATGCAGGATTGGAAAGAGGTTTTTAAGTATGGCTGTGCCCTGTTTTCTTCTGTCTAGAATGTGCTTTCGGAAGAGGAGCTTTTTTGTCGGTCTTCGGCGAAGATGTAGGGGAATGGTACTCCTTGCGACCAGTCCTTCCCTTCATCGATAACTGGCTTGGCGAGGCGTGAGTACTTCTGGTTGCAGAGTATACGACGCATTTGTTTGGTTGTTGTGGAAATTTCCCAGACATACACTCTGCTCCAGACTCGCATCCTTAGCTCGATGGTCCATGGCCCTCCTTTCTCGGCAAGGAAGTTCTCGAGCTCTTGGAATGTAAACCGCAGTGCCTTGATGCGGTACCTCTGACTCTCTTTGATACATTGGAGGTAGAGTGGGTAGCCGACTACATACTTGTGGTCGTCATACACAATGGTTGACCAAGATGCGTCTCCCAGGGCTGCGGGCGATTCCGTCCACGGTGTACCATGACCACTTGAGGTGTAGTTCGAGTCCCCGCTGTACCCTCCTGACGCAGAGTAACACGGTGTGGGGCGCTCATTGTCAGTGCCTGACCGTGAGGCATCATGGCTCCTCCCGGCCGTCCGCTCACCGCCGCTCTGTGGCAGTGACTGACCGTCCGGTCTGCGCGCTCCCGTTAGTGCAGGCTCCTCAGGAGGTGCGTCCTCGTGGCGCTCCTCCACACTGGGAGTGCGGCTCTCGGTCGACCTTCCGCCACCCCTGCGGGGCGCGGACTGCCACGGCGCGTCAATTGCAGCCAGTAGCTGGCGAGGCTGCTACCATGGCGCCTCCTGATTGTTGGCCGTGGCAACAGGCGTCGGCTCCAGGCACTCCCCTCCACGAGCGGAGTGGTCCGGAGTCGACCGGCCTCCACCACTGTGTGATGGAAACCGAGGTCGGGCGGTCTGCGCGGCGAGTATATCCCGCGGCGCTCGTAGTGCTACCTGGTGGCACGTGGGCGTATCGTCTGGCGATAGTGGGCGGCGCTTCCTTCCCATGGTGCGCGCGCAACTGGAGCTGCTCGACGATACATCTGCGCGCGCTGACAACAAACTTTGCATTGACCATCACACAAGCACCAGAGACTGGCGGACACGACAGCACGCGAGACGCATACGCGGCCCACTGCGCGCCGCCAAGGCCAGCACCAAAGCTCCTAGGTCCTTCGAGTATTCGTATAGGCCAGTCCGCTACACGGTCTGTTGGCATATGCGTTTTCTGTCACGTTCTCGAAGCGAAGGCCATTGTAGGCGTAAGTCGCCTATTTCTTATTCATTGGGGATATCCTTGGCCCTCCAAGCTTGCCCTCAGAGAAATAGGGATAAACCGCCACATGGCCCACTCCTGGTGCGAGTTTTTAGGGTTGTTTATGGTGCGGGCAACCTAATGGTGATAACAAAGGACCAGAACAACACTCCCGTTAGGCCTTCTCCCGCCTTAGAAGATGTCTGAATCGAGTGGCACTTCTTGCGCATTGGCACCTGAAAACTACAGTGACTCTCCGCGCTCGCTTTCACCAGAAGACAACGAGACGAAACTGACGAATCCATCCTGTGCGTCGGCGCTTGACAACCTCTCCGTGCTTACCCCCTTCGGAAGAAAATGAGAACTAGACGAAATTGACGAACAATCAGAATCCTGACACGAGGATGGACACATGCCTGCCAAGTCACATGCTGACGGCCAAACCCCCACATGGACGGGGTGAACCACGCGTAGCAAAGAGGCGCATCTCATTTGGCGAGAAGGAATGAACAGCTAGTGTGCACCCCTACTGTAGAGGGCACGCCCACCACCATCAGTGTTTGCACTAAACAGCTGGAGAGGAATGTTTCCAGCAAAGATAGGAAGACGCTAAAGAAGGGGAAGGGGGTGACTGACCAAGTGACTGCCACACCACTTGCGTGGAAACCAGGAAGCTCAGCTAGTCCAGCTGTTGGGAGACAACCTCACCAGCGAGTTGATGAGGAAGGCTTTGTGTTTCCCAAAAATACTGGTAAACCTCTACCAGCGCTGGACCCCAACATCGTTGAAACCAGTTCCAACCCCTGCAGCGTGAACCAATTCCACCAGTGCAGAGATCCGCACACATTCCTACTATCGTGGTGCAATTTGAGCTGAGCTATAACACACTCTATGATAAGGTTGAAGCTGTTGTGAAGAACTCCTTCGCTGCCAAAACTGCCGGTGGTGATAAGATAAAGTTCACCTTCACCATGGCAGAAGACTACTCAGCCGCTACATAGATGTTGCATGACAGCAATGTCCCATACTACACGTTTCCAGTCGGAGCAGTCCCACTACTTAAAGTAGTCTTCAGGGGCATTCCAAGAACTCTGCCAACTGAAGATCTCAAAGAAGAACTCTCAGAGGTGGGCTTTACTGTTTAAACGGTGGCCCAACTTCGCCGCCCAGGACGCAACATATTAATGGCACTTTACTTGGTGATCCTTGCGGATTGCCAGGAAAACAGGGTAATCTTTGGGGTGGAGAGAATTTGCCACCTCAAAGTGAAGGTTGAGAAACTCCGGGCAACGACCGGACCTGCGCAATGCTATAACTGCCAGCGTTTCGATCACGTGGCCAAAAAGTGTAAAATGCCTCCAGTCTGCGTTAAGTGCGCAGACCAAAATGAGTCCACCAAATGCACCTCACAGAAGGGACGAGACTCCGCCAAGTGTTCCAACTGTGGAGGTGGACACGTCGCCAGCTACAAAGGCTGCCCGGCCTTTAAGAGAGCCAGAAACCGACTAAGGGGTCTACCAACTAAACAAGAAAAACTACCAGACTTTGCATCAACAACAAACAGCACAGCGCCGCAAGACTAGACTCCAGCTCCAGGGCAGCAGGGCAACTCTCCCGCAACAGGGCAAGATCAGGCCCCCACTGCCACGGTGAAGAAGATGTCCACGTCGCAGTTGCGCTGTAGACGGAGGAGAAAGATGGGATCGAAGAATGATCTTGAGCAGCAACACCTGTTGGCGAGAGAAGACGATTCCACTTCCAGAAACGAACTAGTCGCCCCTACCGGGCGCCCCACTGATCCGTCTGCATCAACGTCACCTGATCACCGAGCGGTGCGGTGTAACGGTTAGCGTTCTCGCCTCGCATTCGGGAGGACGGCGGTTCGAATCCCCGTCCGGGCATCCAGATTTGGGTTTTCCATGGTTTCCCAAATCACTCCAGGCAAATGCCGGGATGCTTCCTTCAAAAAGGCCATGGCCGAATTCATTCCCATTCCTTGCCCCCATCCTTTCCCCCCATCTTTTCCCGTCTCTAAAGACCTCGATATTAAAAAGAGACGTAAAGCAGTTAAAAAAAAAGTCACCTGATCAACGAATCACATCAGTCAACCCACCTACTGGTCACCACATCTTCCCTCAACAGCAAAGAATCACAGGCGAAACGGACCGTGAAGCGCAATACAACCTAGAAAGACTTACTAACATGCTGGAGTCTGCCCTAAAGATGGTGTGCCACCTTACTGAGAACTGGAGAAAATGACTAGCGCCGTAACTAATGTTCTGGCTGTCCCAAAGTGCCCACGCTGCAACCCCAATGGATAGACAGCAACAAATTCACCCTTATGCTTCTGTGCTTGGAATGCTAATAGCATGTTCAACCAACTGCTTGAGTTTAGACTGTTTACCGAGCGTGATGGTGTAACGGATAGCGTTCTGGCCTCGCATTCGGGAGGACGGCGGTTCGAATCCCCGTCCGGGAATCCAGATTTGGGTTTTCCATGGTTTTCCAAATCACTCCAGGCAAATGCCGGGATGCTTCCTTAAAAAGGCCATGGCCCAATTCCTTCCCATTCCTTGCCCCCATCCTTTCCCGTCTCTAAAGACCTCGCTGTTGAGAGACGTAAAGCAGTTACACAAAAAAAAAAAATTGGGCAGTTCCTTTTAGACCAAGATGTTGACGTGTATCTGGTGTCAGAGTCTTTTTTCAAACGCGATCTGCGAGCCGCAGTAGCCAATTGCAGTTGTTACCGCAGCGACAGACCCACCACTGGAGGTGGAGTCGCGATTTTCATTAAGAACAGCATTCCACATTATGAAATACTCCTACCAACCCCTTCAACAGATGGAAGCCGTCGGAGTTGAAGTGGCTATAGCTAATGGGAAGCTAAACATCATCTCATGCTAGCGACCTCCTCGAAGACATCTCGAAGAAGCCGACTCTACGGCTTTGGCAGATGTGAGCTGAAAAATTCTGATCGGCGGTGACCTTAATGCTAAACATTACGACTGGAATAGTAGGTACAGCAACACAGCGGGTATAGCATTGAGACGCCTCACAAACAGACACAACATATATTCGTATGGGCACCAGAATAGCCCACACACTACCCGAGCAGCGGAAACAGACTAGATATACTAGATGTAGTTTTCACCAAGGGCATCCATGGCTACGTCGCCACCTGTCATAAACTGACTATCCTCAGATCACTGTCCGGTTATGATTGAGGTTGAGGTTGGACCCGGCAAACTCTAGAACAATCTTTCAACTACCACAAAACAAACTGGATGCGTCACCAGGACAGATCCACCTGAAATTGACAACATTGACAACATTGACGTCGCCCTTCAGTCTTTTGAGCCAGCAGTCAAAGATGCAACCGCAGCTTCCACTCCAGTCAGGATACCTAGACCAGCTCACATTCCACAGCTTCCACCCCCCCCCCCCAACTCCTGGCTGAAATCAACCACAAAAACCGGATTGCCAAAGAGTGGAAGTTCGCGAGAAATCAGGCTACCAGAAGACTACTAAATCGGTTGCAGAGGTATATTAAAGCTTCCCTGATTCAGCATCGGAACCAAGAGTGGGAAGCAAGAGTCTCCATGCTCCACCCGGAGAATGGATCTCTTTGGCTACAAACACGAAGACTCATCAGGCAAAGGCAGCCACTCCCCCCACTGCACGTCGAAAGAGGCCTAGCCGTCACCCCGGAGGAAAAGGTCAACGCACTGGCTGATGTCTTTGTGAAGAATTTTCAGCCTTCGCAAACAATCGTGCACTGCAGTCCACTGACGCCTGAGAGTCTTTCTTGACGCCGAAGATGACCATCAAATAGATGATATCACCCCGGAGGAGGTAGCCAGCTACCTGTCGAAACTACACCCACACAAAGCACCAGGGCATGACGCGATCAGCAACACTCTCCTCAGGCACCTACCACCAGAGGCCTCTGTCTACCTCGCCGCTATCTTCAATGCCATCTTGAGACGTCAGCATTACCCTCAATTGTGGAAACACGCTATAATTGTGGCAATTCACAAGACCGGGAAAGACAAACACCTACCTCAGAACTATAGGCATAAAAGTTTGCTCCCAGCCATTAGCAAGGTGTTCGAACGGCTACTACTAAAACGCCTGTCTGCATTCATCGATGACGCCAATGTTATTCCATATCACCAGCAAGGATTTCGACGTTTTCACTCCACCACCCAGCAGCTGATGAGGGTAGCAGAAACGGTGACCCACTTCAGGAACTACAGCGCTATGGTACTCCTTGATATCTCATGTGCCTTTGATTCCGTGTGGCCTCCGGAGCTCCTGCTCAAGATCTACGAACAGGGTATCCCGGGGCCATACGTGAAGCTACTAAAATCCTACCTCACCGGCCGGACCTTCAGTGTCATGGTGGACAAGGCTTACCTCCTCTACCAGGAACATCGAGGCAGGAGTCCCACAGGGCTCTGTGCTTGGGCCAGTGCTATACTCCCTTTACACAGCTGACGTACCGACTAGCAATGGTGTTCTGACAGCTACTTATGCCGACGACACTACACTGCGTACTTGGCCTCCAGCCGCATTAGAGCACTAGCCACCCGACGAATGCAGGAAGTTCTCCAAGTAACAGAGGCGTAGGTTAGGAGGTGGTGTATTGACATAAATCCCACCAAGACCCAAGCCATTATATTAATCAAGCGACTTGGGGCCCGTCAACCAACTCATCCTGACCCAACACTTCGACTGTATGGTAGAGAAATCCCACGGTTCATTACGGCACGCTACCTGGGGGTTAATCTAGACAAGAGACTGAACTGGTGTAGCCAAATCAATGAAGTCCATCGGAGAGCAAGCACCAGGCTCCACAGTCTTTACTCTATTCTAAATAAGGACAGCAGAACACTGGGAATGTGGGTCCGATCAACCGAGGCAACTGCAAACGTGTTTAAACCCCTCACGGATACCCCCAACCACCCATTACCCAACTCCACCACCATCGCAGGAACAAAGACTCTTCAGAACTACCCGCCATTACACCGAGGATGGTGAGGCTAGGCACACTTCGCCACCCAAGTGGGTGCCCGCGGGGAGCAAATGGGGACGCTGCGCCTGTCACCAGGCCGAAGAGGAAACCTGACTGTATAGATACAGCCATCTCCGCGAGTCCAGTGAGCGCCCGGCCCCACCTGTCCCCGCAGGGAACGAGGTGGAAGCCGAAGCGGACCGAGAGCGACGCGGACCTACCCTTTCCGCGCGTTCGGCCGCACCCGCCGCCAGCGCAAGCACCAGCGACAGGCATCAGGTTCACACGCTGTAGGGTACGCTCCAAGTGAAACGTTCCGCCACACCCTACCAGCACTCCGATATGGATAACTCTGACGAGTATGGCTTCCCGCTCTCTCGTTCAAGCTCGCAGAGCACCATCGTAGTGCGCATCACACCTCAGCATAAAGCCTTGGCGTACGGGTGTCGCTGCCTCACCCGGGTCAAAGACCATACACTACTGGTCCCCACATATAAGAGGACCTATTTTGGCAGCAAATGGATCCTTCGGTCTTACTGCCCGGGCGTTGGCAATGAGCTGCACCACTTCACCCCACAACGATCTCAGTCTTCCGAAGAACAAGATCCCCGGTCCGTTTGTTTGGTCCATACCAGTGGCAGTAGGAACCACTTCACCTGATCACCGAAGCCCACCTTAGCAGCGGCCGCCCCCGAGAACCGGGATTCGACCCCACATTCAAGCGGCAAACACCGGCTTACCGGTACCGTTTGAGTGAAACCATTCTGCAGGGCACACACTCATCTCCCTGAACTCCGTCCGGCATATAGTCGGATATATCCGAGGCATCGGCACAGTGTGCATTCCCGGCGGCAGGGTGCACCACGAAACATTTTACAAAAATACCAGACAATGCAACAACCCGGCGGTCAACTCGCTTGGACGCTACGACAGTGGCGACGATAGGCATAGAAGACCACTCAGTCTCCTAGCAAACTGATACCCAACAAGAAGACACACCGACAGTTAAGAGAATTGTAACTCCTTCGTGACGTTGGAGCCAATGTATTTGGACAAATACTCCACCCCCCACCTCCCTGTAACCTAAGGCAGTGACGGTGCAATGTGTGTGTCCTGGGTCCGTCGAGTGTGGGAACGAGTTGAGCGAGGACGCACGAGAGCGACGCGCGCATCCTCCGTTTATCTCACCGCAGTGCCAGTAGCGTACAGTTAGCGTCCCGGGCTGGGCTCTGGCTCACTCGCTGTCGGGCACCGGCAGCGTAAGCACCACTCTGAGCGAGCTCTCCCCAGAGGCGGGCGCTAGGGGCACGGCGGCCATCGCCGACCACGTGCCATCACTGGCACTATTGCTAACTCCCTCCATAGAGCTAGGGCATTACCGCCACACGGCCCACTCCCGTGCGGAGTCGAACTCCCTGGCGTGATCGTATGGTTGTATTATTACTGGAAACCAAGCGGTGTTAACAAAGTGATAAAACAACACGCCCCACAGAACTCAATGCGCGGGACGCAAAGCTAGGAATGGCGTCGGAAGTCACCGAGAGTCCAGCCTCACCATCTGACAACCAAGATTCTCAAAGTGCATGGGAGACAGAAGACGAATCCAGCGAAATGGAGAGCAGTGACGAATCGACTGTCAACTCGCCATCAACAACGAAAACCAGCAGAAAACCTTGTTCCGAAACGTCTATCCAGAGACCAGTACCCGGCTCATCCAAGGAATGGCCACAGCTAAAGAAATTCAAACGGACAACACACCGAAATGTTACATCATGTAAGAAAATGGCTCCATCTGCAATAACCTCTACAGCTAACCGCTTCACAGCACTCGCAGCTGAACAACCAGGGAATATTGAGGATGAAATTACCAATCCAAGACCAAACCAGGAGCAAAAAGGCACAATCCCAGCACCACCCAAGGAGAGACTCCCACCAATCGTAGTAACAACGCCAATGAACTACGCACAGGTGGTAAAGAGACTGGCAAGCATGATGGACAAAACCCCAGTGGCCAACACACGTGGTGAAACTACAAGTTTCTACGTCGAAAACAATGACTACAAAGTGATGGACTACTACTTCAAGAAAATCCAGTTACCACATTTCTCCCACCAACTTCCTGGTGAAAAACCGTTGGAAGTGGTGATGTGATAAAAGGGCTTCCAAGTGGAGTGACTGTAGAAGACATCTCTGAGGATCTGATCACCAAAGGCTACGATATCAAGTCGATATACCAATTCCAAAAAAAGAACAAAGACAAAGAAACTCATACCCATGCCCATATTTTCTGTAACTCTTGATCCAAAGAGCAAATCCGATTAAGTCTACAGCGAGAAATACCTGCTGCACACCAAAGTGCAAATTGAAAGATACAAACATGGGAATGGCCCCCCGCAGTGTGCCAAGTGTCAAAGGCTAGGTCATCCCGGAACTATTGCCACTTGGCTCCCAGATGGAGGCAAGGGAGCAAAAAAGCAGAAGAATCCCCATGAACAAAAACAGGACCAAGACAAAGTGGAAAAGAAACCTAACGGGAAAGGAAAAACCAGTGTTAAACAATATGAAACCACCCACGATAGGACCCAAAAACAGCCTAAACCAACAAGCGTACACATAGCTCCAAGGAATGGAAATGAGAAGCCTGAACCAGGACACAAAAATGAGAGCTGTAGCCACAAGGACAACACGGGAAACAAGGATAAATCAGACAGTCAGCCAGCCGCAGAAAATGAAAACCAACTGCCCGAAACAACGCACAGAAAGTAACACTGCAGGCACAGGAATAAACCAGACACCAATCCAAAAAGCCACGACGGGTAATCCTTCCTCAAAAAGATGATAAAAATCATGGATAAAATCAATAAATCAAAGGGGGACACAGAAAACTATTCGCCCTTATGAAAGGAGTTTTGTCAATCCTCAAATAAATGGCGGATCTCCAGGTGCGCTAATCAGACCTCAACGCAGTTATTTCGAACTCCAACAATGTTAAGAACAAAAAAAATGGAATTAAAAGATTTCACACGGCGTAAAAAGCTTGATGTAGTTCTCCTAACGGAAACTTTCCTGAAGCCCAATGACAAATTTACCATCTCCGGCTTTCAAGTATATAGGAATGACAGGGTAGGCCAACCTGGCGGAGGGACGGCGATTCTGATGAGGAAGAAGCTGGCACACCAGCACATTCACACACCAAACCTAATCAGCATGGAGGCCACAGCCACATGGTGCTCATAACCACCTACCTCTCCCCGAACAGGCCCCTACATGAAGCCGATCTCGACTCACTGATGGCGACGGGAAGGAAGGTCATCATCGGCGGGGACCTAAATTCCAAACACCACTCCTGGGATTCAAGAAACATCAACGCGAAGTGGGAACAGTTCCTCGAACTAACAGGGAGGCGGAACATGCACATTATAGGTCCCAAAGGGACCACCCACATCCCACATGACAGACGACGACGAGGTGACGTCCTCGACGTGGTCCCCGTCAAG
The DNA here is from genome assembly GCA_031002005.1 of Vandiemenella viatica. Lineage (NCBI taxonomy): Eukaryota > Metazoa > Arthropoda > Insecta > Orthoptera > Morabidae > Vandiemenella > Vandiemenella viatica. Next base: position 21,167,587 of record JARYHS010009186.1, read on the forward strand.
GACATCAACAGAAGAATTAAACTACAGACAGTAAATGATCTTTCTTCAGACCACCATTCGGTCGTGATCCAACTAAGAATGTTGGTCCTACCATACACCAAAAAAAGGAAAACGAAAGCGTCAGTTTGGGATCACTATACCAGAATTGTTCACAATAAAATAAAAACAAACTTTAACGTAACTACCACAGACAGGATTGACCAGGCGATACTTCACTTCGACAGAGTGGTGACGGCCACCGAGAAGTCAACCTCCACAATAACTACACTCAGACCAGCACAAACACAGACCTTCCACCTGACATCGAGAATATACGCCATCTAAAAACACTTCCACGAAGCTGTGGCAACATTTCCGCGATCCTGCGGACAAACGACGCTTCTAACAACTTACAAAGGAACTGAGACAAAGACTACAGGAACTGAGCACAGAGGAATGGGAAACAAAGATGGCACACCTCAAAATTCAGAACAGAGACGCCTGGCAGCTGGTACGGGCCCTCAAAGAACCAAGGGACCCCAACACAGGCATAAACGGTCCCGACGGACCATGTTTTTTTACCCATGGGAAAGGCAGAGGTTTTGGCTGAACATTTCGGTGCACAACACACCGAAGTAGAGTAAAACCTAGAGGTAGCGGAAACACTGACGGATAATAACATCAAGGAGACGATTGAAGCAATATTAACCGCCCCGCCCGAGGAGGAACCGGAGCTGGCCACACCTGGGGAGGTACGATCAATAATCTGAAAGCTTAGCACAAACAATTCTCCAGGTGCAGATAAGATAATTAACACTCACCTAAAGAAGATGCCAATCAAATGACTAGACCTCCTAACCAGAATTTACAACGCCTGTTTCAACAATCGATACTTCCCCAACAGTTGGAAAATCGCCAAGGTCACGGCCATCCCCAAACGCGGGAAAGACCAGCGACTCCTGGCCACCAACTACAGACCTATTAGCTTACTTCCATCCGCCTCTAAGGTATTTGAACGATTAGTACTGAAGAGAATTAACACTAGCTTAGAGGCGGAAAAGACTATACGTAAGGAACAATTCGGGTTCCAAAGCCGGGTCGGTAGCACTAGCCAACTCATCCGATTAACTGAGGACGTGTCCAGGGGATTCAATATGAGTATGAAGGAGGGATTTGGGAAAACCATGGAAAAACCAAATCTGGAAGCCTGGACGGGAATTCGAGCCGGCGTCCTCCCGAATGCGAGGCCAGAGCGTTAACCGCTCACCCACCACGCTCGGTGTATTCTTCATATTCTATGACCCTGTATAGCAAAGACTGAAAACATTGTAGACCAAAAAGGAATGTTCCCGTGTGTCACAAGTAAACAGAGGTTACCGGTTCACTGTGCTAGTTTGTTCGGGGTCTGCACTTGGGACATGTTAGTTTTCGTGGGAAACACCAACATGATGGGGAATTGCTCCTTTTCCATTTGAAAATAATGGTAAAAGCGTCTTTTGGATGTTTGGAGCATTTCTCTTGAGGCCAGTTTTAAGAAAAAATACATCGCGCACAGTGTAAAAGTAACAAAAAGTGAATTTTTATGGGAGAAGATGAGTTTCTAGGGCCAAATATAATGAGCGTTTGATCTGAGCTCCCTGAGGTTCGAACCTTGTCTGTATATTACACTAAGGGGGCTCTACACACAATCTGAAGGATTTCTGTTGAGGTTTAAGGTACTTAGAAGGGCAGAGGCGATACCGCTGAGGGTTGTGTGTAGCTGTTGATTTTTCGATGCAGGAATGTGATCACGCTCCTTCACGAGGCCTTAGGGAATATCCTCCAGCCCTGACCAGCCGGAACGCTTTCTCCAGTTGATAAGCCCTTACACTAGCTTAAATTTATCTTCTGTTATTAAAACTGCTGTTTCTACTAATTCCATCCTCCCTCCCCCGAATTCCTTTAAGTTGAAAAGTAAATAATAAAACTACGGAATGCTCTGCATTTTTTAAGATACACTTGGGGAAATTAAAAGGAAACTACGGTGAGAAGCATACATACGAGTGCTAAATCAGTGACGCTGAAAACTGGATAATAGATAAATGTCAAGTCTTTAATTTAGAATAAGCTTTTGATAGTATTAGGTGGGACAAGACGTTCAAAATTTAAGGTATAAACTATCGAGATAGGAGAATACTTTATAAACTATATAAGAATCAAGTCGCTATAATGAAAGTAGAGAATCATGATAGATATGCATCAGTTAAAAAGGGTATGAGACAAGGTTGTAGTCTATCCCCGTTAATATTCAATTTGTGTGTAGAGGAAGCAATAAAAAAAAATTCATGTGGCATGTTCAAGGAGAAAAAATCAGTATGTTACGATTTGCTGATGACATTGTCTTGTTAGCAGGACAGGCTGAATTTACGGAATTTACGGAATGACATGAACTAAATTACTGAAGGAAGATTTTGGACTGAATATAAATCAAAGCAAGAAAAACGTGTTAAAGTGTAGCAGAAAATAATGATACCAATATGAGGCGTTGGGATACAGTGGGAAGTGTGTGGGAACATGGTTAGCAGTTCAAGCCTTGTTTAAACATTGGTTTATTACAATTATTAATGATAATGCTGAAACTTACAGAAAATGTTACAACTATAATATCAAATACCACAAATCCTGGTCTTGGAAACAAAGACATGAATAATCTTGTTATCATCAAATGATATAATATTATGGACCAAACCTTGGTCTTGCAACTTATACCTTGAATAACCCTTATAATTACAAACAATCCTACTTATACCAAATTATAGAAAATAACCAGCATGGCTCTTAATAATCTACTAGCCATATACAATTTTATATTTGAGCCAGACTGCTAACGACGTGGTAGAAAGCGACACACTGGTAGTAGCAATTAACAGAGGAAATGACTAATATAATGTCAAATAACACCGGCCGACAATTCCACGTAGACTAATAACAGAAATAACAAGACCGGCTCGTTCTCGTCTACCAGCATCTAACACTCGGCCAGTAGGACCAAACACAATTTATGGCTGAGGCACACCGCTAACGACGAGGCGGAAGGCGACACTTGTGGTTGCAGTTGACGGCCACTACCTCCAATACCGTCCCAGGGCGAGAAGGCAGGTTTCAGCTCGAAAGGTACCACCCGGGTCGATCGCCACGGTGTTCCCCAAGCTTCGGGACAGCACTCTCGGCGAAGAGTGTATCGGAGAAATTCCCTCTCCGCAGGTGGTCGAAGCACGGTCGCGAGTGACCCACCAATTCACCAGAAGTATAATCCACGGGCGGCCCGGTCAAACCATCAAGCTGAGTCACGGCCATTGCGAGAAATAACAGGCGTAACCAATCGACTGTTGACTGCCTCACTGACTGCTTCCTCCTTCAGTCCCGCAACGCTATCACTCCGGGAAACATTAGCGGGATGCCGATCGCGTGCCTCCGACTGACTGCTTCCTCACTTCTCCAGCCCCGCTGCCACTCCGGGAAGTACTAGTGGAACACCGACTGCCTGCCTCCAACCGACTGACAGCCTCCCTGGCCGCCCGGTCCAACCGCGGACCCCGCCGCCCCACCGGGCTTCCGGCGTCACGGCGACACAGGGAAGTACTCCTTCCTGACAGACTGACCAAGACTAACTTCGACTAACTCACTCAGACTAACTAACTGCCCGCTCGGTTCCGTGTCCCCACATATATACCACTATCGCCAGGAGCCCCAGCGCTCTCTAGCGGGGGGGAACACCAAAGAGGAAACAATCGCGAGCGGAAGAGGAGAGAAGGCAAAGATACAAGAGCCGAGCACGGCTCACAATAACAGCAGATTAAATATAAAATTAAGATCGGATGCAATAGGAGAAGTAAGTGAATTCTGCTACTTGCGAAGCAAAATTACAACCGATGGCCGAAGCAGGAATGATGTTAAAAGCAGAATGGCAATAGCAGAAAGAGCCTTCATGAAAAAAAGAAATCTCTTATCTTCAAATATTGACCTAGCACTTAAAAATAACTTTTTAAAACTCTATGTGTGGAGCATAGCACTTTATTGTATCCAAGAATGGACTTTAGGAATACCAGAAACAAAGAAAATTGAAGCATTTGAAATGTTGTGCTACCGAAGAATGCTGAAAATCAAGTGGATAGACAAAGAAAGCAATGAGAGAGTTTTAAAAATGGTGGATAAGGAAACCAGTTTGTGGAAGAAGTTTACAGAAAGAAGAGACAGGCTGGTAATTCATTTTTTGAGACATGCTGGATTGGTTAATTTGTTAGTGGAGAGAACAGTCGAAGGTAATAACTGTAGAAGACCGACATAAGAATATATGAAGCAGATAATTGAGGACGTGGGTTGTAGGGGGTATGTAGAGAAGACGTTAGCACAGGATAGGAAGGGATGAAGGATTGCATCATGCCAGTCGAAATACTGATGACAGCAAAAAAAAATTTTTCAAATCGTTGCAGCCCATATTACACATTGGTGAAATTTCTTAGGGTGATATGATACAGTATGATGTTCTCATTAGCTTAGTTCAATATCCTCTCAGAACACGTAGTCGAATAGGGCTGACGTATTTTAAATTCCTTGATGCACAGAGCTAGTCCTAACTGTTTGTTACCGGTGCCAGCTTGTCTTTAGGCCGGTCTACAAGTAACGTCTTGACTGGCTTTTTACTTGATCAGGCAAATCGTATCAGACAAAACATTGTGTGTGGACAGCAAAACAGACGTTTTACCTGAACTGAATGAAGACGGACGACTTCCAGAAAATCGGCGGGAGCATTGTTTCCCGTCTTGAATGACGACTTCCAGCATTGTTTTCGGTCTTGACTGATGTTTTTCCTCCTTGTGCGGAGCTAAAATAACTATTATTTTGTTTTTCTTTTCGAAAACATTTTACGCGGTGGTCTTTTAGAATCTAGGGCAGTGATTTCTTTACGGAATTAATTGTGTTATATCGTAGTTATCCCTGGATACGGCAAGTTAAAGTCAAATGGCTACAGCGATTAGGACAAAAAAAAAAAATTAAGCATATGCTTTGGTTGATAAATATAAGCAAGTGTATCTTGGAGATACAAAGGAAGCGAATATGAAAGAAATAATCAATTCTTTTCGTTCAGTGTTTCTTAAAAGTTTGCTAAAAGTTGAGCAATCGGCTTCTCTGTGGAATTTCGGCCTTCTTTTATTCTTAAACTATCAAGATACACCAAGAGAAACATTTATCAACACAGAGAATGATTCAGAAGTTGAAGTAAGTTGTTGACCGCTGCAAATTAACAGAACTGTACATATAAAAATAAAATAGGTTTATTTAATAGCTAGACAGTAGAAGTGCTAAATATAAATGAAAGAAATTATTATTGTCTTCAAAATTATTTTATTTTATCCAATTCTCCTAAAAGAGTTACGGCGTTGTCCTGCCAATGTCATGATCCTTGGTTATTAAAGTACATCTTGAATGTATCCCTTACACGTTTCGCATCTTCCAGCACAAGTCCACGTCTTCTTAGTTGAATGTTGTGTATATTTCCTGGTTTCAACATTTCATATATAACTCGACAAGATTCTGGTATAAGGCGTCTAAGAGATTGTTACGACATTACAGCTGTGAACTCAAAGTGTTGAGATTGTTTTGACATTATAGTTGTGAACTCTAGATCTTCGTAGTTTCTACTTGTTACTAGAAATCTTAGAATAGCAGTCAGTCCCTCAAGGGGTGAGATTCTCCCTGTCACAGCAAGGTTTTATTTTTTAGAATATTAAGGATCCGTAACTATTCGTAAATAATTACGCCAGTATTCAGGTTCATGAGGTAATTTGCGAAGCGAATTTATATGAAAGAACCTTTTCCTCTTTAGCAACCAACTTCTAGATCATTCTTACCTTTTAATCTCACTAAAAATAGTGAAATAACCACTACAAGTAATGCTTCGCTCATGGTTTCAATAGAACTGAGCTGAAGACGGAAGTTAAAAACGTAAGCGTGTGGACGCGAGTTTTTGGTGAGTTTTACCTGACGTCTAGCCTGATCAAGTAAAACGTCAGTCAAGACGTTACGTGTAGACCAGGCCTTAGACTCTGCTCGCGTGTTCTTTTGCTCGCACTCGTGTTGTTGGTGTCGTCAATTGTTATAGTGTCATGACGTCACAGCTGAATGTTCGTCTCCAAGTCTGTAACCGATCCACAGGAACATCTGCACGCAAACAGGACAGCCCCGCGGGCTGGCGGACGAAGCAGAGTGGCAGGGGAGGCAACTTTTGACGTAGCATTTGCATTATTTACACAGTGTTGAACGAGTATGTTTAGAGAATTTTAGAGTTTTTTTTGTTTTTAGTCTGCAGGTTTTTGAGGTTTTAACGTTTTGAGTTTTTGTTTTTTGGGTTTTTAATTTCTCGATTTTTATTTTAGTTTCTTAATTTTTTAGTTTTTCTAGTTTTTCGTTTTTCATTTTTTTAGTTTCTTAGGCTATTTGTGTTTTTATAGGTTTCTTAGTTTTGCGGCACGGAGTCAGTTTTGCGGCACGTACTCAGTCAGATTGCATGGACGGTACCGCCGTGCGGGGTCTACAGATAGACAACGACTGAACAACGGAGAGTGAGCTTTCAACAATCAGGCACTGCGGTCTCAGAGAGATCTGAATGAAGTATTTTCCCAGCTTGGTGGCTGCCAATTTTCTAAGCAATCGAGCTACTTGAACATTTTATTTTAATTATTATTACGGCTTTACGCTTCGTCGACGGCTAAGGTCATTAGAGGCGAGATGGGATTGGGGACAATTAACGGGAAGGAATTCGGCCATGGCCTTATTGAAGGAAGCATCCCGGCATTCGCCTGGAGTGATTTGGAGAAGCCATGGAAAACCCAAATCTGGATGCCTGGACGGGGATTCGAACCCGCGTCCTCCCGAATGCGAGGCCAGAACGAACTCGAATATTACTTTCATAATTTAAAAGAACCTCTAACCAGGGTATGAACTGTTTGCTGTTGACTGGATATCCGAGGAACAAAGTAAGCAGCAAGAAAACTACAGCAGTGTTGTTTATCTATGAGAAATCGCTCCACTCGAAGCCTTTCTTGATTAGTCTAACATGTGAGATTATACTTGATGATCACATAAGACAGAAGTGAATGAGCCATCGTCCCCGCCGTAGCCCAGCACTACGAAGTTCTCCCCGAATATACTGACCATCCTAAGGCCACTAAACGATTCCAACTGCTATCAGTCACCAATATACACGCAGTACAGCTGGCGTTAACATAGAAAGAAGCAATCCAATCACTAGAGGCACAAGAGGGTATTTCAGAGGTAAAGTTTAAAAAAAAAAATACATTTCAGAGCGTATCTGGTGACTCTCAGCGACTTTCCAATCGACCGATTGATCGAAACCATTAGAGCACGGATAACAGACAGCCAGACTGCGATTTCAAGGATAGCGCCCGCATTGTTAACTAGAAGAGTTCTCCACAGCCGAGTGTAGCGGGCGCGTGGTTAATTCCACCGGGATCGGTACCACCTACTACCACCTACTACCACCTACTACCACCCCAAATCACTCAAGACGAGTATCGGAATATTTCCTGCAAAAGGCCAAGACCGAAATCCTTCCCGCTCTTTGTCCGCAATACTCTACCGGTTCTAATGGCATCGACTTCAGCTAACCATGAAGCGTCGAGTAACGAGGAAAACTAGTTCCACAAGTACCCTAAGTGACTCATACGGCCAACGACTCAGCAGCAAAGGGATTCGAGAGACCAGAAAAGTCGATGTATGGACTAAATAACGAATGGAAAACGAATGTAAACTCAGCTGTAGCAATTCATGATGAAACTCTAAGTAACAGTTAAGTGTACACATAGTTTTTGATGCTTGTATATGTTAGAATGGCCTGTGCCTTTTATCACCCCATCGTGTTACGTTCCCCAGTTTTGGGAATAAGCATCCGCAATGCCTCTGAGTATGAAACTATTAGACTATAGGTGGTTTCAAATATATGCGATATATGGGAAAATTTGCCAATGAAGAAGATATTGTACCAACATAGACATAGACGTATCATAATGCACTTTGAAATACCGTACCTATTTATCTGTCTGTTTAAGTACAACAATACTGTTTTAAGGTGGCATCTCCGTTATTTTTATTGCATGAAAGACGCATTCAGCGTTTTAGGAATGTTTAACTGAAATTGGGAAAGGAAAATGTGAAGTTGGGGGGGGGGGAGGAGGGGAGGGTTAGCGTAGACGATCCAGAAGCTTGGCTTTTACTACATGAGATTGTAATGTCTCCTCCTTTTGTGAATAATATGCAAGGTTTACTCAGACATTACTCGGTGCATCTGTGATCTGATAGGTTGCGCGCCAATACCCAACAGTGCTTCCTATCTTAAACGATATCGCCTGCCGAAGCAAAAAATGTATGAGCACATAGCTCTAATTAATTCAGTAACATAAGGATGGATGGTAACTGTAAACAGGAATCACAGTAAAACATTTGAGTTTCTTTCAGTCACGTTAACATTAGTCCACAGTGAAACAGTGTTCTGTGACTTTGTATATGAGCGAGAGAGGTATCTCAGGAGGTTTCTGGATCGCAAGTGCCTCTTTCCTGGCTTCGAGTCTAGTTATCCAGGACGACGGCAAGGGCAGGACGCCTTGTCGTGGCCCCCTCATTCCGTATGGTATCGTAATTCCGAGTCCTGGCCTCGCCTCGCCTCGACACCAGGACACTGCCAGTCCGAGCCGCCCTCGGAACATCATTCCGGAGATCAGATCGCGTTTTGTTAGACTGCTCATGTGCTGGAACTCTCCGTTGCGCGGGTCCACATATTTCACTGGGTGCCTCCGGCCCTTCTCCGGCGCTGAGGTGTTTATCACCAGACAGAAAATTGTCTCGCCATCACAACCTGAGACCTCTCACCCTGATAAGCAAGCAGCCCTTAGCGGTCGTAGACACACTAAAACAACCCACATGGTCAGTGTATCTACCCCACATATGTCTCTCAGGACATTACAACTTTACAGGTCTACAAGATAAAAGTTGATCTTTACCTCCGCCAATACCATCCTACGGTCCTTGATGATCTTACTAGGACTGCTACTACTTCTACCTTCATTTCATATCGGCTTTAGGAATTGCTTTATTAGGCAAATTTACTACTATGTGCTTCGGAATTTCCTCCAATCCATTCTTTTTCCCTGGAGGCTGTTTCTTCCGTAGATTTTTTATTCTGTCTGCACGTTTAGTACACTCACGTCGCGTTGTAGGTTCGCGTCTATCATAGCGAAGGAGAGGTTTTGATTATTCTATTATTCTTTTGTTCTATGTACAGCATAACCATCAATTCGGGTAAGTCATAAAGATACTTGAAAGTGACCAACTAGAAGTGGTGGAGCCTTTATGTGCCATTTACCCACAGCTGGTTTATTTCCTCAAAAATGAAAACGGATATAGATTCCTCCTGTATCACTAATACCCATCGAATGCTTAATGCTAAACGCTCACGACATGAAAACTGACGGTCCCCGGTTCGGATCCCGATCTAACTCATAACTTTACGGCATCTGTTAAAGCAGCCACGGTAGAGGCGGAGGGCTCGACAACTTCAGACTCTGATGTCATGTAGAGAAACACACGAACTTACTGGTTGGCAGCCCCTGTTCCAGCTGTAAATTTATTGACAGCCTACTAGATCATTCAAAATGCAAAGTACTTGTTTTTAAAATAGATCTAGTTCCATTACGATATCACAAACTGTTGTGTGCATGTTTCCAAACCCATCTGCTATCGTTTCTTCTGCCCAGTCAATGGTTTCGGGGAAGCATGAACTGACAGACACTACTTACTGCTATTTTTTGAGCCGAGTATAAAAGCACATAGGTGTCCTTTAAGATCTTACTAAGAGAAATAACTATAGTTCTAATGCGCTGTTTGGTCATAAGAATTTTCAAAATTTTAATCACAGACTTTCATGGTGATTGGTTAAACAGCTTCAGTAGGCTTGATAACAAGAAAAATAATAAACTCGTTGAGACGAGTATTTGAAACACTGCAACAGGCACAGAACTAATTGATGAATATTAATTTTTTGCATGCTAAATAATGTAGTTAGCTGGTCTCTGGTTAGAGAAAGCGGAACATTTTAAGTGTCCCAGTTCAGAAGATGTATTACTAGTGTTGCAAATTAAAAAATAAATTTTTCTTTTTCAGATTTGTGAAAAAAACACGAAAAAAAACCTAGCACCCTGGTTTTTTTTAAATTTGTTTTTTTTTTCTTCAGAAAACAATATATTTGATAAATTATAGTTTTATTTACGGAAGTTACATTTTATATGTGTGTTTTAAATCTTACTAAATCATATAATGTCTTACATAATGATTCATAAATCTATCTATATAGGTAACATAATTTTTTATCCATCCTCTTGGTCAGTACCACATTCACTAGTATCAGTAATACCAATTGTGCGGTCGGAGTCGGAATTTTCAGTTTCTTCTTCTGTCTTCTCTAGATCCATAACTTCAGAAATAATTACATTTTCTTTTACTGGATGTATTTTACGCAAAAGCTTTTGAGATTGCAATTTTAAATTGTGAGAAAAGTACGTACTGTGCATAAAGACTGCGCCGATAGTTCCATATTACGGTCTTTTAAGTTTGAATTTAAATCTATTATCATACAAAATAGGAGCTTTATTTATTTTCAATCGCCAACTGTTGCAAGGAAATGATTCATTATAACTGACAATTTAATGACTCAGTATCACTATATGCTGCGAGTTTAACAAGTATACGAATATAAGGAAAGCACAATAAGTAATAAAAAGAGGCAAAAAACCGTTGATAAATTTAAAATTCCCAATTTTTTTAAAAAGATCTGTAGATCTACAGATAAATTTGTAGGGCTGGCAGCACTAGTTCAAATAGTGAGTATCAATCCAAACAACGGGGATTCCTTCTCGTGCAACCTAGCCCATTCGGGAAATCCCCGTTCGTAAAAGAATACTTCAGTCAATGTTGCCATTTTTTTTGTAATTTTTTTCCTACTGAACCAGAAAAATATAGTAGATTTAAAAATTAAGATAAGTACTTAGTATAAACTAAAACAGTCATATTAAACGATAAATGTCTTAAATATATGAAATTTAGTAGTTATGAAAAAAAACATGTCCCAGAAAAAAACATGTTTTTTTTTCACAGTTTTTTTCATGTTTTTTTTTTAAGTCAGAAAAAAACCGTTTTTTTTACAACACTATGTATTACTAACATGGGCAATATAACGAAGTGACAGACCAGGTAGAAGTTTAAGACGAAGAATGAAAACTGTAGACCGGAAGGGAATCAAATCTCCATTTTCTATTTTGACGCAAGTGCTGTTCTAAGAACACAAACCAAAATGGCGTGATTATCGCAACTGCAGCGTAGCATCGGCTCCGAACTTAAGAACTGGAATTTGTCTTCACAGATTATAAGATTGGAATCTAAATTGTAATCAGTGTGTATGGCTGTTCCATTAGCTAGGGCTGGTCGCTATGGTTACATTAAATGTCAGCGTGCGCGTTGGCCAGCAGGGACGCTGTTGACCTCCATCCCGACAGCTGTGGCCGAGGTCGAGGATGCAGACAGAGAGTGAAAGGAGACCGGAACAGCTTTCCTACACTCACTCCGCGTACTACCGTTACAAGTGCGGACTCACTGTTAACACAGGAAAAGAGACAATTATCAACTTCCATAATACGCTGGAAGATACGAGAGAACCGCATTTTGTTGAAAGGGGCAGTACGAAGAAGTTTCGGCTAACCAGCACTCTATTGCGCCTACTTCTAATCACTTCATTTCGCACAGTGCACAGGTAATATCAACCTCTCCTTGACATGGTGTTCCCCGTTTGCACAGACGAAGCTCTGGCGAGTGAATGATTCCCGGTATAAGTAGTCGCCCACTGCTTGCCTCCTAAAAGGAGGGAGGAGGGCGGAGAAGTGGTCTATGGTACCCTCTTACCCTTGAGGGTAGAAACAACGCATAAATTAAAACAAATCAGAAATGACGAACGGTATGGGGATGCAGAATGTAACGGGAAGCCACTGCATAAAAGATCGAAAGGGTCATGTAATCCTCTCAAATTACGTGTTAAATGGTTTCTTCCTGGGCAAAGTATTCTGGCCGTGAAACAGTCTCCTTATCGGATCTCCAGGTGGGGACTGCTCAGGCAGGAATCATCCGAATCGACAGAAACATTCTACGAGTCGGAGCGTCGAATTTTAGGAGTCTGAATAGGGCACGTAGAAGAGAAATTTAAAATGTGACATGGAACAATCTGAGTTAAGTGGCTTTGAGGTTAGTAAGGTTAAATAGATGGACGCACAGGATTTCTGGTCTGCGGAACACAAAATAATTAACAGAAATATTGTCTGTGGAGTAAGGAAACAAGTGATTTATCATGAATAGTTTAGTCATAGGAATGTTATGATGAGGATATGAACTAAGTCTGGGCCAACCACGTTTGTTGAAGTATATATACCAGCTTCAGCTGATGACGAAATGGAGAAAGCATACGACGAAACTGAAGAAATAATCCTATATATGATAGGGGAAGAAAAACTAATAATCATAGTGGAATGTGGTAGTGGGGGAAGCAAAAGGCAGAAATACTGTAGGAAGCTCAGGTCTAGGAGAAAGGAAAGAGCTAGGAAGCATGCTGTTAGAATTTTGTGGAAAAGTATAAACTGATCACACCAGAAACTCCGTTTAAGAATCATACACCTACAACATACAACGGTAAACATCGAGGGGATACAGGCAGATATCAGCTAGATTAGAGATTCAGAAACCATGTTCTAGACCGTAAATCATATACTAAGACCACAATATGAAAATTATGAAGTGCAGGCTGAAATTCAAGACAAAATAAAGAAGCTACACAGGCAGAACGCACTAGAAGTGAACAAACTGAAACACTCCTACTTGAGATAAAAATTTCCAGAGAATCCAGACTTGGGCCCAAGAAATAAATTGGAAATAAAATCTGTAGATGAAGAATGAAACACGCTGAAGTGAGCGATAGTCAGGATGATAAAGAAACATTAGGAATTAAAATATCGGAAAACTTTGGTTCACAAAGAAATTTTGGGTCAGAGGAAAGGGCACAAATGCTCAGAATGAAATAGGAAGGAGATCAGTATAGATATTTTAGATATCAAATAGACGGGAAATGAAAAATCAAAAGAAAAATGGCTGCATGAAAATTGCGAAGAGGTAGAAAATGAAATGGTGGTAGATAAAGTATATGCGGACTGCAACAATATTAAATATAAGTTTGGAAAAATTAAGAAAATATGTATAAACATTAAAGGTGGCCATGCGAAATCTCTTTTAAGCTTTACGCACAGAAAATAGAGCTAAAATATGGAATTCATAAAGTTATGATGCGATTGATTTGAACAACAGTATACAGGATTTAGGAGATCCTAGTTTAAGTACAGCATTTGACAGAGCTTTAAAAGATTTAAGCTCAAATAAGACAGTAGGAACTGATGAGATTCCTACAGAGCTTCTGCTTTCTAGGAGAAGGAATCCAAATATTATTCAGACTGGTATAAAAAAGTTATGAAACAGGGGAGGTTCCAAATGATTTCAATGAAATTATTGTTTTAAGACTCGCGAAGAAAGCAGAAGTCTAACATAACTCGCTTCTAAATTACTGACGAGGATAATATATAGAAGAACGGAATATTAGTTAAAGATCAGATTCGGTTTAGGAAAAACAGGGGAAAACGAGAAACAATGTTGACTTTAAGAATTATACCTGGAAGGGCGGTCAAGAAATACAAGGATATTTTTATGGCGTTTTCATTTTAAGTGACCGGTCCAAAATAGCGAGAGAGAGATATAACTTATAATCTATATGGTGGGTGTAATAAAGTGGAAAATCACAACAGACATAATCGGTTTAAAAGAATGATAGATAAGATAGTAGTCCACCAACTTGTATGTAGGGGAAGCAGTAAAAGTAATAAAAAAAAATAGAATACGGCACAAGTATTCAAGAATAAATGATTATTTTGCCTCGATTTGCTGATGACGTTGTCCTGTTAGCAGAACATAGTGAGGATACTGAGAAATCAGTGGACAAATGTTGAGGAAAAATTTTGGACTAAACATAAAACAAACGAAAAATCGTGAAAGATAATACAAATTGTAGCAGATCGTAGTTAATAGAAGTAAGCGGATTCTGTTACTGAGTATGGTGTTAAAAGCAAAGTACTAGTGACAAGAGCCTTCCTGAAAGAGAGCAATCTTTTAGATTCAATTATTGTTCTAAGACTCAGGAAGAACTCTCTCTCTTTTTTTTTTTTTTTTTTTATAAACTACTGAGCGTGGTGGTGTAACGGCTAGCGTTCTGGTCTCGCATTCGGGAGGACGGCGGTACGAACCCCGTCCGGGCATCCAGATTTGGGTTTTCCATGGTTTCCCCAAATCACTCCAGGTGAATGCCGGGATGCTTCCTTCAAAAGTCCATGGCCGAATTCCTTCCCATTCCTTGCCCCCGATCCTTTCCCGTCTGTAAAGACCTAGTTGTTATATGAGACGTTAAGCAGTTAAACAAAAAAAAAAAAAAAAAATTAAAACTCTGTGTGGAACTTTATGGACTTTTGGAATACCAGAGAGAAGGCAAATTGAAGCATTTGAAATTTGGTGCTGTGGAAGGATACCAAAAATTTAATTGCATAAAGTACTAGAGGAACGTGTTTTGGCTAGGTTGATCTGTGGGAATATATTACCACTGAGATGAGATGAGGTGTCACATTTTAAGTCGTGTGTTTGGTTAGTTGGTTAGTGGAAGGAATAGTTGATGGAAAAACCTATAGAAGAAGACATAGATTAGAATATACGAGAGCAGATAATTGAGAGTGTAGTTTATAAACGGTATGTTGGGATAAAGAGATTAGTTGAAGATAGGAAGAAATGGAGGATTGCAGCAAACCAGTCCAGAGACTGCATACTGATGGATCTGTTGGAAACTCAGCGTTCTTTCATCGTCATTTTAATTTTGCTTATCTTATGAACATTGCAGGGCGCAATTCCATGTTGAGGCTGAATGCCTCATTGGAAGAAAACCATCAGGTGACGTTGTTAGTGCACGTAAAATATTGATAGGATTATGAAATAACTGTCTGCCTTGGATTGGCTATTTTAAATGACAATTAGAAGATAAATATTCACTTTTTGGTATCTTGTTATAATAGTTTGACTTAGAATACTTTTTGAGGTTCTTTTTCTCACTTTCCAGATGCTATCAAATGTTCATCACAATATGAATAGTAAGTTTATGAAAATAAAAGAGTTCTCCATGATGGCACAATGTAGTTGAATCTTTGTCATCACTCTCAGTTGGTTTAAAACGAGAGCAGAGACCGTCTCTAAACCTCCCTTCAAAGTGGACGCCAGAGAGTATTTTGTGCACTTACAGCGCAGCGGGAACCTTCATTCTCACATCAGCAGTTCATCCAGTTCACACATTACTGGTGGCGATTCTTAATTCTTATATGACACATTTTCCTTCTTGCTGCCGGTTTGGAAAGCAATGCGTTCTGATAGTCCTGAAAAAGCACAACTAGAACACCTAATGTTTCCAGTAAGAAAGTTATTACTAAAAACATTTTACAACCATAAAATGAAAATTTCTCGTCTTTGCACCAGATGACAACGGTGTCAACACATTTTTAGTGATGTTGGTACACGTGTCGCAGTAACGGAGGTCAAGTTTCAACTTTATCCGTGAAGTAATACCGTTTTTTAAAAGTAAATGAATTGTGCCTCGTTCAAATTTGGTATGTATGTTCATTTGGGTCAACCAGGAGCGCGTTAAGCCTTCGTTTCTCGGCCCGAATTTTGTTTTTGGATGTGTACACATCAGTGCTACAACTTGGGTTGTTAGCCCCAGAGGGGACCTACAGTTTAAGGTGGGAAGTTGAAGGCAGCGACGGGAGAAAAACATATGTCACGAACACAAAAATACACAATATTTCGGTCTTAAACCTTCTTCATGTTAAGGAGAAAGTGATGTGGTTCTGGAGGTGTGTTTTCTACATGTAGGAAACATTGGCGTGTGCACACCTCCTGAACCACATGACTCATTCTCTTTAACATGAATACTGTGTATTTTTGTGTTCGTGATATATGTTTCCCGTCGCTGCCTCCAACTTTGATGAGTGATGAGTCGTTTTCCCTTACCCTGTAATTTATATTGCCTAAGGCCGTTTCCTTTTTCTTTTGTTTAGTTGAAATATACAGAACAATTGTATTTAAATTTGGTTGCGGAAGCCTGATCCGTCTTCCCTTCTACCCCCACTCCTCCTAATTTCCAATGTTCTGGAAGTTGTTGGGGTATATAAATTTTTTGAAAGCAAGCGCTTTAACCACTGAGCTACTAGGAAGTTCGCAAAATGAGAACTGCTACGGCATTTTAAAAATACAAAACAATCTACAATACCGCTAAAAATTTAAAAATAAAATAATTGTTTAACAAAAACATAAAAACCGCCTTCAAGAAAAGCACACTAAAAATTTTAAAATAATTTTAAAATAACTTCATACCTTCATAGCTTAGAGGAAATTAAATCTAACTGACAATATTTTACATTACTGTTATTGAAACTTTTACATTAATTAGTTATTTTTGGAATCGGTGCCAGCCAAAGCAATAAAAACAATGATGGATAACAATAATATATAAAAAATCATGTTACTTCTTACCTACAATTAATGCTAGAAACAAGTTTCAACAAAACTGAAACATACTGATGATACGCCGATATTATACTAACTGTAAAGCATTTACTGCATGATGCAGCCTACCAACTGACACTGTAGTGCCAGAGATTTGCCTGGACGACCAACGAGACCGAGCCACAGATTAAAATACTGTCTAATTTGTTTCACTAAACTGTCTCCCGCAATAGCAATATCTGCCTCACTACATGTTGTAAAATATTCGGAATTTTTGTTCGTCGTCCCCGTTTCGCCTCAAACACCAAATAAAGTTCAGTAATTCGATCTTTGCGATGTGACAGCTGGCAACGACTCCAGAAATAACTAATTAATGTAAAAATTTAGTCACAGTAATGTAAAATATTGTCCTGTTAGATTTAATTTCTTCTAAGCAAGGTATAAAGTTATTTTTAAAATTTTTAGTGTGCTTTTTTTGAAGGCGGTTTTTATGTTTTTGTTAAACAATTATTTTATTTTGATAAGCTGGTCTTCTGATGTCACGTGATGTTGCTGACATTTTATTCGCGTTCATCCAGGTGGCGCGGGATTTACAACGTCGGCCCTTAGATGCGTGATACTGTTAGCCGAAGCACTCGCGTTATTTCCCGCCAGGCTCAGTGACCTTCCTGTTGACCACCTGTCAAGGTTATCCAGGAACTGCATGAGCGGATGAACACTCCACGGCGTCGGTCTGTCGCGGCAGGGTAGCGGCGTCTGAGCGTGGACACCTAGCGAAGCCAAAACAGAATATTTCTGTGTAAAATAGTATTTGTTTATTACATCAAAATAAACTGAATATTTACTGGCATCACAGCCCTTCTTTTAGAATATTACAAAGAAATTATCTAAAGAAAAAAATAATGGTCAAGCAAGATTTTATGAAAAATTAATCTAATATACATTATCATTAATTATAATAAAATACGCCATAGAATTGGCACCAAGCTTTGCATTATGGTGTAAGTTTTGTTTATTAACTTCAAAATCGCAAAATACTAATTTACGAATGCTAAGCAAGTTTTGTGGACCAGCCGTGTAAAAGATCGTGAGAAGAACCCTGGATCACAAAACACAAAAAAAAACAACTTTGATCAGATTATTGTACCTGACCATAAATTCCCTTTTTCGATAGGAAAACTGAGGTAACTGACGTACGAAGTTTTGGAGCATACAGTCTGGTGACCATATTTGGCCTCCTATGGGTTTTATCTAATGAAATTTGTGGCCGCATAGCATTGTGGGCCATATGAAAAAGTGATAGCAGGAGCAGACGGGTGCCACTAAGACCTTCCAGAATCGCTCTTCAAGGATAGAATCCAGCTATTGATGAAACGTTGAACAAAAGTGAACTGAAATAAAGGGGAACTACTTGGAAAAATAAATGCATTATTGAACTAAGAAGCACGTTCTCTCAATGTCATTCCAACAAACTTTCACCTAACTGTAATATTTTACTTCTGACAGAAGTTTTTGTTTATTATTTATTTATTTATTGGCTTTCGGTTTCCTGACCATACAGTCAACCTATGTATACATTTTTACATTGTGCATTTGCAGATATAGTACTAATACTAAGCAGAGTTAAATTTGTAACATGACATATATACAATTACATTATAAACATTTAATGTTTTTCGGATATTGTACTAATACTAAACAGACTTTAATTTACAGTATAGCATATACAATTACAGGCTTTCAATACCTGTCCCGTTAATTTGCATATAAATATATATTTGTACACCTTAATTACACTAACCAATTTCCTTGTCCCATATTAAAAGTAATAAAAGAAAGAACAATATACAGCATAAACTCAGAAACATCTATATTGTAATTCCCATCGTAATAAAAAATTCATATATTATTTTATACGTTCTGACGTCCTCAGTGGCCAGAAGTGTGGTCACTGAAAAACGATGAAGGAATAAGTAGTTACAAGCATCCTCGAATTTATTCAAATGTGGATTTATGTTATTTCTTAGGTGGGATTTAAGTAACTGGTATGGTTGTCTTGTTACAGGTTGGGAGAGACTATGTGAAAGTTATAAACCATTCTGTTCAGATGCATGATGTTGCCTTTAGGATGAGCCTAGTTGAGTAAAGCACGTTATTTGTGTAGGTACTAGCAATGCGGACACAGCGAGTGTCTGGAATGGGGTTCGTAACGCCTATTCGGTGCAGCGTGTGTACTCGCACCGTGTGTGTCTGCCTGGCGGACGTGTGGTGTGGCGTTTGCCCGTTGACCCTGAGTGGTGTCCAGGGCGTGGCCGCCGACGCACCTTGCGCAACAGGTGGCTGGCTGGGCAGGAACAAAGCCGCCACCACGACCAGTTCCACACATCCACTCCAGCATCTGTCTGTACCGGATACTGCGTTGCTTCGTAAAAATAAAAAAAAGCTCCTGTTACGGTCAACTGTTGCCTCACGTAATGCGGACTAAGTGAGATCAAAAAACCACTTACAAAGAGAGAAATCTAGCAATAACGCAGGCCACTATAGCTGAGAATGTCTTGTTGTGGGGTTCTAAATTGTGGATGGAGCCTCCACATGTCGTTCTTTGCAGAGCGAGTGTCCATATTAACGTGCAATGTAATCTACACGAGTGTCCAGGCGGATAGAGTCGTGAAAACAAGTCATTTGTGCAGCTGGCACACACACACACACACACACACACACATACACACACACACACACACACACACACACACACACACACACACAGCTCGCTTGATCTACACGTGCTGATGACAGCAGAGTTATCTGTCGAAACACGTCTCCACCCAACTTGACATGCACGCCAGCAAATTCTCCACTCATGCCTGCATATGTTTGTCTCCTATGTCGCTCTCGTCCGTATTCTGTCTTCTTGGTCTTTCTCTCTAAAACGATCTTGATGACCACTGCCATTCAAGTCCTGTCGTCTGTGAAAGGAAAGTGTCCCATCCTAGTGTTAGTAATGGGTTAACGTCTCTATGTCCGTTAAGTATGGAAATTACTGAATAATATAGGGGTCCAGATTGTACGGTGTCAACGAAATTCTTTCTACCAAGTTCAAATCGTGTTTAAGGAAAACGGATGGGCTGTTAAAAGGATAGGAACGTATTCTTGGCATTAGTTTTGGAAACTATTCCTAGAGGAAAATGAACCGCAGGTCATCGTAATAAGATGGATAAGGCAAAGGGAAACTACTAGATTAAAAATGAGCTTTGATATACGTTATTGAATGGTGGTAAAATTATTCGGTCTCTATTTAAATATTCCGAAGTTATAATCGCCTGCTTGCAGCTCCGGAGACATAGGTCGAGGCTATGGACGAGAGTTCTATACTGGTGCGAAGCAGTTACTCGGCAATATACCTATTACAAAACTCACGACTTCGCTATCTTTTCATAACGTGTTTATGACGAACTGAATCGAAATGAGCCATGTCTTGTTTGAAGGAATCTTTCCAGGATCGATTGCGTTCGGATCTGGGTGCGGGACCAGCAGTAGAATCCTTATGTGAAGCAACGAGGAACAGTTTCATGCTCGGAGGGTAGAATTTTTAATTTTTTAAATTTCTGCCGACGTTTTGTTACTAATTCTTCGGGTTACTGAGGACAATAAAATGTAAGGATGACTCCTGAGGGATGCCAGACTGCTATAGTTGGTAAACATCGATATAGATGATTCTTAAAAAAGATATCGCGTCACAAAAAAAAAATTGCAGCAGCTTACAAGTGAGTAGTAGCTCCATGAGGCAAGTGGGCAATGTCCTCGTCTATCACGCTGCAGATTCGGGTTCGTTTCCTGGTATCTGTCTTCACTATCATTTGTATTGTAGCGAATACTTCCGTAATTATAATTTCAACTTAATGCAATATTTTTCAATCTTAAACCATTATCAAAATTTATAAATATTTTTCTAATAATAGTATTTGTTGATATATTACAAGTAAATTTTTGTGTGCGAAAAACTTATTAACTAGATTAGAAACCGTGAGTACGATTTACATCTACGTGTTCAAATCATCAGTGATCACAATCATCGCTTTCATCAACGTCTGCAAGACCGTTTGGACAAATCAAATTTTTTCGCAGAAATCTGCATGTCGCATGGTTTATCCCAACCATTCATCAGCATGCACACTTATCATCAAAAATTGTCTTTATGTTTATTTTACAAACTATCAAAAAACTATAAAAATCAATCTATAATACTTAAAGGATGAAAAATAGTGCGTTCATATTGAGATAAAATTGACGTCATATTTATAGAAATACTAGCTCGTACCCGCGACTTCGTCCGCGTGGATTAAGAATTTTTTTGCCAGAATTGAATATAGAAAAATGCTGGTAACGAAGGATTGGTCCCAAACAACACCGAGTCGGCATAATATAACAGGAAAGCTATCACTATATCATTCTACCGTCGAACCTGTCTCTTGAAGAGAATCAATTTCCAACATATTTCTGTCACCATTCGATAAGGTCTCAAAATTTCACACACTGACTGCGAACAACTCCTGAGGGATCATTATAACGTAAAAAAGTGTACACCTACAGCGTTGCAAGACTACCTATGATTTGCCTCGCATTGCACCCCTAACTTTCTAATAACCGACGGCCCAGGCGTGACTCTTACGATCAAAAACAATTTTTTTAAATCTTAACCTCCACGGAGATTTGAACCGGAGACCACGACCCAAACATTAGTAAGCCAGCGCTTTAGCCACTGAGCTACATGACCGCTACACGGAAAAACAGTAGGGAGACATCCATATCCAACGCGTCTGTATATCGCCGTTCAGTAGTATTTCGAAATTATGAGACAACATGTATTATTTATACAGGTAATTTTTCACCCAAATGTAGACAGTATTTTTCTCCTCATTTCAAAGGATAAATGTGCATAGTTTCATCGAGATCGGATGAAAACTGTGGATTTGTATGAAGAACAAACAAACATACATATATTCATCTTTATATATATAGATTACGAATGATGATAGAAGATACTGGAGCAGTACTCGACCCAGCGTGATAGTCGTGGAGCTTGCGTACCGAGCCGCTAGGTTTTTGGTATGTGCGCTGGGATGTGATATCTGAGGTTCGCCGCATGAAGTACCTTGAATGAGCAACCAGCGGGATGCTGTCCTGTGACGTAACAACTAGATGATTAACTGGTCTCCCTTGTAAGCTTCGAGCGTATTCATAGTTCGGACGGCCAAAACAACCTTCGTATCCCACCGTATGCAGCAGCGCACTGCTACTACGCACTCTGACTTATTCGGTCGAGATTAAAGAATATACATTTAACAAGACAAGCGGCGTGAAGAATCGTTAAAATAGAGTCAAAATAAATAAAGTTACAATCAAGTATACGTGTAAGTTCTCTCTTTGTAAAGAACACAATTTCAAATGAAACTAAGCTTCGACAGACGATGGAATCGTGCTGAAGTATTTGTTCCTGGAAGCAGAAATACTGGATGTGGAAAGAAAAAATGAATACATAAATTCCTAATTATTCCTGCCAGCTGAGCGTTACATACCCATTTTGTCCATTAAACTGAATATAGTAAAAAATTATTTCAAATAAAGATACAATGTTAATTGAGTTTTAAAGCCAGTTTTGTTATTCATTTTGTTAAGTCGTTTTTCAGTCGGTGAATGCAAATCAAACACTAATAAAATTCTCTTGAAAAATTAGTTCCTTATAAATTTTTTTTAAGAAGTAGTTCCCAACAAATATATCAGAGACATGAAATTATCTTACGAATGATACGTAAGATTATTATGTAGAAAAAATTATTTAATGAAGAGTCAAATTATGTTAAAACTAGACGACCCGAGCGAAAATTTCGCGAATAAAATGCGATGAATAGTGAGGTTGAATATAATGTCACCAAGTTCAGTCATTACTCTTCATACTCCTACTTCATTTATCGATTTTGGTTAGAAATCCAGGGAGATAAATGGCTCGAAACACAAAAAATGTATTTTAGAAATATTGACATTTTTTGCGCTTTATGGGTCGAATTACGAAAAATTCATTTCTTAGAATATAATGTTACCATGGCGGAAACCTTCTTTAATACGATATGTCATTTATCTATATCGATTAGATATCAAGGGAAATATAAGGCTCGTGACACAAAAATACGTTGTAGAACAATTTATACTTTTTCCTTTTAATAGTTGAATTCCAAACACTTCTTTCTTAAAATATGATGTCAGCAAAGCTAAGACATTATTCCTCACAATCGTACTTGATTTATCGATTTTGGATAGATATCAAGGGATATAAGTGGCTCGAGACACAAAAAAACGCATTTTAGAAAAATTGACTTTTTTGCCTTTTATGGGTCGAATTACGAAAAATTCCTTTCTTAAAATATAATGTTACCACGGCGGATACCTTATTCGTTAATATGATACCTCATTTATCTATATCGGTTAGATATCAAGGGAGATAAATTGCTCGTGACACAAAAATCGGTTGTAGAAAAATTTATACTTTTTTCCTTTAAGGATTGAATTCCAAAAACATTCTTTCTTAAAATATGATTTCACAAAGCTGATACATTACTCCTTATATTCCTACTTCATTTATCGATTTTGGTTAGATATCCAGGGAGATAAATGGCTCGAGATACAAAAAACACATTTTAAAAAAAGTGACGTTTTTGCCCTATAAGGGTCGAATTACGAAAAATTACTTTCTTAAATTATAATGTTACCATGGCGGAGACCTTATTCTTTAATATGATCCCTCATTTATCTATATCGGTTAGATATTAAGGGAGATAAATCACTCGTGACACAAAAACGCATTGCAAAAATATTTATACTTTTGCCCTTTAAGGGTCGAATACCAAAAACGTTCTGGCTTAATATATGATGTCACTAAAGCGGAGATCTTAATCTTTAAAACGATACTTCATAAAACGGTTTCAGATAGGTATCCAGGGAGATAACTGACTCTTAACACAGAAAACAGCATTTTAGAAAAATTTACATTTTTGCCCTTGAAGGGTCGAATTCTGAAAACTTTCTTGCTTAAAATACGATTTAACCAAAGTGGAGACTATAAGCTTTAAAATGACACCTCATTCATTGATTTCAGTTAAGTATGAAGGAAGATATAGGCTTGTGACAAAAAAATACCTTATAGAAATAATATATATGATTACCCATTTATTATTATTATTATTTTTGTTTTGTTTTGCGAAAGCACAAACTGTTAAAAACATTACTAGGCAAAATAACACTGTAAATTTTGAAAGTATTTTCAGATCAGTAATTTTGAAAATAAATTTTTATGTTTTTCCGCCAAACACTCGAACAATCATGGAATAAATAAATGAACTAAAAAATCCACATTTATCAAGAGTCCACCTGTTCCCAGCTTACAGTTATAATCAATGAAAATTATCCAAAAAAATCTTTAATCCCGCACTAAACACTTTATAGTTCCATGGTTTTCCAAATTTTGCATCATAATCATGTTCGGGCTAGCAGGAACTAAACAGTACGCAGTTAAATGTTTCTGAGAAACAAGGTTCCAAAGTTATTAGTGAGTGATACGCACACAAACTAGTAATTCCATAAAGGGGGTAGGGGAGGGTGAGTGGTAAAGCTCTGGCGTGGCAAGCGGGTGCAAATTCGAATCCCTGTTCGGTCATCCGTACTTTCCGAGGTAAAGCTAGAAAGTTTCATTCTAAATACCTCGGTCGAATTCCTTGCCTTTTCTTCCGAAGAGTAGTATTGAATGAGCCGGCACCGCGTTTCACTCTGTCCATACTTCAATCTTTGATGCATTATTAATGTGGGGCGTCCATTAATTACGTGAGGTGAAATAGCGGAGGGGAGGTGCGGCGAAATCTCACCAAGGGGAAGGGGGAGTCGACGGAATTCTCACGTGAGGTTCTGAAATCTCACCAAGGGGAAGGGGGATCGACGGAATTCTCACGTGAGGTTCTGAAATCTCACCAAGGGGAAGGGGGATCGACGGAATTCTCACGTGAGGTTCTGAAATCTCACCAAGGGGAAGGGGGATCGACGGAATTCTCACGTGAGGTTCTGAAATCTCACCAAGGGGAAGGGGGATCGACGGAATTCTCACGTGAGGTTCTGAAATCTCACCAAGGGGAAGGGGGATCGACGGAATCCTCACGTGAGGTTCTGAAATCTCACCAAGGGGAAGGGGGATCGACGGAATTCTCACGTGAGGTTCTGAAATCTCACCAAGGGGAAGGGGGATCGACGGAATTCTCACGTGAGGTTCTGAAATCTCACCAAGGGGAAGGGGGATCGACGGAATTCTCACGTGAGGTTCTGAAATCTCACCAAGGGGAAGGGGGATCGACGGAATTCTCACGTGAGGTTTTGAAATCTCACCAAGGGGAAGGGGGATCGACGGAATTCTCACGTGAGGTTCTGAAATCGCAGATACCGATTTTAGGGGGGGGGGAGGTATACGGGAATAACCGCCCTCGGAGGTAGGAGAGCTAAAAAAAAAAAAGGTTTCAAAAAACTACCAGAACAAAATCACCAAATCTCACCAGAAAAGAGGAAGGGCGTAGGATTGCGGAAAAACACGTCACGTACTTATGGACGTCCCATAAAAACACACTACGCTCAACCTTTTTTTTTTTTTTTTTTTTTTCGCTGCCTCTGCGGCTGTGATTGAAGTCCCACTACCTTCGGTAGTATAACTTCTAGGTGTTAGGATAGGGTGTTTATTTTTTGGGAGGGACACTTTTTATTTCACTTTCAGCGGTAAAACCAGGGCTATGACCATCTAGGATGGTCTTAATGGTGAAAAAACCCCTGCGGAGTTCACGTACTGTGCTGCTCTATGATGGCTGGTGTAGAACACTGAGGGGAACTTTATACTTATGCCAACGTCTCGGCATTACCGTTCCAATCGACTCAGTTCTTTCGTCTCTGGCGTCGTTCAATTTCTTGTGGAAATTTTCTGTTAAATTAAATATTTCGGTATTAATTAAGGGAATATTTGTCTCGTTATGTAGAGTTTCTATTGGTGTATATCTGGGTGCGTTTGGGATCATCCTTAGACATCTGTTCTGGAGTAGCTGTTGTTGTTGTTGATTGGTTTGGCTTGCCAGCCCCCTTATCTGGCATCCGTACAGTAAAAATGGGAGAGTAACCGATTTGTATATTCTTATCTTTGTATTAAGCTGTAGGTTGCTGCTTCGTAATACTGGTGAAAGGTTGGAAATAATTGCTAGTCCTTTTGTTTTCCTATCTATGATATGTTGTCTAAAAAGTAATTTGTTATCCAGTAATATACCCAAGTACCGATGTTCTTTAACCCAAGGGATATTTTGGTTCAGAATTTTTATTTTTTTTTATTTCCGGCCTTTTTTTGTGAAATAGATTCCCGCACATTTTCCAGGATTGATTTTGATTTTATAGTTTCTGCACCATTTACTGATTTCGTCTAGTCCTTGTTGTAGGTGAGTAACGTTAAGATCATGTCTTCTTCCTGATGTGTACTCTGTAGTGTCATCGGCAAACTGTGCCAGATTCACATAAGGCGGGGTCGGGATTTTGTTTGTATAAACTTTGAAAAGCGGCGGTGCGATCACTGTTCCTTGTGGAATTGCAGCTGGAATCGGAAGAACTGAAGACCTCTGTCCATCAACTTCTACTTAGAATTTTCTGTCGGCTAAGTAACTACCGATGAATTTAGTGTAGCAGTGTTTAATAGCCGTTTGAGTCCATAATTCCTGTATAAGTTTAGCGTGCCAAACCTTGTCGTAAGATTTTTCTATGTCTAAAAATACTGCTGCTGTAGATTTGCTAAAGTTAAAATTTTTTGTTACATCTTCTGTAATACGGAGGAGTTGAGTTGTTGCAGTTACGCGGCTTTGAAATCCGAATTGTTCTGTTCTTATCGTCTTTTCTTCTCCGAAACTGGTGTTAATCCTCTTCAGCAGTATTCTTTCTAGTATCTTTGATGTTGACGAAAGAAGACTAATTGGGCGGTAGTTTACAGCTTGGCGGTGGTCTTTTCCACGTTTTGGTATGGCTTTAATTTTTGCTACCTCAACACTAAACAATAATCACGTAAACACTCGTCCATTAGTGGTAAAGGAGCTAGATTGAAAACTTTACAAGAAAAAGAAACCAGTAACGTTGAGTAGAAAAAGAAAAATAATTTGAACGAATTTAATGTATGGTAATAAAATATATAGTAGAGGTATATTCCTTATCATCCATTTCCTAAAGCAGTATCAAAATTTTAGTTTGGTTAAAAAGAAATAGTAAATTCGTGTGGTTGTTATGACCTGGTGACGGGGTTTCTTTTTTATTGTCTCTTTAATCCACTACAAGCCTCACCCGGTAATCCTACCATCTATGGGGAACGGGGACTCTGAACCACGGAAGCGTTCTATTACACAGCAAGCTGAGCCACAGGTGAAGGACAGGTTGAAGGCTGATGAAAATCCGGGATTCGAACCAGGGTGCTTCCGATCTCGAGTCGGATGCCTTAATCACTCAGCCACCAGACCGCTTCAGCAGTGGGAGAAAGTACGTTTACAAAGTCAGTGATTCTTCTTGAATTAAAATTTTGTTGTTGTGTTGTCCTTTACAATTCACAAAACTATAGGTGACAGAGAGTGCTTTTCACTGCAACTATTTCCCCTTCGTGCATTCCAGTTTCTAATGTCACGAGACAAGAAGGAATTTCGAGTGCAATGAAATACTTCTTCCGCCAACCTATTTAGGTCGCAATGACCGGAGGGATAAGATTAGAGAAATAAGATGCCGTACTGATACTTATATGTATTCCTTCTTTCCTCGCACTATTCGGGATTGGAATGGACGGGTTTAGGATTGGTGCTTAGCACCCTCTGCCACCCACAATGTTTGTGATTTGCAGAGTATGAATGTAGATGTAGATGTAGAATACATGAAAATCAGTGCAATAGCTCAATTCTCTGATTCAATTTCTCCTGTTGTTATGACGTATTAAGCAAAGCTCCTCGGGGAACTCATTTTCGTAAGGACACTTGCCAGTGGTAAAAAACTGTTGGCTCGACTCTGTATTTTCTCAATACTGTTAATCGATTTGCTATAAGGATTCGATGTAGCACAACAATACACCAGATGAGGACACACAGAAGTGTGATATGTTGTTTCCTTTCTATATGCACTGCATTTCTCCAGAACTCGAGGAATGAATCTTAAGCTGGAATTTTCTTTGGATTCGTATTTGTTTTGTGTTGTACAAATTTCTTAAAGATGATTCATTAAATACCTACCGGATACTCAACATTATTTCAGAGATTACAGGATTTTTTAACTTGCTCTGTAAGACCGAACAGTGAAAATTATATCAGTTGTTAACAGTTTAGCGCCATGTGATAGAATGAATTTTTCACCTTCCAGTACCTTCCATGAACCTTACACTATGATTTTCTGTTAGCAGTGTCAGGTATTCGAATTGTATGTCTATTTAACTATAGCAGCTTCTCTGGGCTTACAGTTAACGGCGCTGTTCAAACATTTAGTTGCGAATTTACTAGAACTGCAGCCGAAAGAAGAGGAACACTGAACTAATTGTGTAACATACGTAAACTATATACATGGTTTATTGGCCATCTTTCCGCAGTTGCTTCACAATAAATTTTAAATGAAAAATCCATCTTTTAGCAACTGGTTTTTTATTTATTTTCTCTCAGACGCGTTTCACAAGTATACATTCACAGTCACTGACGATGCCCCATTCAGAGGAGGCGAAACGCGTCTGAGAGATAATAAATAAAAAAACCAGTTGCTAAAAGACGGATTTTTCATTTAAAATTTATATGTAAACTATTATGCCATACTGTCAGTGGCGTAGCTAGGTCAACAAGGGCCCCGGTGCAAAAATTTTATTTAGGGCCCTCAGGCCAGATAGGCGACCTTTTTAGTTACTTTGTGTTGCTGGTAGGG
>JARYHS010009186.1:21197290-21274059 GCA_031002005.1 Vandiemenella viatica
ACATCGAAGTTCCATCTTACACCGCACCAGGCGCCACTGGCTGGGGTGTTGGGAGAATAGTGTCCAGAGGATCGCCAGAGAGCGCACCGATCAATGTAGCGCGGGATGGCCACTCGCGGTTGAACAGGCGTTTATCGTAGTTGGAACCCGGGATAGTTAGGTTTAGCCTAACGCCCAACTAGCTATATGGTGGCTCACTGAATGAGATATCATAATCTGGATGTGGAAGTTCCCGATTCGAATTACCGTCTCGACAATTTCAGAGACTCTTAAACCGAACTTCACCTCCTGGGAGAGCAGGTTTTCCGGATAGTAAGTTCAACGGTAGTACCCTATAATGCGAGGGGATACTGGCAGATGTAAAATAATCGTCAAATCAAATTTTGTCACCTAGGTGGCCGAGCCATACCTCGGGTTCTTCCGTTTAGGAATAAAAAAAATTAGGAAATCTTTGTGGCACTTAAAAGTGAATTGAGACTTGAGTACTTTGGGAGAAACGAGGAACTGGTATTACTAGCAATTTAAAATCCAGTTGTTCGTGCCTTTTATGCGTTCTGAATGAATATCGAAGAATATAACAGCTGGGATCTGGAAATAAATAAAACAAATTTGGCAGTATTATTCGCAGACGAAGATTTAACCCTGAAAGATGGTTCTATTGTGACAACAGCAACATCTAAATATCTATGAATCACGTTCAGGAGAGTGGTGGAGACGAAAGAGATATTTTTAATCAAACATTTAGAGGATGTAGAGTTGTTTATAACAACTCTCTTCTCTGTAGTAGAAACGTAAATAATGCTAAAAGATATCGTTGGAAACTATTTGTTTTAAATGTTTTAGATAGAAATTCTGAAAGTGTGACTGTAATTTTCTGTTGCATTTTCATTTCATTTGCAATTTCTAACAGGCTTTCTAACTGCGATTTGCTGATGACATTGTCTTGTTAGGAGAAAAGATTGAGAATGTTGAGACGTTACTGAATGACATGAACAATATGCTGTAAAATATTTTGGACGAAATATAAACCAAAGCAAGACAAACATAGCTGAGATATAACAAATATATAGCAGAAATAATAGCAGTAATAATAGAATGAATATAAAAATACGGTCGGATGTAATAGGGGAAGTAAAATTGCAACTTATTGGTGAACCAAGAATGAAGTTTAAAACAGAATAGCACTGGTGAAAAGAGCATTCTTGAAAAATAGAAATGTTCTAGTTTCAAATATTTATTTAGGACTAAGAGAGAATTTTTTAAAAATCTATTTGAGAGCACAGCAGTTTGTGGACTTCGGGAATACCAGAAAGAAAGAAAATTGAAGCTTTTGAAATGCGGTGCTTTAGAACAATTCTGAAAATTAAATGGGCAGGGGAATTTATTTTGGAATTGATGGGCGAGGAAAGAAGTTTGCGGAAAAGTATTACAATAAGAAGAGACAGGATGGTGTGTCGCATTTTAAGACACGAGCGATTAGTTAATTCGTTAAATGGAGGAAAGAATTGTAGAGGTCATTAGACATGGGAGAGGCTGGGAAGCAAAGAACGGGAAGGAATTTGGCCATGGTCTTTTTAAGGAACCATTCCGGCGTTCACCTGGCGTGATTTCGAAAAACCATAGGACACCAGAATCTGGATGGTTGCACGGGTATTTCAACGACTGTCACCATGGTCACGGGGAATCGTACAGTGGACGAGAATACCACCCTGCCCAGTGTAATCCCACTTCTGTCGTTTGGATGTGTCAAATGAACTAGCTGCGGTTGGTATGTTTGTTCCCTTGCTTGAATTAAAACTAAGCATCATTTGTATTTTGTGTGACAACTGCATAAGGATAAAACAATGAAACTGGCTTAAAAATTATTTCGTATTTTTAAAGTTAGTAGCATTTTAAAATGTGATTGATAACGAATGTCTAGCAATTTCTAGGTGTACTTGATTAAAAACTGGTAGTAATATTTGCTTAGAGGAGAAGTCGTCTTGGCAGCCTGGCACCTTGTGAATCACATAACTATTTTATAATTTGTGATGTTAAACGCATATATAAAACCCTTCTTAAAAATCACTCCATTTACAGAAGCGATAATTCGTAATCAAAGAAGCTTCGATAGAAACTGTGAGATTTCAATCGTGAATTCTTCTTCTGTTAGGATGCGGTGTCTGTATTTTTTGATCTCATTGGCTAATAGATGATCCTCGTCCCGCAAATATCGTCAGTTTTTGGAAGGAACGTAACACTACAAGTGCGAAGCAAACAGTCTTTTCATAGGTGTGTTCGAAAACGAAGAAATTTAATGTTGAAATTGAAGAATATACAGTATGCCTCTCCAAAACACAATATATTTTTACCCTAACTACATCTTAACTGCTGAATAATACTAATAGTTTGAAATACTTACGAAAGACTACCACAACTTCGAAATACTATATCTCGTCAATCAAACCATACAGAGCGCGCGATTCTGCAAATAGTTTTGAGACAATCGTTCTTAAGTTTAATTTGTGACAGATGTTGCTAGGTTAGTTTTTACGGTCAATTCACGCCAGGGGAGCAAGCTCACATCACAAGGAGTCCTGTGTCACTGAATTCGACATTGATTTAGTTGTTTCCTTGGCCGTAAGTAGCTCGGAACTTCATTTCCTCTTAGGATGTAGCTTGAAACTTGGCTATTCGAGGATCCTTGAACGAAAAATTGCCGCAACACTGGTTCCAAAGACGCCGTGATTTAACGCTCTGAGATTTTTTTGTGATGGTACATAAAAGATGCGATGTTTTTTGCAGCACTGCATGCCATCTAACACCGACTATCTCATAACAAGAATAACTACAGCCTTCCCAACCATAACCTTGGTCGCGCTGAAAAGATTGTCGGCTGACTTTGAATACAGAGTTTCGTCCCGGTTTCTCGTCGTGGTCAGAATAAACATGATATTTATAACTTTACAATTTATTTACGCAGTGATTTGTTACCCACTGTCTTTTTATTTCCTTTTAAACTTGGGATATTGTTTTGTAATTATCCCTGTATGTATAAATTCGGTCAACAACGGAAATTCAAGTACCCGGACAGTCATTAAAGCAACTGGCGGAGAAGATTAACTGGTCTTTTAAAGTAATACTGAAAGAATCTGAATGAGTGTCGTCGTTAGATATTACTTGTTTAATAATTGTTACCAAGGAAGCACCATTGATTCCCCTTTTTCTGTTGGTATGTGTATTATTAATCCAACCTGTGATGTTGGAGAGAATTTCAATAATCACATGAAAATTCGTTTAGCTGGTGTTGATTTAAAAGTTCGGCACTAACTAATATATGTGATAAACTGTATAAAAAACTGCAGTCATGAGTTTATTTGCATCAACTTTCCTGTTTTCACAACCTGTGTATACTAAAACCTGGTATGTAGAATTAATTAGCAATAAATACTTTTTGAAAAATTTTTAACACCCAGAAGGCATGATTTGATGTGTAGTGACTGAGATCGCACGCAGGCGCAGCGGCGCATAGTCAGTATCCATGGTTTCCCCAAATCACTCCAGGCGAATGCCGGGATGCTTCCTTCAAAGGGCCATGGCAGAATTCCTTCCCGTTCCTTGTTCCCAGTCCCAAGCCGCCTCTAATGACCTCTACGTCGACGAGGCGTCAAGCCATATATAAATTAAAAAAGTTCGGAACTGGTAAGACGCTAGTTCGAATCCAGGTCCGCTTATCTAGAGTTCTGTTTTCCGTAGTTTCCACTAATCACTGCAGGTGAATGCCGGTCCGGCTGCTTCGTAAAGGCTCTTCCCAATACTCTCACACAAAGAAGAGTGTCGGCCACACGTAACGCCTTCACTAGGACATTCAAGTGGTGCACCCTGCATCAGCAGCCACGCCAATTTACTGCCTATTAGTTTCCGGCAGAGGGGTTTTGGAGGTTTTGTCGTTAGACATTTCCTCCAAGTTTGTTAGATGAGATATTTCTTGACTGTAGGTGTGTCTTCAGGTTTGGCGTTGTTTCTCGACTATCCTTGTTTCTATATGTCTTTTAGTGCATTATGAGAGCCAGAGGTCCGACATAGGGTCCTAGCCCAGTTGGATAATTCCCCAGCTCTTTTATTAAGGGGTTTGCTGAGTTTTGCGCTAGTTTGTGAAACTTAACAGCAAGTTCTTGAAATCTTTGTATTAGAGTTTGGAGGCCTGTAGCTTCATGTATGGCATTAGTCGGGAACCTGCTTTCTACGTGCAGGGCTCTCTTTAGTGCCCTATATTGTACAGTCAGTAGGCGATGCAAATGTGTGTTGGCTGCGTAATCCCATACAGGGCATGCGTATTCGAATATTGGCCTGATCAGGGAGCAGTAGATCCGCACGCCCGTGGACGCAGGTAGCTTGCTGTCCTTATTGATAAGCGGGTAGAGTGCTTGTAGCCTTGCGCGTTTACGCAGGTCTTCTATATGGGCTCTCCACGTTAACCTCGAGTCCAGCGTAACTCCGAGGTATCGTGCCGTTTTTGACCATGGTATCAGATTGTTGTTTAATTTCAGCTTAGGGTCCGGCTGCAGACGCAAGCGTGGTCCTCTCCTTCTTGTTAACATGATGGCCTGAGTTTTGGCGGGGCTGATCTCAATTCTCCAACGCCTCGCCCAGGCCTCAGTTTTCTGTAGCACGTTCTGCAGACGCTGAGTAACGATGTCCTTGCTGCGACTGCTGGTGAAAAAGGCGGTGTCATCAGCGTAAGTTGCTGTGTTCTTCTTTGCCTCCTGTGATTCATTTGACTCCCGTACTACATCTTGCAGGGGCTGGTATTGGTTTGAGGTCTCGACAACTTGCACTATGTCAGTGGTTCGAGATGCCCTTGCGGTACGACGGGGAGAGATGAATTCTTGTTCATCCAGTTGTTGAGTCTCTTGTGGTGATGGCTTCACTGTTGCAGCTGATGCAGCGGATAGTTGACTGAGGTCTACTGAGTAGGGTAGTATGCTGTGGGTTACGGGAAAAGAAGTAGCTGCAGTTACCGACGGTCGGCTCTTATTTATTTTCTTGGCACCCAAGACTTGTACAGATTCTTGTCGTCAGAGGTGGCCGCGGAGGTAAGTGCCACACGTGTGCGGGAGGCTGGAGTGTCGCATTCCATGTCCTGGTTGTCGAGTTCAGTTGAAATGGATTCGTTGTCCGAAGTCAAGGCCGGGAATTCGTCATCATCGAGAGTAAAGGCGTTGTCCCAAGGCGAATTGTCAGCCGCCATAAGGTCGCCTGGTTCTGACGGCGTTTGAAGAGAGCAGGGGTGACAGGAGTGTTGCTCTGACCCTTAGTTGTCACCGTAGGGTATCCGGATCAGAGACAACCCTACGCTTACGCTCGGGGGTTCCACTCCCCCAGGAGTGGGCCGTGGAGCGGTAATTCCCTAACCCATCGGGCAGCGAGGGCAAAGAAGAGGAAGGAAGCGATCTTCCTAACTTCGCTTCGCAAGCGAGACGGAATTCGCATAAACAAGGATACAATATCAGAGTTCGTTGAGTTCGCACCTCTCCCTGCATATCCAGAACGGAGAGCATTAATAATAGAAAGCAATGTGTTTCACTGAAAGATGCTAATACAGGAGATGTTATAAACTCAGAATGGGGTGTAGTTAAATGTGGTGTGCCTCAGGGTTCAATTCTTGACCCTCTGCTGTTCTTAATCTATATAAATGATCTCCCACATATACTAGGTAATAATGAACACATGGTGCTCTTTGCAGATGATACTAGCATATCCTTGAAAGACCCATCAGCACAAAACCTCGAAAACACAGCAAATGAAGTTATAAAGAAAATTAACAGGTGGTTTAATGCCAACAAACTAATACTTAATGTAGAAAAGACACAGTTACTTCAGTTTGTTACAAAAAATAAAACAAAGGACAGCTATAATGTGATATCAGAAGGAAAAGAAATCAATGAAAGCAGTTTCACAAAATTCCTGGGTGTATATATACATAACAAATTGAACTGGAAACAGCATATTCAACAACTTCTTAAAAAACTGAATTCTGCAACATTTTCACTAAGGGTAATATCTAGAATAGCCAATACAGAAACCAGAAAGTTAGTATATTTTGCATATTTTCATTCCCTGCTCACTTATGGCATCTCATTCTGGGGAAACTCGTCACAAGCACAGAGGGTATTTAAATTGCAAAAGCGTGCTATAAGAACTATTTGTGGAGCAAGCCCACAGACGTCGTGCAGAAATCTATTTAAAAACCTGGGTGTACTAACAATGCCAGCACAGTATGTATACTCTGTACTATCATTTGTAGTAGAAAAATCCTGAAACACTTCAATCTTAATGCTGACATACATAGCCATAATACTAGGAATAAATATAATATTCACAAGGATTACAAATCACTGTCAATTGTACAGAAAGGGTTAACATTTACTGGAGCTTCCTTATTCAATGTATTACCAACAGAAATTAAATGTTATCTACAAAAACCCAACTACTTTAAGTCCAAACTGAAAGAGTTTCTGCTTCAGAACCCATTTTACTCTGTGAAAGAATTTTCTTCTTGGAATTTGGTAACTAAGAATGACTGATAAAATAGTATATATGGTGTATGGAAGGGGAAGGTGACAAAATTATCCACAATTATTAAAATGATATATGGTTATTCTTTCTGTTGAAACTTTTGACAAATGAACTAATTACACTGTTTACAAAATTTCACTCATATATAGTAACTAACATGGGATAGCATGCACTCAAAAACTGCTGTGAAAAATTATCATATTAACAGGTTTTTAAGTAATTGACTGCTTATGAGTTGTTGGTAATATAATTGATATTGCTAATAGGTGTGTGTACTGTTCCACATAAATAGCAAGTAACATAATATAATATGTAGTCACAAATTACAGTGAAACATATCATGGTAACTGGTTGGTAAGAAAATAACTGGTTATTAGATGCTGGTAGCAAGTGTATACACTGTTCCACATAATAAGTATTAATTAACTCGGGATTGTATTTGTAGATTACAGGAGATATTGGTTATACTAATGGGTTGTTGCTAACTTGTTGTCAATGTATAATAATATTATCAATTATATAGTAATATTGACATTACTAATAAGTGTATATACTGTTCCACATCCCCGAGATTATTCTCACATGGGATCAAAGTGAACATATCTATCTATCTATAATAAAAAACAGTTGAGTGCGATTTACTCGTGGGCTCCGAGTGTTCTATACACGAACTGCGAGTTAAATTGAATGCACTAAAAGAAAGTAATCGCATGGTATCCAGTGTTTTGTTAAAAAGTTATTTTTAAATCGAGTTCGTTATTAATTTTACATTTTTTCCTCCAAATGGTATATATACAAATCAAACTCAAAAAGTGATTCTAGTTAAATACGTTATAATGGTTCTTATTATTACTATAATTTTTAAGTACTTTCACAGCATATTTATTATGGGATGAATGAAATTCTCTATCGAATGACGCACGTAATTTTTTGAAAAGTGTTCTGCTAACTTATCAAACAGGTTGAAATTTCTGATTTTGTAATTTTATGAAAACAGTTAACTCCAGAAAGAATGTCATCGTTTTGGTGTAATTATCGTAGTAAATTAAAAAAAAGTCAGTAAAAAGAAAATGTGGAATTCTTTCAATATTTTAACTAAATAGTTGGCACCACTATATTATTTTAACCCCTTCATTTTCACAATTTTCATTATAATTTGTGGACGTGAAGTTAAAAACTAATATTATGGTATGATGTCAAAAGCCTGGAGCTTATGAAGAAGAAGGAAAAAAGCAACTGCAGAGAATCATAATTGTCTTTTTGATGATCAAAGCGTACTTTTTTTTGCTTGTGTTTATCTTTCGAAACTAGTGAGGATCTTTCTGAAAAAAAACTATCGGAATTTTCGCTTAAAGATCAATTGCCTGGATTGATCACATTCGTAAGCGTTTCTTTTTTTTTTTAAAGAAACCGATTTTCTTTTTATTGCAGTTTGACTGTGTCAGCCCTCTAGCTTGTAACGGGACAGTTTTACCATACAAGTACATCTAAAATTAAGGAGTCGGTTAGTTTAAAAGTAGAATCATCAGGTTAAGTAGTATCCACGTGACCAATATACCTTTACATTTTTTTACTTATGGGGTTGATTGCATCTAAAAAGAAAATGATTTCGTTTGGGCGGTGTCTTATTGTTAGAAATCCAATCGATGATGTAGAAGCGCATTGTTTGCCTAGCGGTTTAAGGGGGGGGGGGAAGTGAGCCCTAAGAAACTGAAAGCATATAGTGTCATATATTGTCTATGTATAGTGTTGATTTCGATTGCGTGAGTGCTTTATAGAACAAATAGTACGAGATCAAACGGAGTAAACCACACATACTTCAGCGCGACAAGCCATATCAGGCCTCGTATCCACTTGAGCACGCTGAGGCGAGTGAGCGTGCTCAAGGAAAAGTAAATTTTGGTCGAACGAGCCTGGTGTCGGTGCTCAGGAAACGCTCGGCTATTGACGTGTTGTCACTTGTGCGAACGGCAGGAGCCGCATAAGAAAAGAAAATTACCAAGGTGGTGGATTAGAGAAAGTTATCGTCAGCGAAGAAATTATCTTAATAATTTAATTCTCATATTGACTTTTAAGGAGATAATGCACCTTTTCTTTTAAAAACTTAACGAGCATGTCAAAGATCGATTTCGAACATTTCCTGTGTTTAGGTGAACCTCATATTAAATAGCACTGTAAACATATGCTTGAGTCGATCAAACCAGGAAATAAATTAATAACTTTAAGATTCCTGCCTTCGGGAGATTCCTATACAAGCTTGCAGCATATGTCCCTTACATCAGCAGCCGTTTTCTACCGGTAGTCTGTGATGATACTGTTCAGTCACTCCAAAATTATATTTTGGTTGGTACCTATTTATTATTTTTATTATTACCAATGTATATTCAAATATTGTTTTATGTTTTTTAAAATTTTTCTTTACGTCATCAATACCATAGTTTAATACCTCGCTGATTCCATGCCATGCATCCTCTTGTTTACTTCGGTTGTAAAAACTGTTCCTATGATATTTCCCGTAGTAACGTCTCTGATGCTTACCGATTAATTGTTGTCAAAGCAGTGTCGTTGTCCCGCATGCTCGCGCTCATTGTAAAAACCGCCAAACTAACGTCCACACTGAGCGCCGAGCACACACTAGTTCGCCTTTGAACATTCTCAAATACCGACACTGGATCGGCTCGCTCTGAGCGTGCTCAGGCGTCCACACTTGATCGGCTCGCTTCACTGAGCGGCTCATTCGCCTGAGCGTGCTCAAGTGGATACGAGGCCTCACTGTGTTTCTGTACATTGCAGTGTTTAGTTATAACTTCATCATTATTTTCTCTGTAGTAAGGCCGTTACAAGGCCAACACTTAATGGAAACAACCGATGCCCTAGGTCAGATTCAAACGTGCGACCTTACAGCGTGAAACCAGCGCTACCAGAGATGTCTAATATGTCACAGATTTACTGAAGTACGAGAGCGACCAAATAGAAATCTGAGATCAATTTCGAATGGCGGGACAAGTAATTGCTAATGCAGATACCTAGCTAATTAGCTAGTTGAGTTTTGAGCCTAGTGGGGAGTGTTAAAGCTCGAATCTGGCATTCGATCTCTTGTCCGGCCATCCAGAATTATGTATCCTATCATTTCCCGACATCACTCCAAGTGAATACCGGGATGGCGGGATGGATCCTTCAGGAGTTCGTGCTTGAATTCCTTCCCGTATCTTCCCTCCCGGCTCTATTGACACTGATGTTGACAAACCCTAAAATGGAAAAAAAGTTTTGTGAAGAAAAAACATAAAACATGCAAAATACATTCAATTTCTTTTAATGCAGTCTCTGTCTGTGCACTTTTCCATGTTCTTGACATTTTACATGCTCGTCGAAGAGAGATACTTCCATTTGGTTGTTTCCTGACTTCTAGAATGAAGATAATTTTTGGCACTTCGTCGGCTATGTTTGAATGCTTTACTCTATATATAGACACTCACCAAGGTAGCTTTCAATTCCTTCCCAGTATCCGAAGTTTTCAAGTTACGTTCTCCAGTAAATTTAACAAAAACTCATTTGGATGCCCTTGGTAATTGTTCACTATAGCCTGCCAATCAGATAAAATTGAATTCGGTTTTCGAAGTGAGATATGTTGAAAGGTGTTCTCGTGCATCTGGCTTTGCTAACAGCTTAAGATTCAGTTTGTTTTAATATTTGTTTATTCTAATTATAATTGATTTGTGAACTACGTTCCTGCAATATAAATTCAAGGATACTGTTTGTTAGGACGAAAATTGCTGATTTTTTATAGGCAGTGTCCTTAGATTTTCAGATTCCTATATGTGAAGTTGAAGTTAAATGGAGCGTTGTGAACACACAGAGACATCTCTTCCAGGAGGCGTGTCGTGGAGTGGTCTGATATAAAACACAGTTATGGCCGACGTTGCCTTACTATCTGATTTATCACTGCCTCCGTAACAGAAAGGTGCGTCGGCAAGCTGTAACTGGCTATCAAGTGAACTCTCTGCAACTCTACTCAACTCAACTCACTACTCGGCAACTCAACTCAAAGCCATGGTAGACATTGCAGCATCTATCGTAGCCTCCAGCACGTCTGTACAGACTGACACCACCAAGTCTACTCGTTCGGGCCCATCTGTCAGTGCCAAGGCAGACACCGAGCCCTTGCAGACTGCCACGAGCAAGAAGGTGAAATCGAAGAGGAAGTTGGCATCTGGGCGGAGGTCTCGCACCTTCTTTCTGGAGCTACTGAACGAGTCGTGGAAGGAGTCAGACCAGAAGATTGGTCTATGAAAGTGTGGAGAAAACGTCTCGGTCGCGAAAATCCCAAGCAGTGGAAATTCACCATCACAGTTCATCTAGATGAACTACAGTTCAGCTGCGATATACCAACCTGCGATGCCGATACCTTCTAGCATGTCCTGACTAGCCGCGAGCACCACCGTCTCGCCAATAAGTACCCCCCTGTGGGAGTCGCGGCGTGGCCGGAGGCACTTGTGTTTCCGACCCCGCTGGCCAGTGACTTAAACTGGGAGGAGTACGTCGATTACATCAAAAGAAGACTCAAGACTCTCGCCTTCGATCCAGCGACCGGCCGAAACTTCAAGGTTACGCCGATAAGGGAAACCCCATCGCCCTCACAAAAAGGCGAAACATCACCGCAGAACACCCATTCGTTCTCTGAGTCACCACCAGCAGACTCCCCTGCCTTAAAGGAAGGCCCAGTAACACCTATCACTGTCAAGTACGTAGGGAACTACTGCGACTTACTGTCTCTGCTGCAGCGTAACATGAAGCTGCCCATGTTCAGCTGGCCAGACTATCAGCGGATGAAGATTCTTCCGTCCTGCCCTGACGACTTTGCGACAGTCATACAGATCGTTCAGCAAAACTACATGTCATATGACATTATGACTCCCGGTCGCGTGAAGAAGTAGTCAGATGCCACCATGCGTACAGCAGACAAACCAACGACCGCAGTAAAGCCGCCCTCACGTAAACTGGTCCAGTGTTTCAAGTGCCAGAACTTCTGGCACCACGCCAGCGAATTCACTGAACCAGTCAGATGTGTTAGCTGTGGAGGCGGTCATGAACTCGCCACCTGCAAGAATCCCCGCGATGAACTCACTTGCTGCATCTGGGGATCTTGACACGCCGTTTAGTACAGAGGTTGTAAATCTTTGAGCGCTAACGTAAGAGGCATCCACAGCAGCGCCACGGGACCACTACAAGCACTCAAGACTCCAGGGCCTCGCCGGTGGAGACCACTCACCACCATTCAACTGTCACCAGTAGTCTTCAGCAGAGAAATAGTCTCCGTCATCTTGAATCCAGCCGTACCGAGAGCAGAGCCCCGCAGTCGTTCAACAGCCACAGAAGCAAGAAGTTGCGGACACAGAAGACGACTCATGCAGGGGAGCTTAGCAGCGGCTACAGCAATAGCATCGACCTGCAGCGACCGGTCCGAGCTACGCGCGACGGCGAAGCAGTCCGCTACACACCACTATCGACAACAGGCGGACTACAAGAACTCCAAAAACAGAAGCTTAGGCTTCATAATGCAGCTGCCTCACCAACAAACCATGTTACTGACGGAATTCATAACAAGTTACGGAAATTACCTGACGACACCACCTTGAAGATAAACCTACAGAAAAGTCGTGAACCATCTAATTACTGCTGGATGCAATCTCTTCGGACAATATCCTCCACCTCCACCTGCATACAAAGAAAAGGCAGTGACGGTGCTCTGTCGTTGTCATTGTAACTTTGATGGGAAAACCTGGATCTCAAGCAAAGGTAACCGCAAAAAGTTACCTCGGAGTATTTCGTCACAAATTCTGCCATGATTCATCCCACAATGAGTGAAAAAAAATTCAGTGTTTTACATGTTTAAAAAAAATGTTAAAATTTCTAAAAAAAATTGCAAAATGTTTATCACAAGGGAGCTTAAAAACAATGTTTTTTCCACCGGACTATTCTCTTCTATAGGAATCAACGAACTTTTCATTTTGCACCTCCGACATTCTGGTAGTATTTCAAACAGTAAATATTTTTAACACAGCTAAAACAAATTGACAGCATTGTCAGGGATTAGCAGTGTTGAAAAATGAATTTATGCACAATTGTTGTATTTCAATACGGTGGAAGACGATGTAATTTGTGGTACAGTTTTTGAGCAACTGACAGAATTCCTTACTGGTTGCACTCTCTTTTTCTATAGCAGCCACCATCCTAACAGGTAGTCCTTCCGAACACATCTTGTAATACAAACAACGGAAACATTATGATGTACTTCACTTACACAAAGCAAACTTTTCCTGATGTGAAGGGCAAGTTAAGGGACTTAACGTTTCAATTCCCAGTCGCGTTTACCACAGACCGTTTTATCGAATTGATAGACTGAATACAAAATTGTATTTACGTTTTGATCGCATTCAGTCACTTCTTTCACATTGTATGTGTCGTTCGTAATGGCTTTTGAAACACGCTGAAAGAATAGTTTAACTGAATAGGTGGGAA
This sequence comes from Vandiemenella viatica, assembly GCA_031002005.1. NCBI lineage: Eukaryota > Metazoa > Arthropoda > Insecta > Orthoptera > Morabidae > Vandiemenella > Vandiemenella viatica. Next base: position 21,210,368 of record JARYHS010009186.1, read on the forward strand.
GACTAGCACAAAAACTTGTGTTAGCTGATATGTACTGTATCCTTCTATCTTGTATTAAGCAACTAATGCAATGTTCGGAACGAGTACACAAAGTTAATCTACTTTGCCAGATTTTGAGTTGATTTGTTTCATATTTAATGACCCATGAACGTGTAGAAAACCCAAAATATACAAAACAGCGTCAAAAATATAGTTCCTTATAAACATAAAAAAATCAGCTGTAAGATAAGGAAGATTATCCCATGACCGTTATCAACCTTGTATGTGTTCGAGTATCTTTGACCCGTGTAAGAAAATGTCTTTTGAGCAAGAACGTGTTAGCTAATAATGTCGGTGCAGAAGAATATTGCGGGAAGCAAGAGGTTATTATATAAAATTATTAGTTAATTTGTTTTATGACGAAGCTCGGAGATAACGTGGGAGATTAATATGTATGCATGCATTTGGTCATAGCACAAGAAATAAAATATATGAAGAACGTGTGATGAACATGTAAAACATGCGTCAACATCTTTGCCAAATGTTTGTATTGAATTGAGCTGCTATACCTGAACAAAGACTATCATGAAACCAATCCAGATGCAAATTTCTAGTTTTAAATAAGCCTGAATACGAATATAGGTTAGCAAACTCGAACTATGAAAGGCTTACAGTGCCCATTAGTCTGTTTTCACGAATCTGAAACGATTTTTATCTTTTTCATCTTTAGATAATTCATTGAATAAAAGTGAAGGATAGAAGCAACTAAAATAAAATTCTAGTCATGTATGGATTTTTGAAAATAATTTTTAACGAAACTTTATATTTGAAAAAATTGATTCTAACCAAATATTGACCCATCACACTTTATTTTCATCAGAAATAGCCATCTCCATAAAGAGTTATGTATGTTGCTCAGCTTTCAATAAACGGTATGATGAACAGTGTTATTTTCAGTCGATAAATTTTAGTCATCCTATACTGATGCTGAAAGTAATTAATAATTTTCAATTACATTACCAACTACTGCGCGCGAAATATCTCGCGACAGCTATCGGCCAAGGAGATCTATAGCTACCAGGCTGCTGCGAGTAATCGACCTTTAACTCCGCCATAACGGAAAACTGCTTTCATTTTTAGATTTTATCTGCAACACAGTGCAGTTTCCAGAGTCTAACAGATATAACACTGCAGTTCATTAAATTTCGTGGCAGAAGATGAATTGCACGAAACCAAAAACGAAAATGCAGTTGAAAGAGAGGAAGCATCCCTCTCTTACCTTCACTGCTCAGAACATAGATAAAAAGCGGTAGCGTATGATGTCTGTACGCTCCCGCCTTCTACATCTACATCTATACTCTGCAAATCACAAATACTGTGAGTGGCAGAGAGTGCTAAGCACCAATCCTAATTCTGCGCATTCCAATCCCGAACAGATCGAAGAAAGAAGGGATACATAAATGAATCAGTACGGCATCTTATTTCTCTAATCTTATCCCTCCTGTCATTGCGACCTAAATAGGTTGGTGGAAGAAGTTTTTCGTTGCAGTCGTAACTTAAAGATTTTCGCATATTCTCCAGCAAATTCAAACGAAAACGACGTCGTCTGTCCGCCAAACAATCCCAGCCCAACCCACGAATCAGCTCTGTGACACTTAGGTAAGGACTGTAACTAACAGTCACGAATCGAGCGGCTGTTCTCTGTAACCTCTCCAATGTGTCAATCAATACCTTGCGATACGGATCCCAAATTCCACAACAGTATTCCAAATGCGGACGCACTAGTGTTTTGTACGCTATTTCCTTTGTATGAGCATTAAAACTTCTCAAAATACGTCCTATGAATCGTAGTTTGGAATTAGCTTTGCCTACAACGGAAGTTATGTGCAAGTCCCATTTCATGTTGCTTTGTACTGTTAAGCCTAGATACTTCAGGGAATCCACAGTGTCAACAACTGAATTGTTAACTTTGTACTCCTGAGCAAGCGGGGTCTTTTTGTTACTTATGTGCATTGCCTTGCACTTTTTACAGTTAAGTGTAAGCTGCCATTCACGGCACCATTCCGAAATAACATCCAGATCGTTGAAGGTCTAACAACGGACAGACATGTTTTCACACTCTGTCCATGTATGATGTTGTTATAGCAAACTAAGAAGTTGCGTTATTTAAGTTACAAACCAGCCATACAGAAAAGTATATATTTCGTTTAAACCTATCTATTAAGTTTTAATTGATTTTTGTTTTTTATCTCCCATCGCAGTCGTTGTTACAGTAAGCTAACACACATGGGATGCGATGCAGTGAATGTATTAATGCGCCTGCGGTAGAGCGGCAATATTATCGGATGTATTGACTAGATTACAACACAGCCTGGGACAGAATAACAACTGACATTATTTGCAACAGCAGAACGCATGAATATTTATTATTATTTTTTAACGATTCAAGTTTTCATGAGCGTCATATTACTAAAGTCATTACTTGATGCGAATGAAAATAGTTGCATACTTATCGCGATCTATGCAGCTTGGGCTAGGATTAAAAATAATATTAAATGAAATAACGAAAGTCAAGATTATTTTTGATTTGGTTGCTTTCAGTGACACCATATTACAGATGTCAATTGTTCAGCCGCATGCAAGTAGTGCCAACTGTATCGCGATGTAAACTACAACCGGAACACGTACATTATTAAAAAATCGTGGTTATGACCGTTAATAACAATTGTGTTAAGTTAAGCAATTGAGAAGAAATACACTCTCAACTCAAACGACACAGTAAACGTTACACTTCAACTGATGATCCAAAAAAAATGGTCCGCCTGCTTAACAGCTCGTTGGTTTCCGGAGATATCTGGCACTCAGAGAGATCGACCAAGTGTCTGGGAATACCACAATGGAAAAATAACGAAGTTATAAAACGAGACGTAATATTTTTACCATAAAATCGATGAATTAATATTTTTGACGGCAGACAAACAAAATTAGGTACACCGTTTTCAATAAAGACATATATTCGGATTGTATTTTTCTGCGCTTTTATTAATCGGACTTTTTTTTTAGAAAAGAAACATTTCGCTTTATATACCTTGCTTTTTACCTCTCATTGTATAGATTTAGTGGTACTGAAAAATTTGTCGTGAATTAACTTATCTACATCTATACTCTGCAAATCACAAATACTGTGGGTGGCAGAGGGTGCTAAGACCCAATCCTAATTCTGCGCATTCCAATCCCGAACAGATCGAGGAAAGAAGGAATACATAAAAGAATCAGTACGGCATCTTATTTCTCTAATCTTATCCCTTCTTTCATTGCGACCTAAATAGGTTGGCGGAAGAAGTATTTCGTTGCACTCGTAACTTAAAGATTTTCGCATATTCTCCAGCAAATTCATACGAAAACGACGTCGTCTGTCCGCCAAACAATCCCAGCCCAACCCACGTATCAGCTCTGTGACACTTACGTAAGGACTGTAACTAGCGGTCACGAATCGAGCGGCTCTTCTCTGTATTTTCTCTAACGTGTCAATCAATCCCTTGCGATACGGATCCCAAATTCCACAACAGTATTCCAAATGCGGACGCACTAGTGTTTTGTACGCTATTTCCTTTGTATGAGCATTACAACTTCTCAAAATACGTCCTATGAATCGTAGTTTGGAATTAGCTTTGCCTACAACGGAATTATTATATAATTTTTTCCTTTTCTCTTTTTATCTCAAAAAACTTGTAAACAGTGAAAAATTTGGTTGATGTTGTCACGCGGAAAGCTAATTTCGCTACTACCGTTTCAGTAGCACTAAATTTATATACGGCAATTCGTGTAAAGAATCATATACGGAAAAAATATTTTGTTCCCATTGGCCAACGATAGAATGTACATTTATATTTTTCACATTTGGGCCAGACTGTACAGTTGGCACTGATAAATTTTTAAGTTAGTTAAAAGAAAGAAATTTAAGACAGAACTTTTACTGTGGTAACAATTTTTATGGCATAAATTATGATCTGCTTACACAATAAGTTCGGTGTACAAATTGTATAAAATACTCCACAACTTCCATTTACAGATTGGGTTACAGACTAGGAAAGAAAAAAAAAATAAAAGGAGGTCAAGAGAGACATTATTCTAAGTTGATCATAAGTTTGTTAGATCTAGGACATGTAGTCTGAGTACGCTAGCAAGTTGTCAGTCAAGGTCACTCTTCGGTCGTAGGCGTAAACCAGGTTCGAATCGTGCTTGGTTAGTCCATGAGACCCGCCACGGTGGCTGCAAGCGCTAAGACAGGTTCGATCTCAGGATCCCATGCATCGGCTCACGATACAGCTTACTAGGTCAACTGAGGCAAACTGTTCTTACAAAAATCGATTTTTCGGTGTATCGTGTGCAGACTTCATCAGGTCTTAATTTTCTCACTATTAACATCATCGGCTCCAGGAGAAGACGGCCTACGGTTACACCGTGTTCGAACTACTGTATTTATTGAGGCTGAAGAAACCTTCGATTACAATAGCGACCTCTCTGAAGTCGATGCTTTACGACAGCTAACTTTTACACGCCAAAAATCATATGTATTATTTGACCGAGAATTTCATGAATCGAATAATAATTATGTACTGAAAATACTTTATATGTAAAATTTTTAGAGGATTTTTGTAAGACCCTTAATTATTTTTTACAACTGTTTTTGTTTTGTATTTGATTTATATGTGCCATTTCATAGACAATTTCGCAAAATGTGTAATGAACTCTATATAAAAATAACTTGCTATTTTTTTTTTAATTTTTTAAAGGTTTCAGAATCTTTTTGTCAATTCAGTTCAATACATAAACTGTATACGTGAGAAATTAATTCTCACTTCATGACGCTAGTTCCCTGATGACGATAGTTCTTCTTTCTGGTTTGTTCAATGTCCAGTTCTAAAAATTGCTGGCATTCCCACAATAAATTCTTTTGAGATCATGTTCTTATTGTTAGTATTAATATACTACAAATATTGAAGGTTTCATGCCCGTACAGGTCAATTATACCTAGAATACTAATATGCTGTTTACATCTTCCTTACTTTGGAAGTTGATTGTAGTTCTACTTTGTAAATATCAAATTTCTTTAACACCCTCATCAATTATTTCTGATATCTTTACTGCCTCATGAACCTTTTCCTTCTTTTGTTAACTTACATTGAGATCGAATTTCTCTCCAAATTATTTTTTTTTCATATTATTCGGTCATTTCTGTGCATTAGTTGTGAGGAAAACATCATTAGGAAGTGTTTCTTTGTGGAAGGTTTGATTTGCTTCCCTCCTTCCTTTATATAGGATCGACTAACACTCTGCTTTTGTTATAAGCATTTGTCTATTAAATAATAAATAAGTCGATCACCCGAAACGGTTCAAAGTTTGTCGGCCTGTCTGCAGATAAATAACCTTAATCTTCGCGCCTAACATCAGTATTGCTTATACCTACTCGTTTCTTGCATGCAACTCATTAATACCAAAGTTTCAAGACGGGTCTACCTCGAAGGTTGTGGAAATTTATATCTAAACCAGATGAAACGGATGATAATAATGGGACTTCTCTCAGTAGATAAACAGACAATATAAACCCTTTGAGCGTAACGTGGATCAAAGCCTCATTTGAATTTCAGTCTGAATCATCAATTTTTAGAATTATTGATATTAAGATTAGATATCTGTTATTCGTTCGTGTAGGTTTAGTTGATGCATTGATTTATCTCAAATGGAAAATATAATCATAAATTGGTCCAAATATATTCATGATTTGTTGAGAGCGTAAACCTTTATCACCTGCTGAATGAGACATCTGTTAACTCAGTGGTTACCGACCATTTTTTTAATGAAGCATATTAAACGTAAAAATACCTCGTTGACAGGAGACTTACTAAGGCAGTAAATGGTGGGATGAATGTTAATGGAGGCTTTAGAGAAGGTCCAAAGAAGAGCCGCCCGATTCGTGACAGGTATATATAGTTGGAGGGAAAGCGTAAGTGCGATGTTGAAGGAGCTAGGTTGGGAAGACCTGGAACACCGAAGCTAATTGAAAAATTCACGACAGACGTATTTCGGAATGACAGCCAGAAAATATTGCTACCAGCAACATTCATATCTCGAAATGACCGCGAAAATAAGATAAGAGAAATCAGGGCCAGAACCGATTAATTTCTCTACTCATTTTTCCCACGAGCGATTAGGGAATGGAATAGAAAGGATTTACCAGGCAAGTAAACTTAAAATCCGAAAGGACTAGCTTTCGATAAAGCACTCCAGCCATCCTGATCTGGGTTTTCCATGGTTTTCCCAGATCACTCCACGCGAATGCGGGGATGGTTCCTCACAATAGCCCATGGGCGCCTCCTGCCATATCCCTTATAACCCTTCCAAACCATAACCCTTTTCGATAGGTGCAATGCTTTCTCCGCCACACACTTTTAGTGAATCGCGGAGTAATAATAATAATAATAATAATAATAATAATAATAATCTCTGCCCCTCTGTCTCTAACAACGTGAATGACGAAGCTTTTGACTACTTATGTGAGGCATTGTTTCCTGCTTCGCCGTCAGATTATAGCTAATATTCTAACTGAGAACAAATGAACCGAAAAAGAGTTAAATTCTCCTCCCTGGGAACTAAAGCCTGGAAAGAAAAGAAACTTTTCTTTTTGGACTGACCATTTGTATTCGTTATTCATCAAACGTATATCTGTAAAGAAAGCTACCATTTTTCTCAAAGTACATATAAAATTATTCGTTTTGTGTATATACTTCAGAAGGAACTGGAATGGGCGGGTTTATGATTGGTGCTTAGCACCCTCTGCCACCCACAATGTTTGTGTTTTGCAGAGTATGGATGTAGATGTAGACAAAGAGCGGCACTTGGAAGTTTTCAGAGATATGTGCAACTTAGCAGAGTTGTCGTCCGCCATACGGTGTGGTGGCTTCGGGTTAAGTCTGATCTGATGCTCGCCGTTGTAGCTTCTAGAAAATGAGTAGCTAACCTTGGCCGAGGCCGCAGTGTTCACTCGATACTGCCCACGTGACTAACGGGCTTCCGTTACAGAAAACAACATCGAAATATCGCCACCACTGGACACTCGCTGTATTCAGTTTCCTGCCGAATCTCGTCTCAGATTCCCAGTGGAACCTGTTTGGTACAATAAAGAAATGTTAAACAACATTCACTCTCATAAACCCTCTGTACTTGTTCGTATCTCACATACAACCCGAAATTTCTAAGCAATTTCACCTATGGATGTAACGGATATTCGCATCCGATATTTTTCAGGCAGATGTGTGGCGGATATTTTGTTTGAATTGCAATATATATAATTCTTTTCTTTTTATACGAGATTTTGTCCATTGTCGCTCAGCTAACAACAAAGCAGTTGTTCTTTTTTTCTGACGATCTTGAAATAAAAGTAACGAACTGAACGGTGTTATTACCTAAGCCACGAATTTACAAGTTTGAATTTGCATGTAAAGAACCCTATTCACGCTTCAACTTACGGGACATCCGTGTAGAACAACCGTAGGGTGCCCTCACCCATTCACGCTAATAGAAGGGGTCGAACAAAATGTTCCAAGCAATCCTTTTCACTTATACTTTCACGCGGCACACCATAAATCCTTAATTCTCACTCGTAGGACGTTTCCTCCAATATCCATAGCTTCTTGAACAACAAGGATCCGTTTAGATTGCCTGGGAGTCCAACGACTTCCAACACGTCCTACATGTAGTCCTGTAAACCCTGTCACAGCCAACCAAGAGTTCTTTACCGAAAAACGGAACACTGTAGGTCCTACAAGTTGTACTGTGTATGTGACACTAGAGCGGTCGGAAGAAGAGTGGTGAGCACGGAACCGAGCGTGGTCGATGAGCGTAACTGGGTGCTGCTGGTATAATTGCTAGCCCCTTTTCCCCGCCGCTGTTACATATAGTGTTGTGTGTCTGCTTGTGGGAGGGCCTATGGCGGTAGAGGAGGAGGCTATGGACTTGTGGTGGCAGCAACTGCTGTTCGATGCTTTGCTGCTGCTGCTGTAGTTGCTTCGCTCTTTCGCCCCACTGCTGTTATATATAGTGCTGTGTGTCTGCTTGTAGGAAGGACTATAGCTGTGGAGGAGGCTGTGGCCTCGTAGTGTCTGCTGCTGCTGCTGTTCACTGTTCTGCTGCTGCTGTAGTTGCTTCGCTCTTTCGCCCCACTGCTGTTATATATAGTGCTGTGTGTCTGCTTGTAGGAAGGACTATAGCTGTGGAGGAGGCTGTGGCCTCATAGTGTCTGCTGCTGCTGTTCACTGTTCTGCTGCTGCTGTAGTTGCTTCGCTCTTTCGCCCCACTGCTGTTATATATAGTGCTGTGTATCTGCTTGTAGGAAGGACTATAGTTGTGGAGGAGGCTGTGGGCTCGTAGTGTCTGCTGCTGCTGTTCACTGTTCTGCTGCTGCTGTAGTTGCTTGGCCCTTTCGCCCCGATGCTGTTATATGTCTGCTGTGTATCTGCTTGTAGGAAGAACTATAGTTGTGGAGGAGGCTGTGGCCTCGTAGTGTCTGCTGCTGCTGTTCGCTGTTCTGCTGCTGCTGTAGTTGCTTATCCCTTTCGCCCCGATGCTGTTATATGTCTGCTGTGTATCTGCTTGTAGGAGGGACTATGGCTGTGTAGGCTGTGGCATCGTGGTGGCTGCTGCTATTGTTCGCTGCTTTGCTGCTGCTGTAGTTGTTTATCCCCTGCTCCCCGCTGCTGTTATATGTCTGCTGTGTATCTGCTTGTAGGAGGTACTATAGCTGTGGAGGAGGCTGTGGCATCGTAGGGGCTGCTGCTGCTGTTTGCTCTTTGCTGCTGCTGTAGTTGCTTATCCCCTGCTCCCCACTGCTGTTATATGTCGTGCTGTGTATCTGCTTGTAGGAGGGACTATAGCTGTGGAGGAAGCTGTGGCATCGTGGTGGCTGCTGCTGTGGTTCACTGCTCTGCTGCTGCTGTAGTTGCTTGGCCCTTTCGCCCCGCTGCTGTTATATGTACTGCTGTCTGTGTATCTGCTTGGATGAGGGACTATGACCTCCGAGGAGGCTGTGGCATCGTGGTGGCTGCTGCTGTGGTTCGCTGCTTTGCTGCTGCTGTAGTTGTTTTTCCCCTGCTCCCCGCTGCTGTTATATGTCTGCTGTGTATCTGCTTGTAGGAGGAACTATAGTTGTGGAGGAGGCTGTGGCCTCGTAGTGTCTGCTGCTGCTGTTCGCTGTTCTGCTGCTGCTGTAGTTGCTTATCCCTTTCGCCCCGATGCTGTTATATGTACGTGCTGTGTATCTGCTTGTAGGAGGGACTATGGCTGTGTAGGCAGCTGTGGCATCGTGGTGGCTGCTGCTATTGTTCGCTGCTTTGCTGCTGCTGTAGTTGTTTATCCCCTGCTCCCCGATGCTGTTATATGTCGTGCTGTGTGTCTGCTTGTAGGAGGGACTATGGCTGTGTAGGCAGCTGTGGCATCGTGGTGGCTGCTGCTATTGTTCGCTGCTTTGCTGCTGCTGTAGTTGTTTTTCCCCTGCTCCCCGCTGCTGTTATATGTCTGCTGTGTATCTGCTTGTAGGAGGAACTATAGTTGTGGAGGAGGCTGTGGCCTCGTAGTGTCTGCTGCTGCTGTTCGCTGTTCTGCTGCTGCTGTAGTTGCTTATCCCTTTCGCCCCGATGCTGTTATATGTCTGCTGTGTATCTGCTTGTAGGAGGGACTATGGCTGTGTAGGCTGTGGCATCGTGGTGGCTGCTGCTATTGTTCGCTGCTTTGCTGCTGCTGTAGTTGTTTATCCTCTGCTCCCCGCTGCTGTTATATGTCTGCTGTGTATCTGCTTGTAGGAGGAACTATAGTTGTGGAGGAGGCTGCGGCCTCGTAGTGTCTGCTGCTGCTGTTCACTGTTCTGCTGCTGCTGTAGTTGCTTGGCCCTTTCGCCCCGATGCTGTTATATGTCTGCTGTGTATCTGCTTGTAGGAGGGACTATGGCTGTGTAGGCTGTGGCATCGTGGTGGCTGCTGCTATTGTTCGCTGCTTTGCTGCTGCTGTAGTTGTTTATTCCCAGCTCCCCGCTGCTGTTATATGTCTGCTGTGTATCTGCTTGTAGGAAGAACTATAGTTGTGGAGGAGGCTGTGGCCTCGTAGTGTCTGCTGCTGCTGTTCGCTGTTCTGCTGCTGCTGTAGTTGCTTATCCCTTTCGCCCCGATGCTGTTATATGTCTGCTGTGTATCTGCTTGTAGGAGGGACTATGGCTGTGTAGGCTGTGGCATCGTGGTGGCTGCTGCTATTGTTCGCTGCTTTGCTGCTGCTGTAGTTGTTTATCCCCTGCTCCCCGCTGCTGTTATATGTCTGCTGTGTATCTGCTTGTAGGAGGTACTATAGCTGTGGAGGAGGCTGTGGCATCGTAGGGGCTGCTGCTGCTGTTTGCTCTTTGCTGCTGCTGTAGTTGCTTATCCCCTGCTCCCCACTGCTGTTATATGTCGTGCTGTGTATCTGCTTGTAGGAGGGACTATAGCTGTGGAGGAAGCTGTGGCATCGTGGTGGCTGCTGCTGTGGTTCACTGCTCTGCTGCTGCTGTAGTTGCTTGGCCCTTTCCCCCGCTGCTGTTATATGTGCTGCTGTGTATCTGCTTGGATGAGGGACTATGACCTCCGAGGAGGCTGTGGCATCGTGGTGGCTGCTGCTGTGGTTCGCTGCTTTGCTGCTGCTGTAGTTGCTTGGCCCTTTCGCCCCGCTGCTGTTATATGTGCTGCTGTGTATCTGCTTGGAGGAGGCACTATGACTGAGGAGGCTGTGGCATCGTGGTGGCTGCTGCTGTGGTTCGCTGCTCTGCTGCTGCTGTAGTTGCTTGGCGCTTTCGCCCCGCTGCTGTTATATGTACTGCTGTCTGTGTTCTTGGAGGAGGTACTATGACTGAGGAGGCAGCTGTGGCCTCGTGGTGGCTGCTGCTGCGGTTCGCTGCTGCTGCGGTTCGCTGCTGCTGTAGTTGCTTAGCCCTTGTACCCCGCTGCTGTTATATGTAGTTCTGTGTGTCTGCTTGTAGGAGGGCCTATGGCTGTGGAGGCAGCTGTGGCCTCGTGGTGGCTGCTGCTGGTGTATGCTGCTCTGCTGCTGATGCTGAGCCCCTGCGCACTTCTCCTCGCCGTCTGTCTGCCGCAGTTGCCGCTGCTTCTTCTGAGGAGGTTCCTCTTCATACCTATGGAGTCTGTCTAAACGTGACGTCATGGTAAGTGGTAATCCATCGATTCCCGAGTTCACCTGCAACCATGTTTCAAGTGTATCTTACATTTTCAATTTCTCCGCTATTGTTATTCCCTGTCCTTCTTCTGCCTCCTAGGTTATTTATTTATTTCATTGCCTAGCAACTAGTATAATACTTTGAAATATATTTTATATGTATAATAACAAGTACATTGGAGCATTCACAGACTGTTGGCCAGTTGTTGCAGTCATTTAATGAGGGTAGTTGTAGCATTGAAAACGTCTTGAAATGGTCCATCATTGTTCCTAAGAGGGCATTCCTTGGAGATGTGTTCCACACTCTGGGTAGGAGCGCCGCGGTCACTGGCAGGAGAATCCTGAAACCTCCACTTATCCACATGGCGTTGCATTTGGCATAACTTGTTCTTAGGCGGTTTAGTTTGACCGACTGGTCTCTCTTCAGGCGGAATGCTGGAAGTCTAGTTGTGATATCTTTAATAACTGGATGTTTCGCGGATAAAGAATCCCAACTTTGTCGCTATTTTTCCTTGACATCAAAGTCAAACCCGTGTTACCATACTGGATTTAAGACGAGTGGAGTTAGGTGATTTGGAACCTCGTGGATTGGGAGAACCTGTGGATGGTCAAGATCCATTGACGTGCCGTTGCTTCTTGGCGTCTTAACCCTGGAGGTGGTATGTTGCTGATCAGATGTAACGAGGGGGGTGGATTTTAGTGTACCAGTTATTATTCTCATACACTTGTTCAGATTTACGTCGATTTTTCTAGTGTGATCACTATGTTGCCACACTGGAGCACAGTACTCAGCACAGGGTAAACCACAGTGAGAGCGGTTGTTCATAGTGAGTCCGCATCAGCTCCGCACGAAGTACCAGCTAGCTTCTTCATGATGTTGTCCCCTGTTTTAAGTTTCTGACTGATGTTTTCCAGGTGTTTTTTGAATATCAAGGAACGGTCTAAGTTAATGTCAAGATATTTGGGATAGAAATTATGTTTCACTCTCAGGTTGCAGAAGTTCACTTTGAGCTGCTGATGTGCTATTCTATTGCCCAAATGAAATGCGCATACTTTTGCTTTCATCGGGTTTGGACAAAGTCTCCACTTCATATAGTACGCCTGCTAGGTACTGTGTATTTTGTCGTACTGATTCCTTCAGATTACCTTCCTATGTAGTGTTAAGAGCCGTCTAGACAGTATTACGTTTAAAATCTTTGAAATGTCACTTTTGAATTCGCTTACTAATGTCTCCAGACAATATTTTCTACATGTCGTAATGTATTAATTATTCACTGATGAATAATTTATTTATTAAATGTGCCACATCGATGAGGGGTAGGATTATGGAAACAATGAAAGTTGGTCCTCGTCCATCCGTGTTTTGTCCTTCTTTTCTTGCTCGGCCGGATGACGTGCCTTTAGGTGTAGCTTCCCACATTAATCGTACTTCATACCTCAGAGAATAGTTCTGGTGCAGTTAGATTCGAGACCACGTGAAAATTCCAATAGCACTCTAGTTACTTAGGGCCATATGCGTTTACAAAAGAAAGAATATCGTCATTTAAAAGTAACTTTCTGCTAATACGGTGACGGTACTTTTGTTTCATAGAGCTTTCCTAGACGTTTCTCAATCCTTCACGTGATTCTCTGATCTACAACAGAAAAGTTGAGGAAAGCTCCTTTTCTTTGGTTTGAGATCTGCTAATAAAAAATTGCTGACGTCTTACAAAAGCATAATTGACATTAACGTCCTGTAACATTTCAATAAAGCTGTGAACCTGCAATAGTCTTCATCCGTCTTTGCTAGCAACTTATTCAAATTTTCCCCATGCAGAACGTGGCTAGAAATTACGGAATGCTTAGTGATATATTTTGTTTTCTGAAGTTGTTCTCAACGAGGCTATTATTTTTGCCCTGTGTTCCATAAGTTGTTATTCTTTCGTGCGATCAGTAGGTTCAAAAACATGCCAACGTCTGTTAAGTGAGATAGGAGTAAAAGAAACATCAATACGTCAAAGATCCATAAATTGAAACCCAAGCAGGAGTAGTGTCGGATAAAAGGCTTGCAACTAAAGATGTAGAAATTAAAACTGTCCTAGATGTGGAGAACCATTCAAGCCAATAGTGTTAAATGCTATTCATGAATTATTCTACATAAAAACTTCTAAGATAGGTGTAATGAAATGTTTAAAGTATCAGGTTAATTCTCTGGAGCAGTAGTTTGCTCTTTTTGACTCCTTGCATAACAATCAAAGAACCAGAGTAAAATTGATGGAAACTTTAATATGCCTGCTGTATTACCCTAAAACTTGTTCATGTAAGTATAAATTAGAATGTTGGTGGGAGCCACACATCTCCTCCGCGGGATGGAGTGAGTGGAGGGGAGAGGCCAGGCCTTATAAAGGGCGCGCGGAGTCCAGTAACTCTGGTGCTCCTTAAATAACCTCAGACCTGAAGATAGCGGCAGAGCCAGCCGCCAAAAGCTCGTTGTTGTTTTTCTTCGACACCATACGGTGGAGAACCCGCGAAGACTTAATATCATCGATACGCCGTGAAAGCCTTCCTTATCACACCAGACACCTACACGTCAGGCGCCTGAAGAAGTTGCGCAGGAAGAAGGCTAGACTTCTGTGCTCCTTAGCCTTACTGCTGAGATGTCGAAATTCCGACATTATACCCCGTTTCTGTACGGTCAGCCATTAAATCGATAGCATGAAGGCTAATCGTATCCTGCGCCGTGCCAGTTTAGCGCTCCTCCGTGAACGTATTCGTTATACGCGTTTTGCGCTTGACCAAAACGCAAACGAATTATGGCACTGTCATCTGGAGCTTACACCCACGTTATCTCCGACCTCTTGGGATTGGGTGGATGCAGCTTCGTCAATGCAGGGGAACATGGAGTACGACACAACAATGACCAGACAGACCTCCAAATTCAACCGTTTGTCCCAAGCCCAGCATCCAACAGAAGAACTAGAATCTAGAGGCACAGTAGTCACTCTCACGGAAGTATGTCTGGACGAAGCTACTGAAACGGTTCTGTCCAAGGGGTTAAACTTTGCCCCAGCCCCTGCTGCCGTTCCCGTGAAAGACATCATCTGTGCCGTTGAACAAGCCGGGCTATCAGGAGATGCGGCCGAAGAGATTCGAGGGAAACTTGCAGAGTGCTGGAGAGGGCCAAGCCTCCCAAGTCCTACATTAAAAAAAACAGAACGCATCGCTCTCCGCACCTAGCGTCATAATGAAGAGATTGTGGTGCTACCAGCGGACAAGGGGAATGCCACCGTCCTTCTTACGTCCGAGATTTACGAGGCCAAGATAAGGCAACTACTTGATGACACCACTTATAAGCCTCTTAACGACGATGCAACTTCGAGGACAGAGAGAAAGACAATGGCTCTTTTGAAGAAGGCCGGATTTAGACAGGAAGTCATCAGCAGCCTTCGACCTCGTGCTGCCAGGCCAACCAGACTCTGCGGCCTCCCCAAGATACACAAGGAAGACGTTCCTCTACGGCCGATTGTAAGTGCCGTAGGTGGCCCAAAATACGCAGTGGCCAAGTACTTGACGGGAATGCTCAACCCGTTTGTGGGGAAATGTCCGCACCATGTAAAGAATTCGGCACAATTCGTCAACACGCTTCAAGAGATACGGCTTTCGGACACTGACATCATGGTCAGTTTTGATGTCATCTCGCTGTTCACCAAGGTTTCCTTTGCTGACACCTTACAGCTGTTGAGCCGTCTGTTCGAACCCAATATCGTAGACCTCTTCGAGCTGGTCCTTACCTCCACCTATTTCACCTACAGTGGGAAATTCTATGAACAGTTGGATGGTGTAGCAATGGGGTCACCATTGTCGCCGGTAGTTGCAAATCTATTCATGGAACATAAGGCGATCGATGGGTCTAGCCTAAATCCGACATGCTTCTATCGTTATGTTGACGACACATTTGTCATTTGGCCGCATGGCATCCACAGTCTGTATGAATTCCTAGACCATCTACATGGAATCCATCCAAGCATCCGGTTCACGATGGAACTGGAGAAGAACAGTAGTTTGCCTATCCTGGACATCCTTATTCGACGCAGACCAGATGGGAGCCTCACGTAGTGTGTACCTAAAGCCCACACACACGGACCGCTATTTACACGCCATGATTTTCCACCACCCGGCACAGAAGAACATCGTACTTCACACGTTGATGCACAGAGCAAGGAAAATCTCCGACGCGGAGTGCCTGTCATCCGAGCTTGAACATCTCCGCAATAATTTCAAGAGGAATGGCCATTCCGGCTGAGTAATAGAGCGAGCAGTTAGGAAAAATGCAAAGAAACGCCCAGTAGACCCAGAAGTCCGGCCAGAGGCTCTGGCCTTCATCCCATATGCAGGAACTCGGGGAAAATAGGCAGGCTACTGTCTTGCAATGGAATTAAGAGCATATTCCGTCCTCCTGCCAAGATCCGTGACTGTCTCCGGCCAGTGAAGGATGATTTGGTATTGATGACTCCTGGTGTTTACAGTATACCATGCCAATGGGGCAAGTCCAATATCGATCAGACGATTCGGACCATCAAGTCTCGTGTGGCAGAGCATGAGCGCAACATCCGCTTGTTCGAGATAGAGAAATCTGCAATCGTCCAGCATGTGATTGAAAACGGTTACAAAATTGATTTCGGTAATGTGAATGTGTTGGCCAAGTGCTCTTTCTACTGGGAGTCAGTCATCAAAGAAGCGTTAGAAATATAGCTGGATAATAACACCGTTAATAGGGACACGGTGCTTTGGCTTAGTGACTCTTGGAAACCGGCTCTATCCCTTCAGAAACATCCACGTTACAATCGGAGGGGCAGCGAGGCACCGCCGGGAAATGTAGTTTCCGGCTTTGACATTCGCTCCGCAACGACGAGCGCAATACGGGAGTCGCGGGATGGAGCGAGTGGAGGGGAGAGGCCAAGCCTTATAAATGACACGCGGAGTTCAGACTGGCAAAAAACCAGTGGAGGTGCATCAGATATGAGTCTGACCACAAAACAGCCGACTGTATCACTGCAAGAGAAGAGGCAATCTGCTGCAACTACGGCGGAAAGCACGCAGCTTGCTTTTCCGGCTGCGAAACCAAGAAGTAGCTTCGGGAGAAACGTCGCCCCGTAGCTGCGGCGTCACCCAAGCGTGCCCGTCATCAAGACAGCTCCCGACAACACCCACACTTTTTTTATGTGTCGCGGCCTCAACGGCCATGTTTGTGTAGTCCTGCAACCTAGGTTGCCCTACTACTACTTGTTGCTATGTTGGGATTGTGGGATGTTTTGGGGACTCTTTTTAATGCACTTTAGGGGAAAAAGGGCTGTGGGCGCCTTAGGCGTCCTTATGTCAAAACCCCCTCAGGGTTCGTCTTTCAGCCGGTCATCATCGTCATGATCAACTGCGTTAGCAGTTTGACGATTTTCCCCAGCTGGCTTTCTCGTTGATCAGCGTGGTTGCAGCACCAGAGCTGCGGGTGGCTCGTTGCTTCTGTCGGCGGCTGCGGTGAGAACCAGCTATTTTGTCACGGGTTGTCACGGGTTTGTCTGACGTCCGTGTGTGGTCCTACTATCTTGGCGGGCTGTCCTGCCCATCGCTCCACTCCTGTTGCTGGTCTGGTGTGGTGGGACTGGGGTGCTCTTCTCTCTCCCTCGGTTCGAAGTCGCTTTGTTTCAGGACAGCCTCCGTAGCAGGCTGCGTGGTCAGCACCACAGTTCGCACACGTTGGCGTGGCATCACGCGGTCGAGAGCAAACCGTGGCGCTGTGGTTTTCACCACATCGTACGGCAGCCCTTTGCCAGGTGCCGGTAACGCTGGCAGCGGAAACACTGAATGACTGCGGCTGACTTTTTGCGAAGTCGCCCAGTCTGCTTCTTGGTGGTCTGCCTGGCTGAGCGTAGCACGGTTTCTGTTCCCCCAAGTTCCTGGGTCGTGGTGGTGTTGTCTGCCAACACGTTCCACGGCCGACTTGATATCATCTTGGCTGGCACTGGTTGCTAGATATCCGGCGAGTGCCAGCCAGGAGCTGGTCGAGATGGTATCCAGCTGGCGGAGCTCGTCCCTCATGGTGCCGTGGAGTGTGGGTGGGACCGCTGGGAGTAGCTGGTCCAGTGCCCCTTCGTGGCTGGTTGGTTGGTCCTTGTTCCCCTCGTTACTTGGAGTGGTGAGCGACGGTCCCCCTCTCCTTCTTGGTGTGATTGGTTCCGGCGACGCGAAGAGCCTGTAATACAACTCCTCGAAGTACCGGTCGCAGTCGAAGTCTTCGGCGAAGATGCAGGGGAATGGTAATCGTTGCGACCAGTCCTTCCCTTCATCGATAACTGGCTTGGCGAGGCGTGAGTACTTCTGGTTGCAGAGTGTACGACGCATTTGTTTGGTTGTTGTGGGAATTTCGCAGACATACACTCTGCTCGAGACTCACAACCTTAGCTCGATGGTCCATGGCCCTCCTTTCTCGGCAAGGAAGTTCTCGAGCTCTTGGAATGTAAACTGCAGTGCCTTGATGCGGTACCTCTGGCTCTCGTTGATACATTGGAAGTAGAGTGGGTAGCCGACTACATACTTGTGGTTGTCATCCACAATGGTTGACCAAGATGCGTCTCCCAGGGCTGCGGGCGATTCCGTCCATGGTGTACCATGACCACTTGAGGTGTAGTTTGAGTATCCACTGTAACCTCTTTACGCGGAGTAACACTGTGTGGAGCGCTCACTGTCAGTGCCTGACCGTGAGGCATCATGTCACCTTGGGGCCGTCCGCTCTGTGGCAGTGACTGACCGTCCGGGCTACGCGCTCCCGTTAGTGCAGGCTGCTCATGAGGTGCGCCCTCGTGGCGCTCCTCCACACTGGGAGTGCCGGATTGGGCCGACCTTCCGCCACCCCTGCGGGGCGCGGACTACTACGGCGCGTCAGTTGCAGCCAGGAGCTGGCGAGGCTGCTCCCGTGGCGCCTCCTGGATGCCGGCCGTGGCAACAGGCGTCGGCTCCAGGCACCCCCTCCCCGAGCGGAGCGGTCCGGAGTCGACCGGCCTTCACCACTGTGTGGTGGAGACTGGGGTCGGGCGGTCTGCGTGGCGAGTATATCCCGCGGCGCTCGTAGTGCCGCCTGGTGGCGCGTGGGCGTATCGTCTGGCGTCGAGAGGGCGGCGCTTCCTTCCCATGGAGCGCACGCAACTGGAGCTGCTCGACGAGACGCCTGCGTGCGCTGACGACAAACTTTGCATTGACACCCACACGAACACCAGAGACTGGTGGACACGACTGCACGCGAGACGCATACACGGCCCGCTGTGCGCCGTCAAGACTACCACTAAACAGCTCCTGGGTCCGTCGAGTATTCGTATAGGCCAGTGCGCTACACGGTGTGTTGGCATATGCGTTTTCTGTCAGCTCTCGAAGCGAAGGCGATTGTGGGCGAAAGTCGTCTATTTCTTCTTCTTTAAGGATATCCTTGGCCCTGCTTGCTTGCCCTCCGAGAGATAGGGATAAACCGCCACATGGCCCACTCCTGCGGGAGTGGAACCCCCTGGCGCGAGTTTTTAGGGTTGTTTATGGTGTTAACAACGGACCAGAACAACACACCCGTTAGGCCCTCTCCCGCCTTAAGAGATGTCTGAATCGAGTGGCACTTCTTGCGCTTTGGCACCTGAAAACTACAGTGTCTCTCTGCGCTTACCCTCTTCAGAAGAAAATGAGGACGAGACGGAATTGACGAACAGTCAGATTCCTGACACGAGGATGGACACATCACTGCCAAGTCACATGCTGATGGTCCAGCCCCAACATTGACGGGGTGAACCACGCGTAGCAAAGATGCATATCTCGCCTGTTGCTGCTGAAACCTCAAAATTCCCAAGAAGGAATGAACAGCTAGTATGCGCTCCAAATGTAGAGGGCACGTCCACCACCATCAGTTTTTGCACTAAACAGCTGGAGAAGAATGTTGCCAGCAAAGATAGGAAGATGCTGAAGAAGAGGTTGGGGGTGACTGACCAAGTGACTGCCACACCACTTGCGGGGAAACCAGGAAGCTCAGCTAGTCCAGCTGTTGGGAGACAACTTCACCAGCGAGTTGATGAGGAAAGCTTTGTGTTTCCCAAAAATACTAGTAAACCTCCACCAGCGCTGGACCCCAACATCGTTGAAACCAGTTCCAACCCCTGCAGTGTGAACCAACTCCACCAGTGAACAGATCCGCACACATTTCTACTATCGTGGTGCAATTTGAGCAGAGCTTAAGACACTCCATGATAAGGTTGAAGCTGTTGTGAAGAACTCCTTCGCTGCCAAAACTGCCGGTGGTGAAAAGATAAAGTTCACCTTCACCATGGAAGAAGACTACTCAGCCGCTACAGAGATGTTGCAGAACTGCAATGTCCCATACTACAAGTTTCCAGTCGGAGCAGTCGCACTACTTAAAATCGTCTTCAGGGGCATCCCAAGAACTCTGCACACTGAAGATCTCAAAGAAGAACTCTCAGAAGTGGGCTTTACTGTTCAAACGGTGGCCCAACTTCGCCACCCAGGACGCAACATATTAATGCCACTATAGTTGGTGGATTACCAGGAAAACAGGGTAATCTTTGGGGTGGAGAGAATTTGCCACCTCAAAGTGAAGGTTGAGAAACTCCGGGCAACGACCGGACCTGTGCAATGCTATAACTGCCAGCGTTTCGTTCACGTGGACAAGAATTGTGAAATGCCTCCAGTCTGCGTCAAGTGTGCAGACCAACATGAGTCCACCAAACGCACCTCGCAGAAGGGACGAGACTCCGCCAAATGTTCCAACTGTGGAGGTAGACACGTCGCCTGTTACAAAGGCTGCCCGGCCTTTAAGAGAGCCAGAAACCGACTAAGAGGTCTATAAATGAACAAGAAAAACCACCAGACTGTGCATCAACAACAAACAGCACAGCGCTGCAAGACCAGACTCCAGTTCCAGGGCAGCATGGCAACTCTGCCGCAACAGGGCAAGATTAAGCCCCCACTGTCACGGTGAAGAAGATGTCCACGACGCAGTTGCGCCGCAGACGGAGGAGAAAGATGGGAGCGAAGAATGTACTTGAGCAACAACACCTGTTGGTGAGAGAAGACGATTCCACTTCCAGAAACATACGAGTCGCCCCTACGGGGCCCCCGCTGATCCGTCTGTATCAACTTCTCCTGAGCAACGAATCACATCAGTCGACCCCCTACTGGTCACCACGTCTTCCCTCAAGAGCAAAGAATTACAGGTGAAACGGACCGTGAAGCGCAATACAACCTAGACAGACTTACTAACATGCTGGCGTCTGCCCTAAAGATGGTGTGCCACCTTACTGAGCAGCTGGAGAAAATTACCAGCGCCGTAACTAATGCTCTGGCTGTCTCAGAGTGCACACACTCCAATCACAATGGATAGACAGCCACAAATTCACCCTTATCCTTCTGTGCTTGGAATGCTAATAGCATGTTCAACCAACTGCTTGAGTTTAGGTAGTTCCTTCGAGACCAAAATGTTGACGTGTGTCTGGTGTCAGAGACTTTCTTGAAACGCGGTCTGCGAGCCGCAGTAGCCAATTACAGTTGTTACCGCCGTGACAGACCCACCACTGGAGGTGGAGTCGCGATTTTCATTATGAACAGCATTCCACATTATGAAATAGTCCTATCACCCCTTCAACAGATAGAAGGCGTCGGAGTTGAAGTGGCTACAGCTAATGGGAAGCTAACCATCATCTCATGCTACGGATCTCCTCGAAGACATTTTGAAGAAGCCGGCTTTACGGCTCTGGCAGATGTCAGCGGAAAAGTCCTGATCGGCGGCGACCTTAATGCTAAACATTCCGACTGGAATAGTAGGTACAACAACACAGCGGGTATAGCATTGAGACGCCTCACAAACAGATACAACATATATGCATATGGGTGCCATAATAGCCACACACTACCCGAGCAACGGCAACAGACCAGATATACTAGATGTAGTCATCACCAAGGGCATCCAGGGATACGTCGCCACCTCAGTCATAAACCGACTATCCTCAGATCACTGTCCGGTTATGATTGAGGTTGGACGCTGGCAAACTCAAGAAGAACCACCTTTCAACTTCCACAAAACAAACTGGAGGCGTTACCAGGAGCACATACAGACTGATCTAGCAGACCCACCTGAAATTGACAATATTGACGTCGCCCTTCAGTCTTTTGAGGCAGAAGTTAAAGATGCAACCTTAGCTTCCACTCCAGTCAGGATACCAAGACCAGCTGACACTTCGCAGCCTCACCCCCCCCCCTCTACCTACTGGCTGAAATCCGCCACAAAAACCGGATTGCCTAAGAGTGGAAGCTCACGAGAAATCAGGCGACCAGAAGACTACTAAATCGCTTGCAGAGGTATATTAAAGCTTCCCTGATTCAGCATCGGAACCAAGAGTGGGAAGCAAGAGTCTCCATTCTCCACCAGAAGGATGGGTCTCTATGCCTACAAACAAAAAGACTCATCAGGCGAAGGCAGCGACTCCCCACACTGCATTGCGAATGAGGCCTAGCCGTCACCCCGGAGGAAAAGGCCAATGCACTGGCTGACGTCTTTGTGAAGAATTTTTGGCCTTCGCAAACAAACGCCGACCGCACCCACCTCACTTCAGTCCACCGACGCCTGAGAGTCCACCGACGCCTGAGAGTCTATCTCGACGCCGAAGATGATCATCGAATAGATGACATCATCCTGGAGGAGGTAGCCAGCTGCCTGTCGAAACTGCACCCACACAAAGCAACAGGGCGTGACGAGATTGGCAACACTCTCCTCAGGCACCTACCACCAGAGGCCTCCGTCCAGCTCGCCGCTATCTTCAATGCCATCTTGAGACGTCAGCATTACCTTCAATTGTGGAAACACGCTATAATAGTGGGAATTCACAAGACCGGGAAAGACAAACACCTATCTCAGAACTATAGGCCTATAAGTTTGCTCCCAGCCATTAGCAAGGTGTTCGAACGGCTACTACTAAAACGCCTGTCTGCATTCATCGATGACGCCAATGTTATTCCAGATCACCAGCAAGGATTTCGACGTGGTCACTCCACCACCCAGCAGCTGATGAGGGTAGCAGAAGCGGTGACCCACACTTTCAACTTCAGTAACTACAGCGCTATGGTACTCCTTGATATCTCATGTGCCTTTGATTCCTTGTGGCCACCGGAGCTCCTGCTCAAGCTCTACTAACAGGGTATCCCGGGGCCATAAGTGAAGCTACTAAATTCCTACCTCACCGGCTGTACCTTCAGCGTCATGGTGGACAAGGCTTACCTCCTCTACCAGGAACATCGAGGCAGGAGTCCCACAGGGCTCTGTGCTTGGGCCAGTGCTATACTCCCTTTACACCGCTGACTTACCGACTAGCAATGGTGTTCTGACAGCTACTTATGCCGACGACACTGCGTACTTGGCCTCCAGCCGCAGTAGAGCACTAACCACCCGACGAATGCAGGAAGTTCCCCAATTAACAGAGGCGTGGCCTAGGAGGTGGCGTATTGATATAAATCCCACCAAGACCCAAGCCATTATATTAACCAAGCGACTTGGGGCCCGTCAACCTACTCATCCTGACCCAACACTTCGCCTGTATGGTAGAGAAATCCCATCGTTCATCACGGCACGCTACCTGTGGGTGACTCTAGACAAAAGACTGAACTGGTGTAGCCAAATCAATGAAATCCATAGGAGAGCACGCATCAGGCTCCACAGTCTTTACCCTATTCTAAATAAGGACAGCAGAACACTGGGAATGTGGGTCAGATCAACGGAGGCAACTGCAAACGTGTTTAAACCCCTCACGGATACCCCCAACCACCCATTACCCAACTTCACCACCACCGCAGGAACAAAGACTCTTCAGAACTACACGTTATTACAGCGAGGATGGTGAATTTAGGTACACTTCGCCACCCAAGTGGGTGCCCGCGGGGAGCAACGGGGACGCGGCGCCTGCCACGGGCCAGGCCGAAGAGGAAACCTGATCGTATAGCTACAGCCATCTCCGCGAGTCCAGCGAGCGCCCGTCCCACCTGTCCCTGCAGGGAACAAGGCGGAAGCCGTAGCGGACCGAGCGCGACGCGGACCTACCCTTTTCGCGCGTTCCGCCGCACCCGCCGCCAGCGCAAGCACCAGCGACAGGCATCAGGTTCACACGCTGTAGGGTACGCTCCAAGTGAAACGTTCCGCCGCACCCTACCAGTACTTCGATATGGATAACTCTGACGAGTACGGCTTCCCGCTCTCTCGTTCAAGCTCACAGAGCACCATCGTAATGCGCATCGCACCTCAGCATAAAGCCTTGGCGTACGGGTGTCGCTGCCTCACCCGGGTCAAAGACCATACACTACTGGTCCCCACATATAAGAAGACCTATTTTGGCAGCAATTGGATCCTTCGGTCTTACTGCCCGGGCGTTGGCAATGAGTGCTACCGGCGGGAGGGCTGCACCACTTCACCCTACAACGATCTCAGTCTTCCGAAGACCAAGATCCCCGGTCCGTTTGTTTGGTCCATACCGGCGGCAGGGGGAAACCACTTCACCTGATCATCGAAGCCCACCTCAGCAGCGGCCGCCCCCGAGAACCGGGATTCAACCCCACCTTCAAGCGGCAGACACCGGCTACCGGTACCGTTTGAGTGAAACCATTCTGCAGGGCAAACACTCATCTCCCTGAACCCGGCCGGGTGGCAGGGTTACAAAAATACCAGACAATGCAACAATCCGGCGGTCAACTCGCTTGGACGCTACGACAGTGGCGACGATAGGCATAGAAGACCGCTCAGTCTCCTAGCAAACTGACACCCAACAAAAAGACATACCGATAGTTAAGAGAATTCTAACTCCTTCACGACGTTGGAGGCAATGTCTTTGGACAAATACTCCACCCCACATATCCCTGTAACCTAAGGCAGTGACGGTGCCATGTGTGTGTCCTGGGTCCGTCGAGTGTGGGAACGAGTTGAGCGAGGACGCACGAGAGCGACGCGCGCATCCTCCGTTTATCTCACCGCAGTGCCGGTAGCGCACAGTAGCGTCGCGGGCTGGGCTCTAGCTCACTCGCTGTCGGGCACCGGCCGCGTAAGCACCGTTCTGAGCGACCTCTCCCCAGAGGGGGTGCTAGGGGCACGGCGGCCATCGCCGAGCATGTGCCATCGCTGACACTATTGCTAACTTCCTCCATAGAGCTAGGGTATTACCGCCACACGGCCCACTCCCGTGTGGAGTGGAACTCTCCTGGCGTGATCATATGGTTGCATTATTACTGGAAACCCAGCGGTGTTAACAAAGTGATAATACAACACGCCCCACAAAACTCAATGCGCGGGACGCAAAGGCGACTCGAAAGCTAGGAATGGCGTCGGAAGTCACCGAGATTCCAGCCTCGCCATCTGACAATCCAGATTCTCAAAGTGCATGGGAGACAGAAGACGAATCCAGCGAAATGGGCAGCAGTGACGAGTCGACTGTCAACTCGCCATCAACAGCGGAAACCAGCAGAAAACCTTGTACCGAATCGTCTATACAGAGACCACTACCCGGCTCATCCAAGGAATGCCCACAGCTAATGAAATGCAAATGGACAACACACCGAAATGTGACATCATGTAAGAAAATGGCTCCAGCTGCGATAACCTCTACAGCTAACCGCTTCACAGCACTCGCAGCTGAATAACCCGGGAATATTGAGGATGAAATAACCAATCCAAGACCAAACAAGGAGCAGAAAGACAAACCCAGCACCCCCCAAGGAGAGACTCCCACCAATCGTAGTAACAACGCCAATGAACTACGTACAGGTGATAAAAAGACTGGCAAGCATGATGGACAAAACCCCAGTGGCCCACACACGTGGTGAAACTACAAGTTTCTACGCCGAAAACAATGACTACAAAGTGATGGACAACTACTTCAAGAAAATCCAGTTACCACATTTCACCCACCAACTTCCAGGTGAAAAACCCTTGGAAGTGGTGATGTGATAAAAGGGTTTCCAAGTGGAGTGACTGTAGAAGACATCACTGAGGATCTGATCACCAATGGCTACGATATCAAATCGACATACCAATTCCAAAAAAAAGGACAAAGAAACTCATACCCACGCCCATATTTTCTGTAACTCTTGAACCAAAGAGCAAAACCGATGAAGTCTACAACGAGAAATACCTGCTGCACACCAAAGTGAAAATTGAAAGATACAAACATGGGAATGGCCCCCCGCAGTGTGCAAGTGTCAAAGGCTAGGTCATACCCGGAACCATTGCCACTTGGCTCCCAGATGCGTAAAATGCGCTGGGCCGGATGAAACGAAAGAATGCAAATTACCAAAGGTCCAACCAGCCAAATGTGCCAACTGTAAACGGGCCCATCCAGCGTCTTATCGTGGATGCGAAACGTATCAGAAAGCACTGAAGCCAATCAGACAACCCAAGAAAGACGGAGAAGGAGATCAAGGCATGGGAGAAAAAAAGCAGAAGAATCCCCATGAACAAAACAGGACCAAGACAAAGTGGAAAAGAAACCTAACGGGAAAGGAAAAACCAGCGTTAAACAATATGAAACCACCCACGATTGGACCCAAAAACAGCCTAAACCAACAAGCGCACACACAGCTCCAAGGATTGGAAATGAGATGCCTGAACCAGGACACAAAAAATGAGAGCTGTAGCCACAAGGACAGCACGGGAATCAAGGATAAACCAGACAGTCAGCCAGCTGCAGAAAATGTAAACCAACTGCCCGAAACAACGCACAGAAAGAAACACTGCAGGCACAGGAACAAACCAGACACCAACCCAAAAAGCCACGACGGATAATCCTTCCTCAAAAAGATGATAAAAATCATGGATAAAATCAATAAAGCAAAGGGGGACACAGAGAAACTGTTCGCCCTTATGAAAGGAGTACTGTCAATCCTCAAATAAATGGCGGGCATCCAGGTACGCCAATCAGACCTCTCAACGCAGTGATTTGGAACGTCAACAATGTTAAGAACAAAAAAATTGAATTAAAAGATTTCACACGGCGTAAAAAACTTGATGTAGTGCTTCTAACGGAAACTTTCCTGAAGCCCAATGACAAATTTTCGATCTCCGGCTTCCAAGTATATACGAATGACAGGGTAAGCTAACCTGCCGGAGGGACGGCGATTCTGATTACGAAGAAGTTGGCACACCAGCACATTCAGACACCAAACCTAATCAGCATGGAGGCCACAGCCATACGGATCCACACTGTCGATGGCCACATAGTGGTCATAGCTACCTACCTCTCCCCGAACAGGCCCCTACATGAAGCCGATCTCAACTCACTGATGGCGACGGGAAGGAAGGTCATCATCGGCAGGGGCCTAGATTCCAAACACCACTCCTGGAATTCAAGAAATATCAACGCGAAGGGGGAACGGCTCCTCGAACCAACAGGGAGGCGGAACATGCACATTATAGGTATCAAAGGAGCCACCCACATCCCACATGACAGACGACGACGAAGTCACGTCCTCGACGTGGTCGTCGTCAAGAACATCACCAGAAGAATTAAACTACAGACAGTGAGTGATCTTTCTTCAGACCACCAGTCTGTCGTAATCCGACTAAGAATCTGGTCGTACCATACACCACCGAAACGAAAACGAAAGCGACAGTTTGGGATCACTATACCAGAATTGTTCACAATAAAATAAAAACAAACTTTAACGTAACTACCACAGACAAGATTGAGCAGGCGATACTTCACTGCAACAGAGTTGTGACGGCCGTCGACAAGTCATCCTCCACAATAACGACACTCAGCCAGCAACAAACACAGACCTTCCACCTGACATCGATAATATACGCCATCTAAAAACACTTCCACGAAGTTGTGGCAACGTTTCCGCGATCCTGCGGACAAACGGCGCTTCTAACAACTTACAAAGAACTGAGACAAAGACTACAGGAACTGACCACAGAGTGATGGGAAACAAAGATGGCACACCTCACACTTCAGAACAGAGACGCCTGGCAGCTGGTACGGGCCCTCAAAGAACCAAGGGACCCCAACACAGGCATAAACGGACCCGACGAACCATGTTTTTTTACCCTTGGGAAAGGCAGAGGTTTTGGCTGAACATTTAGCTGCACAACACACAGAAGTGGAGTAAAACCTATCGGAAGCAGAAACACTGACGGATAATAACATCAAGGAGACGGCTGAAGCAATATTAACCGCCTCACCCAAGGACGAACCGGAGCTGGTCACACCTGGGGAAGTACGATCAATAATCCGAAAGCTTAGCACAAACAATTCTCCAGGTGCAGATAAGATAAATAACACTCACCTAAAGAAGCTGCCAATCAAATGAATAGTCCTCCTAACCAGAATTTACAACGCCTGTTTGAACAATCGATACTTCCCCAACAGTTGAAAAATCGCCAAGGTCACTGCCATCCCCAAACGCGGAAAAGACCAGTGACTCCTGGCCACCAACTACAGACCTATTAGCTTACTCCCCTCCGCCTCTAAGGTATTTGAATGATTAGTTCTGAAGAGAATTAACACCAGCTTAGAGGCGGAAAAGACTATAGGTAAGGAACAATTCGGGTTCCAAAGCCGGGTCGGTAGCACTAGCCAACTCATCCGATTAACTGAAGACGTGTCCAGGGGATTCAATATGAGTATGAAGGAAGCATCCCGGCATTCGCCTGGAGTGATTTGGGAAAACCATGGAAAACCCAAATCTGGAAGCCCGAACGGGAATTCGAACCGGCGTCCTCCCGAATGCGAGGCCAGAGCGTTAACCGCTCACCCACCACGCTCGGTGTATTCTTCCTATTCTATGACCCTGTATAGCAAAGACTGAAAACATTGTAGACCAAAAAGGCATGTTCCCGTGTGTCACAAGTAAACAGAGGTTACCGGTTCACTGTACTAGTTTGTTCGGGGTCTGCACTTGGGACATGTTAGTTGTCGTGGGAAAAGCCAACATGATGGGGAATTGCTCCTTTTCCATTTGAAAAGAAAGGTAAAAGCGTCTTTTGGATGTTTGGAGCATTTCTCTTGAGGTCATTTTAAAGAAAAAATACATCGCGCACAGTGTAAAAGTAACAAAAAGTGAATTTTTATGGGAGAAGATGAGTTTCTAGGGCCAAAGATAATGAGCGTTTGATCTGAGCTCCCTGAGGTTCGAACCTTGTCTGTATATTACACTAAGGGGGCTCTACACACAATCTGAAGGATTTATGTTGCGGTTTGAGGCACTTAGAGGGGCAGAGGCGATACCGCTGAGGGATGTGCGTAGCTGTTGATTTTTCGATGCAGGATGCGATCACGCTCTTCACGCGGTCTTACGGAATATCCTCCAGCCCTGACCAACCGGAACGCTTTCTCCAGTTGATAAGCCCTTACACTAGCTTAAATTCGCCTCTATAAAATACAGTTTAAATACTGTACTGTCTGGTAAATTTAAGAAAATTTATGTATTTATGAAATAAATTACTTACCTGAATTATTTGAATAGCTAATTTGTTGACATCACTGTGTATTGTCTGAAAGGAAGTTACAAAATGTCGTCTTTGCCAGTGTCGAAAAATGCCGTTGTTCATTAGAGAGCGTGCACAAACTACGTGGCTTGGTCCACGTGGCTGGGAGGCTACGCTGGGCAACGTGGGAGGAGTGGGGGTTCCTAGCCAGGCCACGTAGCTTTCATTACATAACATTTTTCACAGTTATAATGAGGAACAGTACTCACAACAGCATGTGAATATTTGTTTCCCTCAGTTAATTATCTCCTTATGTAATTTACAATCGTCTAACAAGAGAAAACTGTACAAAATGTCTTCTGGAATCATAAGGGGAAAAAGCTAATTGCTACGAGGGAAAGGGGGGGGGTGTAGAAGCAAAAGTCACGTAGGGCTACGTGGGGGGAAGGCGGGGTTCACAGGAGGCCAAATTGGAGCTACGTGGTTTATTGACGCTCCCTTAAGTCTAAACAATGGTGGTTGATTGTTAACAATTGATAAACAATGCGACCTTTGATAAGCAGTTCTTGATAATCAATTCTCGATAGTCAGTTCTCAGCAATTATATGTTTTTATTAAAGTTTAACATTGTAAAATTAACAAAAAAAACTCATATCCTGACGAAATAGCCACATGGCCGCCGAAAGCCGTATTCCCGTCCCTTCTTTCAAAAAGTCGGGACTTTTCTAAAACGCCGCGGGACCCGGGGCAAATTGTTAAAAAACGGGACTGTCCCGCCAAAAGCGGGACGTCTGGTCACCTTAACCTCAACTGAATGAAGACGGATGACTTCGAGAAAAAGGATCGGCGGGAGCTTTGTTTTCCGTCTTGACTGACGACTTCCAGCATTGTTGTCGGTCTTGACTGATGTTTTTCCTCCTTGTGCGGAGCTAAAATAACTATTATTTTGTTTTTCTTTTCGAAAACATTTTACGCGGTGGTCTTTTAGAATCTAGGACAGTGATTTCTTTACGGAATTAATTGCGTTATATCATAGTTATCCCTGGATACGGCAAGTTAAAGTCAAATGGCCACAGCGATCGGGACAATAAAAATTAAGCATATGCTTTGGCTGATAAATATAAGCAAGTGTATCTTGGAGATACAAAGGAAGCGGATATGAAAGAAATAATCAATTCTTTTCGTTCAGTGTTTCTTAAAAGTTTTCTAAAAGTTAAGCAATCGGCTTCTCTGTGGAATTTCGACCTTCTTTTATTCTTAAACTATAAAGATACACCAAGAGAAACAATTATCAATACAGAGAATGATTCAGAAGTTGAAGTAAGTTGTTGACCGCTGCAAATTAATAGAACTGTACATATAAAAATAAAATAGGTTTATTTAATAGCTAGACAGTAGTAGTGCTAAATATAAATGAAATAAATTATTATTGTCTTCAAAATTATTTTATTTTACCCAATTCTCCTAAAAGAGTTACGGCGTTGTCCTGCCAATGTCATGATCCTTGGTTATTAAAGTACATCTTGAATGTATCCCCTACACGTTTCGCATCTTACAGCACAAGATTGGCAGTTGAATTAAACGCTATAAAGTGCCAAGTCATGCGTGTAAGTAAAAAGGTGACACCATTTAGCTCTGGATATACAGTTAATGGTACTGTCCTTAGAACGGTAGATTCCGCTAAATACCTAGGGATAACAATTCGTAATAATTTGTCGTGGAATGAGCATATCGAGAATGTAATTGGGAAAGCAAATCGTATGCTTAGATTTCTAGGTCGTAATTTAAAACAATGCACTCCGGAAGTTAAATCGATTGCGTACAAGTCACTAGTGAGGCCTCACTTAGAATATTGTTGCTCTGTATGGGGTCCCCATCACAAGGGATTAATGGAGGCATTAGAGATGGTCCAAAGAAGAGCCTCCCGATTCGTGACAGGTATATATAGTTGGAGGGAAAGCGTAAGTACCATGTTGAAGGAGTTAGGTTGGGAAGATCTGGAACACCGAAGGCGTTGCTCTCGACAGAAGCTAATTGAAAAATTCTCGACTGACGTATTTCGGAATGATAGCAAACAAATATTGCTACGAGCAACATTCATATCTCGGAATGACCACGAAAATAAGATAAGAGAAATCAGGGCCAGAACCGATTCATTTCTCTACTCATTTTTTCCACGAGCGATTGGGGAGTGGAATAGAATGGATTTACCGGGCGAGTAAACACAAAATCGGACAGGAGTAGCTTCCGATAAAGCACTCCGGCCATCCTGATCTGGGTTTTCCATGGTTTCCCTAGATCGCTCCAGGCGAATGCTGGGATGGTTCCTCACAATAGCCCATATCCCGTATATCCCTTCCAAACCATTACCTTTCCTGATAGGTGCAATGCACCCTCCGCCAAACACTTTTAGTGAATCGCGGAGTAATAGTAATAGTAATAATAGTAGTCTTAGTTGAATGTTATGTATATTTCCTGGTTTCAACATTTCATATATAACTCGACAAGATTCTGGTATAAGGCGTCTAAGAGATTGATAGGACATTACAGCTGTGAACTCAAATGTTGAGATTGTTTTGACATTATAGTTGTTAACTCTAGATCTTCGTAGTTTCTACTTGTTACTATAAATCTTAGAATAGCAGTCAGTCCCTCAAGGGGTGAGATTCTCCCTGTCACAGCAGAGTCTTATTTTTTAGATTATTTCAAATAAGGATCCGTAACTATTCGTAAATAATTACGCCAGTATTCAGGTTCATTAGGTAATTTGCAAAGCAAATTTATATGAAAGAACCTTTTCCTCTTTTGCAACCAACTTCTAGATCATTCTTACTTTTTAATCTCATTAGACATAGTGATATAACCACTAAAAGTAATGCTTCACTCATGGTTTCAATAGAACTGAGCTGAAGACGTAAGTTAAAAACGTAAGCGTGTGGGCGCGAATTTTTGGTCAGTTTTACCTGACGTCTTGCCTGATCAAGTAAAACGTCAGTCAAGACGTTACGTGTAGACCCGACCTTAGACTCTGCTCGCATGTTCTATTGCTCGCAATCGTGTTGTTGGTGACGTCAATTGTTATAGTGTCATGACGTCACAGCTGAATGTTCGTCTCCAAGTCTGTAACCGATCCACAGGAACATCTGCACGCAAACAGGCCAGCCCCGCGGGCTAGCGGACGAAGCAGAGTGGCAGGGGAGGCAACTTTTGACGTAGCATTTGCATTATTTACACAGTGTTGAACGAGTATGTTTAGAGAATTTTAGAGTTTTTTTCTTTTTAGTCTGCAGATTTTTGAGGTTTTAACGTTATGAGTTTTTGTTTTTTGGTTTTTTAATATCTCAATTTTTATTTTAGTTTCTTAATTTTTGAGTTTTTCTAGTTTTTCGTTTTTCATTTTTTTAGTTTCTTAGGCTATTTGTGTTTTTATAGGTTTCTTAGTTTTGCTGCACGGAGTCAGTTTTGCGGCACGTACTCAGTCAGATTGCATGGACGGTACCGCCGAGCGGGATCTACAGACAGACAACGACTGAACAACGGAGAGTGAGCTTTCAACAACCAGGCACTGCGGTCTAAAAGTAAGATAGCCGGCCGAAGAGAGATCTGTATGAAGTACACTCCTGGAAATTGAAATAAGAACACCGTGAATTCATTGTCCCAGGAATGGGAAACTTTATATACACATTCCTGGGGTCAGATACAACACATGATCACACAGACAGAACCATAGGCACATAGACACAGGCAACAGAGCATGCACAATGTCGGCACTAGTACCGTGTGTATCCTCCTTTCGCAGCAATGCAGGCTGCAATTCTCCAATGGAGACGATCGTAGAGGTGCTGGATGTAGTCATGTGGAACAGCATGCCAAGCCATTTCCACCTGGCGCCTCAGCTGGACCAGCGTTCGTGCTGGACGTGCAGACCGCGTGAGACGACGTTTCATCCAGTCCCAAACATGCTCAATGGGGGACAGATCCGGAGATCTCGCTGGCCAGGGTAGTTGACTTACACCTTCTACAGCACGTTGGGTGGCAGGGGATACATGTGGACGTGCATTGTCCTGTTGGAACAGCATGTTCCCTTGCCGGTCTAGGAATGGTAGAACGATGGGTTCGATGACGGTTTGAATGTACCGTGCACTGTTCAGTGTCTCCTCGACGATCACCAGAGGTGTACGGCCAGTGTAGGAGATCGCTCCCCACACCATGATGCCGGGTGTTGGTCCTGTGTGCCTCGGTCGTATGCAGTCCTGATTGTGGCGCTCACCTGCACGGCGCCAAACTTGCATACGACCATCATTGGCACCAAGGCAGAAGCGACTCTTATCACTGAAGACGACACGTCTCCATTCGTCCCTCCATACACGCCTGTCGCGACATCACTTGAGACGGGCTGCACGATGTTGGGGCGTGAGCGGAAGACGACCTAACGGTGCGCGGGACCGTAGCCCAGCTTCATGGAGACGGTTGCGAATGGTCCTCTCTGATACCCCAGGAGCAACAGTGTCCCTAATTTGCCGGGAAGTGGCGGTGCGGTCCGCTACGGCACTGCGTAGGATGCGACGGTCTTGGCGTGCGTCCGTGCGTCGCTGCTGTCCGGACCCAGGTCGACGGGCACGTGCACCTTCCGCCGACCACTGGCGACAACATCGATGTACTGTGGAGACCTCGCGCCCCACATGTTGAGCAATTCGGCGGTACGTCCACCCGGCCTCCCGCATGCCCACTATACGCCCTTGCTCAAAGTCCGTCAACTGCACATACGGTTCACGTACACGCTGTCGCGGCATGCTACCAGTGTTAAAGACTGAGATGGAGCTCCGTATGCCACGGCAAACTGGCTGACACTGACTGCGGTGGTGCCCAACCGCTGCGCAGCTAGCGCCCTTCGACGGCCAACACTGCTGTTCCTGGTGTGTCCGCTGTGCCGTGCGTTTGATCATTGCTTATACTGCCCTTTCGTAGTGTCCGGAGCAAGTATGGTGGGTCTTACACACCGGCGTCAATGTGTTCTTATTTCAATTTCCAGGATTGTATTTCCCATGCTTGGTGGCTGCCAATTTTCTAAGCAATCGAGCTACTCGAACATTTTTTAAAAATATTACGGCATAACGCCTCGTCGACGGCTAAGATCATTAGAGGCGGGATGGAATTGGGGACAAGGAACGGGAAGGAATTCGGCCATGGCGTTTTTGAAGGAAGCATCCCGGCATTCGCCTGGAGTGATTTGGGGAAACCATGGAAAACCCAAATCTGGATGACCGGACGGGGATTCGAACCCGCGTCCTACCGAATGCGAGGCCAGAACGAACTCGAATATTACTGTCATAATTTAAAAGAACCTCTAACCAGGGTATGAACTGTTTGCTGTTGACTGGATATCCGGGGAACAAAGTAAGCAGCAAGAAAACTACAGCAGTGTTGTTTATCTATGAGAAATCGCTCCACTCGAAGCCTTTCTTGATTAGTCTAACATGTGAGATTATACTTGGCGATCACATAAGACAGAAGTGAATGAGCCATCGTCCCCGCCGTAGCCCAGTACTACGAAGTTCTTCCCGACTGACTACTAAGGCCACTAAACGATTCCAACTGCGATCAGTCACCAATATACATGCAGTACAGCTGGCGTCAACATAGAAAGAAGCAATCACTAGAGGCACAAGAGGGTATTTCTGAGGTAAAGTTTTTTTTAAATTCATTTCAGAGCGTATCTGGTGACGCTCGGTGACTTTCCAATCGACCGATTGATCGAAACCATTAGAGCACGGATAACAGACAGCCAGACTGCGATTTCAAGGATAGCGCCCGCATTGTTAACTATAAGAGTACTCCACAGCCGAGTGTAGCGGGCGCGTGGTTAATGCCATCTGAGAGGACGCGGGATCGGTTCCACCTACTACCACCCCAAATCACTAAAGACGAGTACCGGGATGTTTCCTGCAAAAGGCCAAGACCGAAATCCTTCCCGCTCTTTGTCCGCAATACTCTACCGGTTCTAATGGCATCGACTTCAGCTAACCATGAAGCTTCGAGTAGCGAGGAGAATTAGTTCCACAAGTACCCTAAGTGATTCGTACGGCCAACGACTCAGCAGCCAGGGGATTCGAGAGACCAGAAACTCTGCAATAGAACCATTAAGTAAGCAAGAGAATAATACAATAGCAAAGAACTGACTTCAGAATTAAGATTAGAATGTGAGGCTCATCATATGCGCTTTGAATTAATTGATCTTACGGTTTACTTAAGATGTAAAATCGATGTCTGGACTAAATAACGAATGTAAACCCAGCTGTAGCAATTCATGATGAAACTCTAAGTAACAGTTAAGTGTACACATAGTTTTTGATGCTAGTATATGTTAGAATGACCTGTGCCTTTTATCACCCCATCGTGTTACGTTCCCCAGTTTTGGGAATAAGCATCCGCAATGCCTCTGAGTATGAAACTATTAGACTATAGGTGGTTTCAAATATATGCGATGTATGGGAAAAGTCTGTGCGGATGAAGAAGATATTGTACCAACATAGACGTATACGTATAACGCACTTTGAAATATCTATTTATCTGTCTGTTTAAGTACAACAATACTGTTTTAAGGTAGCATCTCCGTTATTTTTATTGCGTGCTAGACGCATTCAGCGTTTTACGAATGTTTAACTGAAATTCGGAAAATGTGAAGTTGGGGTGCGGGGGCGGAGGAGGGGAGGGTTAGCGTAGACGATCCAGAAGCTTGGCTTTTACTACATCAGATTGTAATGTCTCCTCCTTTTGTGAATAATATGCAAAGTTTACTCAGACATTACTCGGTGCATCTGTGATCTGATAGGTTGCGCGTCATGCTTCCTATCTTAAAGGAAATCGCCTGCCGAATCAAAAAATGTATGATCACATAGTTCTAATTAATTCAGTAACATAAGGATAGATGGTATCTGTAAACAGGGTTCACAGTAAAACATATGAGTTGGTTTCAGTCACGTTAACATTAGTCCACAGTGAAACAGTGTTCTGTGACTTTGTATTTGAGCGAGAGAGGTATCTCAGGAGGTTTCTTGATCGCAAGTGCCTCTTTCCTGGCTTCGAGTCTAGTTATCCTGGACGACGGCAAGGGCAGGACGCCTTGTCGTGGCCCCCTCGGTCCGTATGGTAGCGTAATTCCGAGTCCTGGCCTCGCCTCGCCTCGACACCAGGACACAGTCAGTCCGAGCCGCCCTCGGAACAACATTCCGGAGATCAGCTCGCGTTTTGTTAGACTGGTCCTGTGCTGGCACTCTCCGTTGCGCGGGTCCACGTATTTCGCTGGGTGTCTCCGGCCCTTCCCCGACGCTGAGGTGTTTATCACCAGACAGAAAATTGTCTCGCCCATCACAACCTGAGACCCCTCGCCCTGATAAGCAAGCAGCCCTTAGCGGTCGTAGACACACAAAAAACAACCCATATGGTCAATGTATCTACCCCACATATGTCTCTCAGGACATTACAACTTTACAGGTCTACAAGATAAAAGTTGATCTTTACCTCTGCCAATACCATCCTACGATCCTTGATGATCTGACCAGGACTGCTGCTACTTCTACCTTCATTTCATATCGGCTTTAGGCATTGCTTTCCTAGGCAAATTTACTCCTATGCGCTTCGGAATTTCCTCCAATCCATTTTTTTTCCCTGGAGGCTGTGTCTTCCGTAGATTTTTTATTCTTTCTGCACGTTTAGTACACTCACGTCGCGTTGTAGGTTCGCGTCTATCACAGGGAAGGAGAGGTTTTGATTATTCTATTATTCTTTTGTTTTATGTACAGCATAACCATCAATTTTGGTAAGTCATAAAGATACTTGAAAGTGACCATCTAGAAGTGGCGGAGCCTTTATGTGCCATTTACCCAAAGCTGGTTTATTTCCTCAAACATGAAAACTGATATAGAGTCCTCCTGTATCACTAATACTCATCGAATGCTTAATGCTAAACGCTCACGAAATGAAAACTGACGGTCCCCGGTTCGGATCCCGATCTAACTCATAATTTTACGGGCGCTTGCTGACCTTCACATCTGTTAAAGCAGCCACGGTAGAGGCGGAGGGCTCGACAACTTCAGACTCTGATGTCATGTAGAAAAACACACGAACTTACTGCTTGGTAACCCCTGTTTCCAGCTGTAAATTTATTGACAGCCTACTAGATCATTCAAAATGCAAAGTATTTGTTTTTAAAATAGATCTAGTTCCATTACGATATCACAAACTGTTGTGTGCATGTTTCCAAACCCATCTGCTATCGTTTCTTCTGCCCAGTCAATGGTTTCGGGGAAGCATGAACTGACAGACACTACTTACTGCTATTTTTTGAGCCAAGTAGAAAAGCACATAGCTGTCCTTTAAGATCTTACTAAGGGAAATTACTATAGTTCTAATGCGCTGTTTGGTCATAAGAATTTTCAAAATTTTAATCACAGACTTTCATGGTGATTGGTTAAACAGCTTCAGTAGGCTTGATAACAAGAAAAATAATAAACTCGTTGAGACGAGTATTTGAAACACTGCAACAGGCACAGAACTAATAAATGAATATTAATTTTTGCATGCTAAATAATGTAGTTAGCTGGTCTCACTGGTTAGAGAAAGCGGAACATTTTAAGTGTCCCAGTTCAGAAGATGTATTACTAGTGTTGCAAATTAAAAAAAAAAAAATGTTTTTTTTCAGATTTGTGAAAAAAAACACGAAAAAAACCTAGCACACTAGTTTTTTTCTAAATTTGGTTTTTTTTTTCTTCAGAAAACAATATAGTTTTATTTACGGAAGTGACATTTTATATGTGTGTTTTAAATCTTACTAAATCATATAATGTCTTACATAATGATTCATAAATCTATCTATTCAGGTAACATAATTTTTTATCCATCCTCTTGGTCAGTACCACATTCACTAGTATCAGTAATACCACTAGTGCGGTCGGAGTCGGAATTTTCAGTTTCTTCTTCTGTCTTCTCTAGATCCATAACTTCAGAAATAATTACATTTTCTTTTACTGGATGTATTTTACGCAAAAGCTTTTGAGATTGCAATTTTAAATTGTGAGCAAAGTACCTACTGTGCATAAAGACTGCGCCGATAGTTCCATATTACGGTGTTTTAAGTTTGAATTTAAATCTATTATCGTACAAAATAGGAGCTTTATTTATTTTCAATCGTTGGTTTATGCCAACTGTTGCAAGGAAATGATTCATTATAACTAGGCTTGCCAGACGTCCCGGTTTGACCGGGACAGTCCCGGTTTTTAGATAAAGTCCCGGTGTCCCGGCCGGTTTACCTTCCGTCCCGGTAAAAATTAAATTTGGTTATAAACTATAATTTATAGATATACGTAGATGACCAAAAAATGTATTAAAACAATTAACTGTGAAGTATAACTTAGGATAATTACTTTGTCATTTATTTAACTGTACTGTATGAAAAGTGAAAACTATAAAAGAATGAGGGTCTGCTAATAAATAAATATTGTCATCACATCGCCTTGTCTCTCCAATCATGACCATGCGCATGCGCTCTCCGGGCGAGTCCAGTATTGTATTAGTATTACACTCCTCGTGTGCAGTAACAATGTTACTGTAACATTGGACTCGCCCACCTTCACCCCGGCGAAAGTCGCCTGCGATAGAAATGTCAGTCTGTACCTGCCTAGCCTACGGTGCCTGTTGTGTTAGTGAGCTAACGCTGTTTTACAGTATTTATGTTTCAAGTTTAAGTTCATGCTTTCTCTGTGAAAATGCCAAAACGTTCGTGTAAATTCACTGAAGATTTACAGAATGAATTTACTTTTTTTGAAAAAGGTATGTACCGGTGGTCAAGGCGATAGAGTTAAATGCTTACATTGCAATTCTGAGTTTTCGGTTGCTCACGGTGGGCGATCCGATATAAAAGATCATTTGCAGTCTGTTTAACACAAAAAGAGTTTAGCATGTGCTGCTGGCTCGTCAAAAATGAGTAGTTTTTTTAAGACTGCGAGTTCTAATGACAAAAACTTGACTTAGCAGCGAAAGAGGTGACCTTTGCTTACCACACGGCAAACCATAGCCTAAGTTTCAATTCGAACTCTTGTTCATCAAAACTGATTTCCAAGTTTTTTGAGCCTAAATTCTCACTCGAAAAACTAAGTGTGAGGCAATAGTTTTCAATGTCATAGCTCCTTTAGCTCAGGAAGAGCTTAAAGAAGACTTAACCAAGTCAAACTATGTATCTGTAAGCATGGGTGCAACAAACAGAAAGGAGATAAAACTTGTGCCAATTGTTGTGTACTATTTTAATCCTAATTCAGGTGTGCAAGTAAAGCTTTTAGATTTCAAATCTGTGGCGGGTGAAACATCGGAAACCCTGACAAATCACTTATGCTCTGTCCTGTTGCAAAACGATTTGAACAACAAAGTAGTTGGCTTTTGTGAAGATAACTGCAACACTAACTTCGGAGGTGTGAAAAGAGCAGGGAAAAACAACGTTTTTCATCGACTCAAGAATAGCCTAGGGCGGGAAACCAATGGAATCTGATGTGGAGCACACATTGTGCACAACTGTGTGCAAACTGCAGTAGATAGTCTCCCAATCAATATTGAAGCCTTGCTTGTGAAGGTTTATAAATACTTCCACATATACACAGTCCGTGTAACAAAACTAAAAGAATTTTGTGAATATGTCAAGGTAGAGTACCACAAACTCCTTCAACATGGGAACACCCGGTTTCTATCAATGATGCCTGCGCTGGAAAGACTTTTACAAATTTTTGAAGGTCTGAAAGCATTATTTTTTATACCAAGAAATGTGTCCATCAGCAATAAAAAAAATTTTTTACTGATTCAAATAGCGAGCTCTATTTGTGGTTTGTCCATGGACAGCTTGCACTGTTTAACAAGGCCATTCTGGGAATGGAAAAAAAATAACACTACAGCTTTTGAGGTTGCTGAAGCTCATAAAGCTCTTAAAAGAAACCTGACAGAAAGAAAGGCTTCAAACTTTATCCCTATGGCCGCAAAGAACATCTACAAGAATCTAGATGAGTAAGTCCAAAACAGTGTGAAAGAAGAATTTGATGGCTTTTATGAAAGATGCATTGCATACTTGGACCTCTGGGAGAATAGTTTTGGAAACGCTGAACAGTTTTCATGGATCAATCTGACCAAAACAAATGCTGTTGATTGGAAAAACGCCGAAACTTCTGCTGACACTTAATAGAAGCCTTCTTGATGTACCCGGTTTGGAAATAAACAATGATCAGTTGTTTGACGAAGTTGTGCTTGCTAATCAGTACTTGCAGTCAAACTGGGAACAGTGGAAGCAAGATTTTTTTTTTTTTTTGTAACTGCTTTACGTCATTTTTTTTAACATTGAGGTCTTTAGAGACGGGAAAGGATTGGGTGCAAGGATGGGGGCAAGGAATGGGAAGGAATTCAGCCATGGCCTTTTGAAGGAAGCATCCCGGCATTTGCCTGGAGTGATTTGGGGAAACCATGGAAAACCCAAATCTGGATGCCCGGACGGGGATTCGAACCGCCGTCCTCCCGAATGCGAGGCGAGAACGCTAACCGTTACACCGCCCCGCTCGGTGTGGAAGCAAGAGGCGGCCACCAGAAATATGAATATTTCAAGTGAAGAAAAATGGCTCAGGCTGTTTAGTCACTTCAAGGAGAATCAGATAGAAGCCCCCAATCTAATCAACATTGTTGAGTATGCCTTCTGCTTAACTGGGCCATTAGCACCAGTTGAGAGGGTATTTTCTTTGATGAACAATGCATGGACTGATGACAGAGGTTTGATGAAGGAATCTACAGTTAAAGGGCATGATGATATGTAAAATTAATATCGGATTAACTTGTGAAGATTTTTACAACAAGATTAAAACCAAAAAAGACTTTCTAAATAAAGTGCTCAACAATGAAAAGTACTTGTAAAAACTGTTAAAATTGTTATTCCTCATCCAAAGGGTTTCTTCTCACAATCTTACTTAGTCAACTTATTACATTTATATGTAAACACTCATATGTAAGAAATAAAATATTTAAATTTGTATTTTAGTATAATTTATTATTACCCCTGGTTTAGGTTCCTAATCAGTAATTACTGATCATTAACCATTTATTAGGTATTCATAGCATTGAGAATAAACTACCCTCTAAAACACTCTGAAACCAACCAAGGGTGTGGACCCTTGAATACTCATGACGCTGGGGGGAGGGGGGGGGGCATTCTAGTGTCCCGGTTGAACATTTCAGAAATCTGGCAAGCCTAATTTATAACTGACAATTTAATGACTCAGTATCACTATATGCTGCGAGTTTAACAAGTATACGAATATAAGGAAAACACAATAAGTAATAAAAAGAGGCAAAAAACCGTTGATAAATTTAAAATTCCCAATTTTTTTAAAAGATCTGTAGATCTACAGATAAATTTGTAGGGCTGGCAGCACTAGTTCAAATAGTGAGTATCAATCCAAACAACGGGGATTCCTTCTCGTGCAACCTAGCCTATTCGGGAAATCCCCGTTCGTAAAAGAATACTTCAGTCAATGTTGCCAATTTTTTTGTATTTTTTTTCCTACTGAACCAGAAAAATATAGTAGATTTAAAAATTAAGATAAGTACTTAGTATAAACTAAAACAGTCATATTAAACGATAAATGTCTTAAATATATGAAATTTAGTAGTTATGAAAAAAACATGTCCCAGAAAAAAACATGTTTTTTTTTCACAGTTTTTTTTCATGTTTTTTTTTTCAAGTCAGAAAAAAACCGTTTTTTTACAACACTCTGTATTACTAACATGGGCAATATAACGAAGTGACTGACCAGTAGATGCTTAAGACGAAGAATGAAAACTAGACCGGAAGGGAATCAAAGGTCCATTTTCTATTTTGACGCAAGTGCTGTTCTAAGAACACAAACCAAAATGTCATGATTATCGCAACTGCAGCGTAGCATTGGCTCCGAACTTAAGAACTGGAATTCGTCTTCACAGATTATAAGATTTAAATTCTAATCAGTGTGTATGGCTGTTCCATTAGCTAGGGCTGGTCGCTGTGGTTACATTAAATGTCAGCGCTTGCGTTGGCCAGCAGGGACGCTGTTGACCTCCATCCCGACAGCTGCGGCCGAGGTCGAGGATGCAGACAGAGAGTGAAAGGAGACCGGAACAGCTTTCCTACACTCACTCCTCGTACTACCGTTACAAGTGCGGACTCGCTGTTAACACAGGAAAAGAGACAATTATCAACTTCCATAATACGCTGGAAGATTCGAGAGAACCCCATTTTGTTGAAAGGGGCAGTACGAAGAAGTTTCCGGTGGAATTCGGCTAAACAACACTATATTGCGCCTACTTCTAATCACTTCATTTCGCACAGTGCACAGGTAATATCAACCTCTCCTTGACATGGTGCTCCCCGTTTGCACAGAGGAAGCTCTGGCGAGTGAATGATTCCCGGTATAAGTAGTCGCCCACTGCTTGCCTCCTAAAAGGAGGAAGGAGGACGGAGAGGTGGTCTATGGTACCCTCTTACCCTTGAGGGTAGAAACAACGCATAAATTAAAACAAATCAGAAATGACGAACGGTATGGGGATGCAGAATGTAACGGGAAGCCACTGCATAAAAGATCGAAAGAGTCATATAATCCTCTCAAATTACGTATTAAAGGGTTTCTTCCTTGGCAAAGTATTCTGGCCATGAAGTAGTTTCCTTATCGGATCTCCAGGTGGGGACTGCTCAGGCAGGAATCATCCGAATCGACAGAAACATTCTACGAGTCGTAACGTCGAATTTTAGGAGTCTGAATAGGGCAGGTAGAAGAGAAATTTAAAATGCGACATGGAACATGCTGAGTTAAGTGGCTTTGGGGTTAGTAAGATTAAATAGATGGACGCACAGGATTTCTGGACTGCGGAACACAAAATAATTAACAGAAATATTGTCTGTGGAGTAAGGAAACAAGTGATTTATCATGAATAGTTTAGTCATAGGAATGTTATGATGAGGATATGAACTAAGTCTGGGCCAACCATGTTTGTTGAAGTATATATACCAGCTTCAAAAGAGAATGATGACGAAATGGAGAAAGCATACGACGAAACTGAAGAAATAATCCAATATATGATAGGGGAAGAAAAACTAATAATCATAGTGGAATGTGGTAGTGGGGGAAGCAAAACGCAGAAATACTGTAGGAAGCTCAGGTCTAGGAGAAAGAAAAGAGCTAGGAAGCGTGCTGTTAGAATTTTGTGGAAAAGTATAAACTGATCACACCAGAAACCCCGTTTAAGAATCATACACGTACGACATACAACGGTAAACATCCAGGGGATACAGGCAGATATCAGCTAGATTAGAGATTCAGAAACCATGTTCTAGACCGTAAATCATATACCAAGACCACAATATGAAAATTATGAAGTGAAGGCTGAAATTCAAGACAAAATAAAGAAACTACACAGGCAGAACGCACTAGAAGTGAACAAATTGGAACACTCCTACTTGAGATAAAAATTTTCAGAGAATCCAGACTTGGGCCCAAGAAATAAATTGGAAATAAAATCTATAGGTGAAGAATGAAACACGCTGAAGTGAGCGATAGGTCAGGATGATAAAGAAACGTTAGAAAATAAAATATCGGAAAACCTTGGTTCACAAAGAAATTTTGGGTCAGAGGAAGGGGCGCAAATGCTCAGAATGAAATAGGAAGGAGATCAGTATAGATATTTTAGATATCAAATAGACGGGAAATGAAAAATCAAAAGAAAAGTGGCTGCATGAAAATTGCGAAGAGGTAGAAAAAGAAATGATAGTAGATAAAGTATATGCGGACTGCAACAATATTAAATACATGTTTAGAAAAATTAAGAAAATATGTATAAACATTAAAGGTGGCAATGCGAAATCTCTTTTAAGCTTTAAGCACAGAATATAGAGCTAAAATATGGAATTAATAAAGTTATGATGCGATTGATTTGAACAACAGTGTACAGCCGCGGTTCCCAACCTATGGGTCGCGACCCACTGGTGGGTCGCGGCGTGTGTTTTGGTGGGTCGCGGAACAATCGAAGTTTTGCCACAAAAATATATCTTTTAATTCATCTATTTAAAAATATAACACGATATTTTACAA
This sequence comes from Vandiemenella viatica, assembly GCA_031002005.1. NCBI lineage: Eukaryota > Metazoa > Arthropoda > Insecta > Orthoptera > Morabidae > Vandiemenella > Vandiemenella viatica. The sequence goes on from JARYHS010009186.1 coordinate 21,254,219, forward strand.
GTGCAATAATCATGAAATCCTTCATTTTCTTCTGGGTGAATGTATGAGCAGAGCATGCAGAAATCTCTAAATTAGCTGTGAAGTTCTTGATACCGTTCAACACGACATACTTGTGTGAACGAGCTTTTTCTACTTTATTGTTTTAAAAAAACAGAAATAATCTGTATGTAGAAAGTGACTTAAGGTTAAAATTAACCAGTGTTAACCCTGATATCGATGCCTTCATCAGTAAGCAGCAGGGCCAGAAATCTCACTGATTGTAAAGTTTTTTTTATCATAACTGAACGTATTTTTTTTATTATATTTGTAATAAAGCGGGAGGTGGCTGCACAAAGCATTACCTCATAGAGTTGACGGCTGAAATTCTAGGATTAGTTAAAACTCGATTTGCAAATTCAAATGCCACTGATCATATCTTGGTGGAAAACACCTACAAATCCCATTTTAGTGGTTAACTTGTAAGTTTACCATTGTGTTTTCCTGCTCCCAGTCTTCCATATTTTCATACATTTGGATGCAGTAAAACACAATGATAAACCTACCAATCAACCACTAAAATCAGGTCTGCAGGTGTTTTCCACCGAAAAGCGACTTGGCAGACCAGTTGCATTTTAATATGCTGATCGAGTTACTTCTAATCGTGGAGTTTCAGCAGCCTACTTGTTGCGGTGATGGTATGTCTAGCCGCCTCCCGGTCTATAATATGTTTGTTGTTTTATGTATTATCAATTCTTGTATTTGTTGATAGTATATCCTTTTTATGAAAATTTGCCTGTTCTTAGGTTAGGTTAGTCTATAGCTAATCGATGTCATACAACAGTTCCCATTCTGATATTAGATAAACTCTCATATTAGGTGGGTCGCGAATTTTTTTAATTTTTTTTCACCTTAAAGGTGGGTCGTGTACCAATAAAGGTTGGGAACCGCTGGTGTACAGGATGTAGGAGATCCTAGTTTAAGTACAGCATTTGACAGAGCTTTAAAAGATTTAAGCTCAAATAAGACAGTAGGAACTGATGAGATTCATACAGCATTTTCTAGGAGAAGGAATCCAAATATTATTCAGACTGGTATAAAAAAGTTATGAAACAGGGAAGGTTCCCAATGATTTCAATGAAATTATTCTTTTAAGACTCGCGAAGAAAGCAGAAGTCTAACATAACCCGCTTCAAAATTATTGACGACGATAATATAGAGAAGAACTGAATATTAGTTAAAGATCAGATTCGGTTTAGGAAAAACAGGGGAAAACGAGAAACAATGTTGATTTTAAGAATTATACCTGGAAGGGCGGTCAAGAAATACAAGGGTATTTTTATGGCGTTTTCATTTTAAGTGACCGGTCCAAAATAGCGAGAAATAACTTATAATCTATATGGTGGGTGTAATAAAAGTGGAAAATCACAAGACATAATCGGTTTAAAAGAATGATAGATAAGATAGTAGTCCACCCAGATTAATTTTTAACTTGTATGTAGGGGAAGCAGTAAAAGTAATAAAAAAATAGAATACGGCATAAGTATTCAAGAATAAATGATTATTTTGCCTCGATTTGCTGATGACGTTGTCATGTTATTAGCAGAACATAGTGAGGATACTGAGAAATCAATGGATAAATGTTGAGGAAAAATTTTGGACTAAACATAAAACTAACGAAAAAACGTGAAAGTTAATACAAATTGTAGCAGATCGTAGTTAATAGAAGTAAGCGGATTCTGTTACTGAGTATGGTGTTAAAAGCAAAATAGTACTAGCGACAAGAGCCTCCTGAAAGAGAGCAATCTTTTAGATTGTTCTAGGACTCAGGAAGAACTTTTTAAAACTCTGTGTGGAACTTTATGGACTTTTGGAATACCAGAGAGAAGGCAAATTGAAGCATTTGAAATTTGGTGCTGTGGAAGGATACCAAAAATTTAATTGCATAAAGTACTAGAGGAACGTGTTTTGGCTAGGTTGATCTGTGGGAATATATTACTGCTGAGGTGAGATGAGGTGTCACATTTTAAGTCGTGTGTTTGGTTAGTTGGTTAGTGGAAGGAATAGTTGATGGAAAAAACTATAGAACAAGACAAAGATTAGAATATAGAAAGCAGATAATTGAGAGTGTAGTTTGTAAACGGTATGTTGAGATGAAGCGATTAGTTGAAGATAGGAAGAAATGGAGGATTGCAGCAAACCAGTCCAGAGACTGGTGACAGCATGAGAATGAAGACTGATGGATCTGATGGCAACTCAGCGTTCTTTCGTCGTCATTTTAATTTTTAATTTAATTTAATTGAATTTAATTGCAATGGAGCACAGGCTCCGGTGGCAATTTCCCTAAACACCCATCTTCCCCCTATCCTGCACCTACCTACATTTGCCCTCTACAAATTTTATCTTTAAATTCTTTCAAAGTTTTCGGTAAATTATTCATCATTTCTCTTGGTAACTCATTCCAATCCCTGACACCCTTACCTAAAAAAGAGAATCTTCCCACACCCTTGTGCCTGAAATCGAGTGCCAGCTTGTGGTCATGGTCATCTTTTCCCTTCCATGCACTACTTGTCATACCTATTGCAATATCTTTCCATGCCTCATCGCCAGTATATGCCCTGTACACTCCCATGACCCTCCTCATCCTCCTCCTGTCTTGCAATGAATCCCATTCCAGCTCCTTTATCATATCCGTCACTGATTGCATTCTGCTATAATTTCCAGAAACAAATCCAGCAGCCCTTTGCTTATCTTATGAACATTGCAAGGCGCAATTCCATGTCGAGGCTGAATGCCTCATTGGAAGAAAACCATCAGGCGACGTTGTTAGTGCACGTAAAATATTGATAGGATTATGAAATAACTGCCTGCTTGGATTGGCTATTTTAAATGACAATTAGAAGATAAATATTCACTTTTTGGTATCTTGTTATAATAGTTTGACTTAGAATACTTTTTGAGGTTCTTTTTCTCAATTTCCAGATGCTATCAAATGTTCATCACTATGTGAATAGTAAGTTTATGAAAATAAAAGAGTTCTCCATGACGGCACAGTATAGTTGAATCTTTGTCATCACTCTCAGTTGGTTTAAAACGAGAGCAGAGACCGTCTCTAAACCTCCCTTCAAAGTGGAAGCCAGAGAGCATTTTGTGCACTTACAGCGCCGCGGGAACCTTCATTCTCACATCAGCAGTTCATCCAGTTCACACATTACTGGTGGCGATTCTTAATTCTTATATGACACATTTTCCTTCTTGGTGCCAATTTTGAAAAGCAATGCGTTCTGATAGTTCTGAAAAAGCACAACTAGAACACCTAATGTTTCCAGTAATAAAGTTATTACTCAAAACATTTTACAACCATAAAATGAAAATTTCTCGTCTTTGCACCGAGATGACAACGGTGTCAACACATTTTTAGTGATGTTGGTACACGTGTTGCAGTAACGGAGGTCAAGTTTCAACTTTATGCGTGAAGTAATTTTGTTTATACCGTTTTTTAAAAGTAAACGAATTGTGCCTCGTTCAAATTTGGTATGTATGTTCATTTGGGTCAACCAGAACCGCGACAAGCCTTCGTTTCTCGGTACGAATTTTGTTTTTGGAAGTGTACACATCAGTGTTACAACTAGGGTAGTCAGCCCCAGAGGGGACCTACAGTTTAAGGTGGGAAGTTGAAGGCAGCGACCGGAGAAAAACATACGTCACGAACACAAAAATACACAATATTTCGGTCTTAAAACCTTCTTCATGTGGTTCTGGAGATGTATTTCCTACATGTAGCAAACATCGGCGTGTGCACACCTCCAGAACCACATGACTCATTCTCTTTAACATGAATAAGGTTTAAGACCAAAATATTGTGTATTTTTGTGTTCGTGATATATGTTTCCCGTCGCTGCCTCCAACTTTGGTAAGTGATGAGTCATTTTCCCTTACCTTGTAATTTATATTGCCTAAGGCCGTTTCCTTTTTTCTTTTGTTTAATTGAAATATACAGAACAATTGTGTTTAAATTTGGATGCAGAAGCCTGATCCGTCTTCCCTTTTACCCCCACTCCTCCTAATTTCCAATTTTCTGGAAGTTGTTGGGGTATTTCTGCAAGAAGTAGTGCAGGAATCAAACGAAACACAGGTGGCAAGGAAGAACTCTAACATCCCACCCATTGTTGTGCAGTTCCAGGAGAGTTACAAAAAACTACACGACTGGGTGGCCAATGCAGTAAAAGGTCCCTTCGCTGCCAAAACAGCTGGTGGCGATAAAATTAAATTCACATTCACTACTACAGAAGATTACTTAAATGTAACAAACATGCTTACAGCCAACAAAACTCCCTACTTTACCTTCCCCACTGGGGCAGTAAAGCTGATTAAAGTAGTTTTCAGGGGTATCCCACGAACTTACCCCACAGCAGATTTGAAGGAAGAGCTCCAGGACATGGGGTTCGAAATACAAACTGTTGCTCAGCTCAAACGACCAGGTACGAACGTTGCCATGCCGTTGTTCCTGGTGGTGGCTCCAGATCTACCAGCTAATAGGAATCTGTTTCAGGTAGAGTCCATATCACACCTGAAGGTCTCTACTGAAAAGCTTAGATCATCGCCTGGACCTCCACAATGTTACAGGTGCCAATTGTATGGGCATGTGGCCAGGCATTGCAGGATGGACCCTGTATGTGTAAAATGTGCGGGGGGCCATGAATCAAATGAATGTTCATTGCAGAAGTCTCTGGATGCAGCCAAATGCAGCAACTGCGATGGCAAGCACGTCGCTAGTTACAAGGGCTGCATTGCATATAAGAAAGCCCGTGATCGATATAGAGGAACAAACTCTTCTCAAAAAACAGAAGACGGAGGAACAAATTCCACTCAATCAAAAATGGAAAGCAACTATCCCCCGGCGACTAACCGGGCCAAAGTCAACCTCTCACAAGTTCCACCGACCAATTCACATCCCCGGCATGCACCTATGAATAAAAAGACCACCAGCCGGCGGAAGGCCGGACAATCCTACGCGGCCACCGCAGGGACAGGACCAAACTCCACAACAGATTCTGACTGCAACATAGCCGCGAACTCAGAGCCTGTGGATCAGATCACTGAAGCCTCCTCACCAGTAGAAAACCAAAAAACCACCACGGTTTTCTACTTCAGCTACCAGACAACGCACTCGTCGTCGCAACGGTCCGCTCCGAACCGCCGCATCAGCTCAGAATGTCGGAGTTGAAGGCTTTTTAGCATGATAGAAAAAGTCTTGATACTCTATTGCATCTTATAGACAGGATGAACCGTCTGCCCGCAGATATCCAAGCTGCAGTTATGACAACCACCACCACCAGCACCAGTCCTACTAATTATGGATAGAAGACCTCGTTCCAGCAGTCTCTCCATATGCGTATGGAACGCTAATGGTTTATATACCCAACTCCAAGAGTTTAGAAACTTCATCGCTGAATACAACATAGACGTGTGTCTCGTCAGCGAGACACACCTAAAACCTGGTCTGCGAGCGTCGGTCGCAAACTATGAATGCTTCGGAAGGGATCGACCCACTGCTGGAGGTGGTGTCGCTATTTATGTGAAAAGAAGCATTCCTCACCTTGAAACCCGTCTTCCAGACCTTCAATTCACCGAGGCCATCGCCATAGAAGTTAGCACAACCAGAGGGAACATAACGGTCATCTCTGCCTATCGACGCCCGCGTGGACAGTTTCCGGAGGCAGAAGTAGCCATGCTAGCTTCTATAAGAGGCAAACTTCTTACAGGGGGAGATCTAAATGCTAAGCATGCTGACTGGCATTATAACAGACCTAACCAGGCGGGCAAAATTCTAAGAAGAGTTGTCAATAGACACAACATGTGTGTGTGGGCCCCTGAGGAGCCCACCCATTACCCTTACCACGCTGTTAGACCGGACATCCTCGACGTTCTCGTCTCTAAGAATATTCCCGGATTCATTGCCGCCTCCACAGTAGATACCCTGTCCTCAGACCACCTCCCGGTCATCTTCGAGGTGGGAACAGGTACCCTACAGCTTGATGATACTCCAAGCTACGACTTCAAAGCTACAGACTGGAGGAGATACCGAGAAATTATAGTCGATGCTCTCGAAGACACCCCCGCAGACGATAACCCAGACACTGTCCTCGAAGTATTTGAAAGTGCGGTAATGAATGCCATCACCAACACTACGATACTAAGGAATAGCCCTGAACTTTCGACAAAACTCCCTCCTCACCTGCTAGCAGCGATCCGGCACAAAAACCGAGTCGCGAAGGAGTGGTGGCTTACTAAGAATCCAGCAACCAGGAAACTCTTAAATCGCCTCCAGAAGAAATTGAAGGTCTCACTGAACGACCACAGAAACCGAGAATGGAACGCCCGGCTATCCATGTTACGACCTGACGATGGCACGTTATGGACCCAGACTCGCAGGTTTACCAAAAAACGCCACAGAATTCCACCATTACTAGGAAATCGCGGACTTCTCTATCGTCCTGAAGACAAGGCAAATGCCTTGGCGGATGTATTCGAAAGTAATTTTCACCCAGCCCCTGGCGATGCCAACCGCCTAGAGGAAGTCAACAGGCGACTCAATGTCTTCCCAGAAGCCGTGGACGACGTCGAACATGACATCGAGCCAATCACGTCTCAAGAGGTACACAGCTGTTTGGCCACCCTCCATCCTAGGAAGGCTCCGGGATTGGATAAGATCGGTAACATCTGTCTGCGTAATCTGCCGCCGGCAGCTGAGGACTACCTCGCTGCCCTCTTCAACAACATAATCCAAACACAGACATACCCATCAAGCTGGAAGCACGCAGTAATCGCAGCGATTCATAAGGCTGGGAAAAATCCATCGCTGCCACAAAGCTATAGACCCATCAGTCTGCTTCCCTCAGTAAGCAAAGTGTTCGAGCGCCTGCTCCTGAAACGATTAAATCGCCACATCGAACAGCAGGGAATTTTACCCAACCACCAACTAGGGTTTCGCCGTGGACATTCGACCACTCAACAGCTGATGATGGTGGTTAAGACTGCCACTGGAGCGTTCAATTTTAAACACTACTGTGGAATGGTACTACTTGATATTTCCCGAGCCTTTGACTCTGTTTGGCACGCTGGCCTCCTGCTGTGACTTTATGAGCAGGGGTTCCCTGGCAAATTAATCAAGCTGATCAAGTCGTACCTAGAGGAACGAACATTCAGCGTAAGAGTCGACAAAGTCACATCAACCCGACGCAGAATAATGGCTGGCGTACCCCAAGGATCGGTCCTCGGCCCCTTGCTGTACTGCCTGTATACTGCCAACGTGCCCACCCAAGAAAACGTCAGCACAGCAACCTATGCAGATGACACCGCCTTTTACACCAGCAGCCGCAGCAAGGCCATCGTAACTCATCGCCTGCAAAACGTGTTACAGAAAACTGAGGCCTGGGCGAGGCGTTGGAGAATTGAGATCAACCCCGCCAAAACCCAGGCCATCATGTTAACTAGAAGAAGAGGGCCACGCCTGCGTCCGCAGCCGGACACTCAGCTGAAACTAAACAATAATTTGATACCTTGGTCCAAAACCGTACGATACCTGGGAGTTACTCTGGACTCAAGACTTACGTGGAGAGCCCATATAGAGGACCTGCGTAAACGTGCCAGCGCAAGGCTGCAAACACTCTACCCGCTTATCAATAAGGACAGCAAGCTACCTGCGTCCACGGGCGTGCGGATCTACTGCTCCCTGATCAGGCCAATATTTGAATATGCCTGCCCTGTATGGGGTTACGCTGCCAACTCCCATCTGCATCGACTTCAGATTGTGCAAAATAGAGCACTAAAGAGAGCCCTGCATGTTGATAGCAGGTTCCCCACTAATGCCATACATGAAGCTACAGGTCTCCAAACACTAAGGCATAGATTCAAAGAACTCGCTGTCAAGTTTTACAAACTTGCTCAAAACTCTGCTAACCCCTTAATAAAAGAACTGGGGAACTATCCAACTGGCCTAGGACCATATGTCGGACCCATGGCACTCATTATGAACCATTAGACACTCTGAATGATACGACAGACAAGTAAGAACGCCAAAACTGATGACACCCCTACAGCCAGGATATGACTCACCCAACAAACTTGGAGGAAATGTCTAGCGACAAAGCTTCCATAACCCTCTGCCGGATATTATTAGGCAGTAAATTGGCGTGGCTGCTGCGCTTTAACCACTGAGCTACCAGGAAGTTCGCAAAAATAGAACTGCTGCGACATTTTAAAAATACAAAACAATATACAATGCCGCTAAAAATTTAAAAAATAAAATAATTATTTAACAAAAACATAAAAACCGCCTTCAAAAAAGCACACTAAAGATTTTAAAATAACTTCATACCTTAGAAGAAATTAAATCTAACTGACAATATTTTACATTACTGTTATTGAAATTTTTACATTAATTAGTTATTTTTGGAATCGGTGCCAGCCAAAGCAAGAAAAACAAAAAGATAAAAACAATAATATATAAAAAAAAATCATGTTACTTCTTACCTACAATTAATGCTAGAAATAAGTTTCAACAAAACTGAAACATACAGATGATACGCCGATATTAAACTAACTGTAAAGTGTTTACTGCATGATGCAGCCTACCAAATGACACAGTAGCGCCAGAGATTTGCCTGGACGACCAACGAGACCGAGCCACAGATTAAAATACTCTCTAATTTGTTTCACTATACTGTTTCCCGCAATAGCAATATCTGGCTCACTACATGTTATAAAATATTCGGAATTTTTGTTCGTCGTCCCCGTTTCGCCTCAAACACCAAATAAAGTTCAGTAATTCGATCTTTGCGATGTGACAGCTGGCAACGACTCCAGAAATAACTAATTAATGTAAAAATTTCAGTCACAGTAATGTAAAATATTGTCCAGTTAGATTTAATTTCTTCTAAGCAAGGTATAAAGTTATTTTAAAATTTTTAGTGTGCTTTTTTTGAAGGCTGTTTTTATGTTTTTGCTAATCAATTATTTTATTTTGATAAGCTGGTGGGCCATATGTCCTGATGTCACATGATGTTACTGACATTTTATTCGCGCTCACCCAGGTGGCGCGGAATTTACGACGTTCGGCCCTTAGGTGCGTGATACTGTTAGCCGAAGCACTCGCGTTATTTCCCCCAGGCTCAGTGACCTTCCTGTTGACCACCTCTCAAGGTTATCCAGGAACTACATGAGCAGGTGAACACTCCACGGCGTCGGTCTGTCGCAGCAGGGTAGCGGCTTCTGAGCATGGACACCTAGCGAAGCCAAAACACAATATTTCTGTGTAAAATAGTGTTTGTTTATTACATCAAAATAAACTGAATATTTACTGGCGTCACAGCCCTTCATTTAGAATGTTACAAAGAAGTTATCTAAAGAAAAAAATAATGGTCACACGAGATTTTATGAAAAATTAATCTAATATACATTATCGTTAATAATAATAAAATACGCCGTAGAATTGGCACCAAGCTTTGCATTATGGTGTACGTATTGTTTATTAACTTCAAAATCGCAAAATACTAATTGACGAATGCTAAGCAAGTTTTGTGGACCAGCCGTGTAAAAGATCGTGAGAAGAGCCCTGGATCACAAAACACAAAAAAAACATCTTTGATCAGATTATTGTACCTGCCCATAAATTCCCTTTTTCGATAGGAAAACTGAGATAACTGACGTACGAAGTTTTTGATTTTTTTTTTTTTTTTGCTGTCGTCAGTCTTTAGACTGGTTTGATGCAATCCTCCATCCCTTCCTATCCTGTGCTAACCTCTTCATTTCTACATACCCCTTACAATCCACGTCCTCAATTATCTGCTTCATATATTCTAATCTCTGTCTACCTCTGCAGTTCTTAACTTCAACTGTTCCCTCCACTAACAAATTAACCAATCCAGCATGTCTCAAAATATGACCTACCAGCCTGTCTCTTCTTCCTGTAAGCTTCTTCCATAAACTTCTTTTCTCACTCATCATTTCTAAAACTCGTTCATTTCTTACTTTGTCTGTCCACCTAATTTTCAGCATTCTTCTGTAGCACCACATTTCAAATGCTTCAAGTTTCTTTCTTTCCGGTATTCCTTAAGTCCATGTTTCGCTACCGTAAAGTGCTGTTCTCCACACATAGAGTTTTAAGAAGTTCTTTCTGATTCCTAGATCAATATTTGAAACTAAAAGGTTTCTCTTTTTCATGAAGGCTATTTTTGCTAGTGCTATTCTGCTTTTAACATCATTCCTGCTTCGGCCATCGGTTGTAATTTTGCTTCCCAAGTAACAGAACTCACTCACTTCTCCTATTGCATCAGATCCTATTTTTATATTTAATCTGCTAGTATTGGTGTCATTTCTGCTACATGTCATCACTTTTGTTTTACTTTGATTTATATTCAGTCCAAAATCTTCCTTCAGTATTTTGTTCATGCCATTCAATAACTTCTCAATATCCTCAGCCCTCTCTGCTAATAAGACAATGTCGTCAGCAAATCGTAGCATACTGATTTTTTCTCCCTGAAAACTTATGCCACATGGAAATTTTTCTTTGGCTTTCTTCATTGCTTCTTCTACATACAAGTTGAATATTAACGGGGATAGACTACAACCTTGTCTCACGCCCTTTTTAACTGATGCATGTCTCTCGTGATTCTCTTCTTTTATCACAGCCACTTGATTCTTATATAGTTTATAGAGTATTCTTCTATCTCGATACTTTAGACCTGACTTCTTGAGAATTTTGAACATCTTGTCCCACCTAACATTTTGGAGCATACAGTCTGGTTACCAGATTTGGCCCCCTATGGGTTTTACCTAATGAAATTTGTGACCGCATAGCATTATGGGCCATATGAAAAAGTGATAGCAGGAGCAGACGGGTGCCACTAAGACCTTCCAGAATCGCTCTTCAAGGATGGAATCCAGCTATTGATGAAACGTTGAACAAAAGTGAACTGAAATAAAGGGGAAATACTTGGAAAAAATAAATGCATTATTGAACTGAAAAGCACGTTCTCTCAACGTCAGTCAAACAAACTTTCACCTAACTGTAATATTTTACTTCTGACAGAAGTTTTTTTAATTATTTATTTATTTACTTATTTATTGGATTTCGGTTTCCTGACCATACAGCCAACCTGTGTATACATTTTTACACTGTGGATTTGCAGATATAGTACTAATACTGAGCAGAGTTAAATTTGCAACATGCCATATATACAATTACATTATAAACATTTCAAGTTTTTTTTATTTTTTTTTTGCTGTCGTCAGTCTTTAGACTGGTTTGATGCAATCCTCCATCCCTTCCTATCCTGTGCTAACCTCTTCGTTTCTACATACCCCTCACAATCCACGTCCTCAATTATCTGCTTCATATATTCTAATCTCTGTCTACCTCTGCAGCTCTTACCTTCAACTGTTCCCTCCACTAACAAATTAACCAATCCAGCATGTCTCAAAATATGACCTACCAACCTGTCTCTTCTTCCTGTAAGCTTCTTCCATAAACTTCTTTTCTCACACATCATTTCTAAAACTCGTTCATTTCTTACTTTGTCTGTCCACCTAATTTTCAGCATTCTTCTGTAGCACCACATTTCAAATGCTTCAAGTTTCTTTCTTTCCGGTATTCCTAAAGTCCATGTTTCGCTACCGTAAAGTGCTGTGCTCCACACATAGAGTTTTAAGAAGTTCTTTCTAATTCCTAGATCAATATTTGAAACTAAAAGGTTTCTCTTTTTCATGAAGGCTCTTTTTGCTAGTGCTATTCTGCTTTTAACATCATTCCTGCTTCGGCCATCGGTTGTAATTTTGCTTCCCAAGTAACAGAACTCACTCACTTCTCCTATTGCATCAGATCCAATTTTGTATTTAATCTGCTAGTATTGGTGTCATTTCTGCTACATTTCATCACTTTTGTTTTACTTTGATTTATATTCAGTCCAAAATCTTCCTTCAGTATTTTGTTGTTTTTCGGATATTGTACTAATATTAAACATACTTTAATTTACAGTATAGCATATACAATTACAGGCTTTCAATACCTGTTCCATTAATTTGCATATAAATATATATTTGTACACCTTAATTACACAAACCAATTTCCTTGTCCCATATTAAAAGTAATAAAAGAAAGAACAATATACAGCATAAACTCAGAAACATATCTATTTTGTAATTCCCATTTTAATAAAAAATTCATATATTATTTTATACATTCTGACGTCCTCAGTGGCCAGAAGTGTGGTCACTGAAAAATGATGAAGGTATAGAGTAGTTACAAGCATCCTCGAATTTATTCAAATGTGGATAGGGCGCTAATAACCCCGATGTTGACGCGCCCTAAAGCCCGAACAAAAAAAAAAAAAAATGAAATGTGGATTTATGTTATTTCTTAGGTGGGATTTAAGTAACTGGTATGGTTGTCTTGTTACAGGTAGGGAGAGACTATGTGAAAGTTATAAACCATTCTGTTGAGATGCATGATGTTGCCTTGAGGATGAGCCTAGTTGAGTAAAGCACGTTATTTGTGTAGGTACTAGCAGTGCGGACACAGCGAGTGCCTGGAATGGGGTTCGTAACGCCTATTCTTTCTCTGGTTTCTTACTCGCGGAAGTTGTGAACTGATTCCAGCTCTTTTAAATTACTTTTAATATTAAATAACGTGTAGAAATATTTGTCTGGTGGCGTGTTTAGCGAATTTGAGTGTAGTAACACTGTGTAGTAAAAGTATCATAGTTTAAGTAGTTCAAAAAGGTGTTGGTTCGACAAGTTTAAAACTCGTGTGTGTTGTTTACATTATACTAATAACCGTTAAAGGGAATTAATCTTCTATCAGTGAAGGAAACAAGCAGTTACTAACAGGTTTATTGTTAAAATTGGTTTGCTTGCGTGGTAAACGGAGAAAGGTGTGTCTTGTGGAAATTAAATTGCATAATAAGGAAAGGTATTTATAGGTTAAGTTACAACTCGCTCAAGGGCACATAGTTTGTTTTGTTTAAAATCTCAATGAGCATGAAGTGTGGTGGCTGTCGCAGGGTTTTAAAGCAGGGAAACAGCTGTAATGATTGTGGAGTTCGTTTTCATCCGAAATGTGGCTACATGGAAGCTGAAAATGCACTTCACTCTCCTTGGAGTTGTTTGACTTGCAAAAGTAGCAAGGAAAAGAGGGAACTAGAAAGTAGGATCTCTTGTCTCGAATCCACAGTGGCTGAATTAACAAAAGAACTCAATGTTTTGAAGGCTGAAAAAGCAGCATTAAATGTTAAAGAATTCCGGTGGATTGCAGCCAAAAGTGGAAGGAAACAACAGGACCTGCATTCTACAAATTTTCAGTTGGAAGTTTCCAATACTTTTGGGGTGTTGGAGAATCTAACTGAGGATGTATCAGATACCACAGCAGGGCTGTCTCATTGCAACAAAGCTGTAAAAACGCACACATTGTGCAAAGCTCGTAAAAAGAAATCCAAGAAGGTGTTATTGCTTGGAAGTAGTCACGGTAGGGGGTTAAGTGCAATGTTACAGTCAAGCCTGGGCTCTGATGTTGAGGTGTGTAGTATATTTAAGCCTAATGCAGAACTTGGCAATGTTGTGGATGAAATTTCAAGCCTGGGGAAAGATCTTACTAAAGAGGATCATATAATTATAGTTGGGGGTCCTGGAAATAGTCTGTCCAGAAATCTCAATTATTGTGTTGAAACAGACATTGACAACATTGCTAAAAACACCACTCACACCAATGTTGGTTTTGTTGACATGTTCAAGCGTTATGATCAACCCTGGATGCGTGGTCATGTACAGCGTACACAGGCAGATCTGAAGCGTGCATTGTGTCAGGCTGACCGAACACACATTGGTCTGATAGATGTTTCTTGCATAACACGGAGTGACCATACCTCCCATGGACTCCACCTGAATGTTCGGGGCAAGCAGAAGTTAACGCAACTGATTGCCAATAGCATCAGGAGAGGCAGGTTGGATGTGAACCCCATCCCAGTGGTAATTGGTGGTAGGACTCAGTCTTTTTTAGGCCAAATGTCAAGAGTAGGAAGTGTTATTTAAGAAATGTACATAATGGTATTACAGTAAAAAATAAAGAATGTCAGTCTAAAATAGCTTTGTTCCATCAGAACATTAGGGGTATCTCAAGCAAACTTGATGAGTTGATAATATCTATAGAAGAAACCCAAAAATCATTGAATCTTAACATAAATATCGTATGTCTGACAGAACATCATCTGAAGAATTCTGAAATAGGTCTCCTCCCTTTTATTGGATATAGATTAGTTTCTTGTTATTGCAGGTCAGAGATGAGAATGGGTGGTGCAGCAATATATGTAAGAGAAAATACTGAGACAATATCGTTAGATGTAAGTAAATACTGTATAGAACAAGATTTTGAATGTTGTGCAATACAGTTAGAATTAGAAAACAAATATCTTATAGTGCTGACAGTTTATAGGGTTCCCACAGGAGACTTCAGTAAATTTTGTAATAAACTTGAGGCAGTTCTAATAAAGTTATCACGTACTAAAAGGGAAATTATCCTCTGTGGAGACTTCAACATAAATTTTGCTGTAGAATGTAACCAGACAGATTATCTTCTAGGAATGCTTAGATCATTCAATCTCTATCAAATTGTAAATTTCCCAACTAGAACACAAAAAGATAGTAGTACCATTATTGATAACATTTTTGTAGAGCACAATAAATTAGAAACACATGGATCAATTCCAATGGAAAATGGTTTGTCAGAACATAATGCTCAAATAATTACTTTGGATGTTGTGGGAAACGAAAATAACAAAAAGAAAGGATTTGTCAGAGTTAGGCCATTAAAGAACAATTCAATAAAAACATTAAATGATGAACTTCTCAATGAGGATTGGAGCACTGTTTATAAATTAAAAGGGGTAAACAATAAATTCAATTACTTTCACCAAAGGTTTTTAGAAATTTACAAAAGGTGTCTCCCTACAAAACTAGCTCCAATTGGTCAAAAACGAGTAAACAAAAATTGGGTTACAGTTGGTATTAAAACATCTTGCAGACATAAAAGGGAATTGTATGTAAAAGTTAGGAATACTGATAATATGCTTCTCAGACAACATTACAAAACTTACAGTAGAATTTTAACCAAAGTAATAAAAGAAGCTAAACGTTTGGCCATAAACAATGAGATTAGTAGTTCAGATAATAAGATAAAAAGTATCTGGAACATTATTAAAAGAGAAACAACTGTATCATCCCTTGAACATAAACCTATATCTATAAGCATTAATGATAAGCTTGTAACTGACCCCTCTTATGTAGGAAGTGCTTTCAATAACTACTTCTTAACAGTTGCTGAAAAAATAAAAGGAAAATATATTGGGAATATGGATGCTATAGCAATACTTAAATCCTTGTCACCAAAAACAGCACCTATGTCTATATTTCCCACCAGTCAAAATGAAATTGAAAAAATTATTAAATCCCTCAAAAATAAAAAGTCATTTGGTTATGATGAGGCTTCAACCCATGTAGTAAAACAATGTAACACCAGCATTAGTAGAGTTATTAGTCATATATGTAATAGTTCTTTTGAAGAAGGTATCTTTCCTGACTCACTCAAGAAGTCAATAATCAAACCGCTTTATAAAAAGGGCGAAACCTCAAAGATTGAAAATTACAGACCGATATCACTTCTATCAGCATTTTCAAAAATCTTTGAAAAAGCAATGTACAGAAGGGTGTATGCACATCTACAAAAGAATGACCTACTCAGTAAAGTACAGTTTGGTTTTAGACAAGGCGTTTCAACAGATTCAGCAATTTTTGCTTTTGTAAACGAAGTACTGGAATCAATGCATAAAAAATTAAATTCCCTAGGTATATTCTGTGATCTTGCTAAGGCTTTTGACTGTGTTGATCATGAGATTCTACTAGGTAAATTAGACCACTATGGAGTTAGTGGTAAGCCAGGACATTGGTTTAAATCGTACCTGGAAAATAGAAAACAATGTGTATCACTGAAAGATGCTAATACAGGAGATGTTATAAACTCAGAATGGGGTATAGTTAAATGTGGTGTGCCTCAGGGTTCAATTCTTGGCCCTCTGCTGTTCTTAATCTATATAAATGATCTCCCACATATACTAGGTGATAATGAACACATGGTGCTCTTTGCAGATGATACTAGCATATCCTTGAAAGACCCATCAGCACAAAACCTCGAAAACACAGCAAATGATGTTATAAAGAAAATTAACAGGTGGTTTAAAGCCAACAAACTAATACTTAATGTAGAAAAGACACAGTTACTTCAGTTTGTTAGAAAAAATAAAACAAAGGTCAGCTATAATGTGATATCAGAAGGAAAAGCAATCAATGAAAGCAGTTTCACAAAATTCCTGGGTGTATATATAGATAACAAATTGAACTGGAAACAGCATATTCAACAACTTCTTAAAAAACTGAATTCTGCAACATTTTCACTCAGGGTAATATCTAGAATAGCTAATATAGAAACCAGAAAGTTAGTATATTTTGCATATTTTCATTCCCTGCTCACTTATGGCATCTCATTCTGGGGAAATTCGTCACAAGCACATTGGGTATTTAAATTGCAAAAGCGTGCTATAAGAACTATTTGTGGAGCAAGCCCACAGACGTCGTGCAGAAATCTGTTTAAAAACCTGGGTATACTAACAATGCCAACACAGTATGTATACTCTGTACTATCATTTGTAGTGGAAAATCCTGAACACTTCAATATTAATGCTGACATACATAGCCATAATACTAGGAATAAATATAATATTCACAAGGATTACAAATCACTGTCAATTTTACAGAAAGGGTTAACATTTACTGGAGCTTCCTTATTCAATGTATTACCAACAGAAATTAAATGTTATCTACAAAAACCCAACTACTTTAAGTCCAAACTGAAAGAGTTTCTGCTTCAGAACCCATTTTACTCTGTGAAAGAATTTTCTTCTTTGAATTTGGTAACTAAGAATGACTGATAAAATAGTAGTATGGAAGGGGAAGGTGACAAAATTATTCACAATTACTAAAATGATATATGAAGTAATTACACTGTTTACAAAATTTCACTCATATATAGGAACTAACATGGGATAGCATGCACTCAAAAACTGCTGTGAAAAATTATCATACTAACAGGTTTTACAGTAATTGACTGCTTATGAGTTGTTGGTAATATAATTGATATTGCTAATAGGTTTGTGTACTGTTCCACATAAATAGCAACTAACATAATATAATATGTAGTTACAAATTACAGTGAAACATATCATGGTAACTGGTTGGTAAGAAAATAACTGGTTATTAGATGCTGGTAACAAGTGTATACACTGTTCCACATAATAAGTATTAATTAACACGGGATTGTATTTGTAGATTACAGGAGATATTGGTTATACTAATGGGTTGTTGCTAACTTGTTGTCAATATATAATAATATTATCAATTATATAGTAATATTGACATTACTAATAAGTGTATGTACTGTTCCACATCCCCGAGATTATTCTCACATGGGATCAAAGTGAACATATCTATCTATCTATCTATCTATTCGGTGCAGCGTGTGTTCCTCCCCTCGTACTCGCACCGTCGCTTGTGTCTGCCTGGCGGACGTGTGGTGTGGCGTTTGCCCGTTGACCCTGAGTGGTGTCCAGGGCGTGGCCGCCGACGCACCTTGCGCAACAGGTGGCAGGCTGGGCAGGAACAAAGCCGCCACCACGACCAGTTCCACACATCCACTCCAGCGTCTGTCTGTACCGGATACTGCGTTGCTTCGTAAAAATAAAAAAAGCTCCTGTTACGGTCAAATGCTGCCTGACGTATTGCGGACCAAGTGAGATCAGAAAACCACTTACAAAGCGAAAAATCTAGCAATAACGCATGCCACTATAGCTGAGAATGTCTTGTTGTGGGGTTCTAAATTGTGGATGGAGCCTCCACATGTCGTTCTGTCCAGAGCGAGTGTCCATATTAACGTGCAATGTAATCTACATGAGTGTTCACACACACACAGTTCGCTTGATCTACACGTGCTGATGACAACAGAGTTATCTGTCGAAACACGCCTCCACCCAACTTGACATGCGCGCCAGCAAATTCTCCACTCATGCGTGCGTATGTTTGTCTCCTATGTCGCTCTCGTCCGTATTCTGTCTTCTTGGTCTTTTTCTCTAAAACGATCTTGATGACCACTGCCATTCAAGTCCTGTCGTCTGTGAAAGGGAAGTGTCCCATCCTAGTGTTAGAAATGGGTTAACGTCTCTATGTACGTTAAATATGGAAATTACTGAATAATATAGGGGTCCAGATTGTACGGTGTCAAGGAAATTCTTTCTACCAAGTTTAAATCGTGGTTAAGGAAAACGGATGGGCTATTAAAGGATAGGATCGAGTAGAAAGAAAACAGCGGTTTGGTATTAAACTCAAGGTCACGCGCCCCGCCCCCCTGCGGTCGCTGCCCTATAATTAGCGCCGCCGCCACCCGCCCCCCCCCCTCCCATATCCGAAGCCCCGTCCATAAGATTTGTATGTGTGCCGTTTCTGCTGCAGTCTCAAGGTCACCCCCCCCCCTCCCTCACTTCCCCTTATCCAGAACGCTCTTCCATAAGACTTGTATGTGTGCCGGTTTGGTATTAAATAGGTCACGCGCCCCGCCCCCCCCCCCCTGCGGCCGCTTCCCCTATAATTAGGCACCTGGCCGACTGTGCGGCCTGTAATTATCTACCTGGCTGCCGGCGCCGCTTACCGTCATTATCTTTTGTAGGTCACGCGCCACGCCGGCGCCACCGGCCTGTCATTATCTTTGTAGGTCACCCGCCCCGCCCCCTGCAGACACGACGGCGCCGAGGCAGGACACGCGTACGCACACGCGTCGTCCCCTCCAAGTCCAAAATGGAGTTACGTGGTTTATGGACGCACCCTTAGCATAACAAATTTTCAGCTCCCCCTCTACTTGCCACGCATTCGGGAGGACATGAGTTCGTATTCCCCGTCCTACCATCGAATTATTATTATTATTAAATACAATGAGAGACGAAGAAGGGGGAGAGAGAAACTTGGTGCTGGCCCATTCAGTCTTACTCTTCCGAACATGCGATCTTAAAATACTAATTATTCTCTAATTCATCGTAACTACTGAGATAATTAGCATTTTTTCGTAAAGTGGTCGTCAACGGTACAAAACCCCCGTCGGTTTAATAAAGCGGGAAGGAATTCTGCATGTTGAAGAAGGGAAATGGCGAAACCTGGTGTCGGCCCATTCAGGCCTAATCTTCCGAAAGATACCAAAAAGGTTTAACGTCCCCCTTCAAAGGTAGTTTACTAGAATTCGGTGAGTTTAGTTTTGCGCGAGAAGGAATTCGGCCATAGCCTTTTGAAGGAAGCATCATGGCATTCACCTGGGAGTGATTTCAGGAAACCATGGAAAACCCAAATCTGGATGCACGGACGGGGATTCGAACCCGCGTCCCCCGAATGCGCGGCCAGAACGTTAACCGTTCACCTACATTATGGGCGGTTGTGTGCTAAATGTTCAGCTGACTAAATTTTGCATTTTCTCTTCTGAAGAGCTGGACTTAATAAATTTTATATTTGGAAAACTAAATTTTTCCGTTCGTCGGAGTGTCAAGAATGTTTGCACTTGGCTTTTATAATGCCACGTTTAGTTGTTGTCGTATCCATGTTTATACACAGAATCTTTGACATTTTTAATTCCTTGGTTAGTTGTTGAAGGGACTAATAAAATACGCAGATTTTTACTATTTACATAATATTTAAGCAAAAGAGAGTTAATTCGCCATATACCTGAA
>JARYHS010009186.1:21275059-21309281 GCA_031002005.1 Vandiemenella viatica
CTCCCGTCATAGTGGGGATCCTTAGAGCCGAGGGAGGGCTGGAGAGAAGGCGCAAAGATCAGGAACGAATTCGGTCGTGGCATTTATGAAGGGACCGAGCGTGGTGGTGTAACGGCTAGCGTTCTGGCCTCGCATTCGGGAGGACGGCGGTTCGAATCCCCGTCCGGGCATCCAGATTTGGGTTTTCCATGGTTTCCCCAAATCACTCCAGGTGAATGCCGGGATGCTTCCTTCAAAAGGCCATGGCCGAATTCCTTCCCGTTCCTTGCCTCCTATCCTTTCCCGTCTCTAAAGACCTAGTTGTTATAGGAGACGTTAAGTAGTAAAAAAAAAAAAAAAAATTCATGCAGGGGCCATCGCAGTGTGGAATAATTGAAATCACTATCGCCGAAACTGCATCCACTAGAAGCCCAGGCCCAACGTTAAGTTTCTTTTTATTTTTTATTTTATTTTTACTTATGGCCGAGGTAATTAGAAGCGGGATGGACTGGGAACAAGGAACTAGAAGGAATTCGGCCATGACCTTTTTGAAGGAAGCATTCCGGCATTTGTTTGTAGTGATTTTGGAAACCATGGAAAACCCAAATCTGGATGCCCGGACGGGGATTCGAATGCGAGGCCAGAGTGTTTATCGCTCACCCACCACGCTCGGTCAACGTTAAGCGATCGGCCACAGGGCTCGCTTCGGCTCTCACCCGAAATGGTGGGCGGAGCTTTCTAACGGGACATATACAGGCAAGGTAGACTGCCGAGCGAAACCGATTTCGGACCACTGTGCGTTCGGTGAGTGCTTACGTAGAAAAACTCTGCACTGACAGGAACGCGTCTTCTTCTAGTACTCAGAGAATTGGTCTTTAAAATGGAGTCAGGCATTGTTGCATAGCTTGGAAACAAATGGGAAAATAAAATATAGCATGATCATTTTGGTTTTAATTTTTCGGATAGTGATTTATTCTCGCATCGCTTTGAGAAGACAGCTCTTTCTGCAGCCATTCCAACTGCTGAGTATTAATCAGTGTAGTTTCGTAATTACGCTGCACATTTCAACAGGAAATTTCAAAGATTGTACTAGTTTTAACTACGCACCATTCTGAAGATATGATCCCACTTAATACCGACAAGGAAATTCTCGCTTTATGAACCGAGATATAGTCGTTGACGAAAGGTCACGTTAACAAACTTGGAATTGGTCAAAGAAGAATGTAGTGATGCCCGCGTGTTAAGTATCTGCAACAAACATGCAAACAAAATGTTGAAAATGAAATGTCATCTGACATGAAATCAGGCTGGCCATGTAGTACTGGTGGATACAACTAAGAGAACAAAAATAGTCACTGAATGATAATCTAGAAACGAAATCCCTTTGGATAAGAACAGAAGAAGGAAGAGGATTGGTCAAAGAGATTGAAGCATCTCTTGTCCAGAAAAGGGGACTGTGAAGAATTTATTTCACTATGTCATCGAGTTGAAACTTTCCCGTTTCTACTACTGTCTAAATATCCTATTTTCCATCCCCAATAACATGTGGATTATATTCCTTGCAAAAGTCTCCGTTGTCCTGATACTGTATTTGAAGACTTGAAAATTAATCGGTGAAGCAAAATATTGGCAGCGATGTATGCAAAGAAAGTCTGAAGGTATGAATTGAGGTGTTAGTAGGGTGGTTACTCAGTTCGTTAAGGTTACCGGTTCCAATCCCCGACTCGGTTCAAATTTTTATGGGACTTACAGCTAACCTTCATCTCTGACAAAACTTTGATTTATTCATGTGAAGTAACTGCGTTTCGCATTCCACGAAAAGTTTAAGTGCCCTTTACCCGGTAGGACTACCGGGTTAGAGCGGCGCGGTAACTTCGGGAGCTCCCGGCCACCAATGCCGTCTGCATCTACATAGTAACTGCGGAGTATTTGTGTAGAGACGAGACATGGTCATGCTAGAACAATAGCGGCCAAAGGCTCGTCAAACTGGGACAGACACCTAGCGGTGGTAATGGAATTAACGTGTCACAGAATTTCATTGTGACCGGAGCGATCTAGTAATTCGTTCCAGTTTTTTGGGACACCTAAATATCTTACCAACGAGGTATCAACAACAAAACCTAATGCTTTCAGTGCGCATGTACTGTCAAGATGACCCGTGTTGAATCGTAGATGAGTCTTTGAGGAATTTGACTGTGGATAGTAAGCTCACAGGTTCGAAACCACTTTATCCATCCTTCACCTGGAACGAAACTTGTGGGGTTACTAAGCACCTGCCTGAGAGGCACGGAGTGGCATCGGCGGGCGCTGGGCTGCGGTGCGACGTCCTTGCGGAGGTCCGCCTAATCGGAGTCGCGTTACTCCAGGGCGTGGCACCCGCCACATATAAAAGGGACGACACCGCCTCGGAGCCGCATATCGGCAGCGTCTCCTCACCAGCAGACCTCAGCACTCATCATGAAGGTACGTCTCGCTCTCAGCACCAGGGATGCTTCTTCAAGGCAAATACTTGGTACTTCTTCTGTCCTCAGACTTTCGACTGTTCAGTCCTCCGTGTCTTCATATTTTCATTTAGTCTCAATACAACCATTCTAATTAACATCATCAGTTATCTGTTTCGTGTATTCTAATCTTCGTCTTACTCTAATTTCACTGTTCCCTTCATCAACAAATTCACCGCCCTCGCATATCTCAAAATTTCTTTATCTGTCCACTTAAGTTTCACAATCCTTCATTAGCAAAAGTTCGAAATTACTTACTTTTCCTTCTTCGTGATATTCCTGAGGGCCAGGCTTCACTTCCATTGAGTTCTGTGCTCTGTTCAAATAGTTTTATAAGTTATTTATCAGTAGTAACATTTCTCTTTTCGAGCTACACTCTTTTAAGTACTATTATTTTCTTTTAGAGTTAATTCTTAATTCAGATATTCGTACTTACCATATAACAATAGGTAATAACATCTTGTATTAGAAGGGTAAACTGCATCAAAGTATTAGACACTATTTTTATATTTATTTTATTGTTACTGCTATCGTTCCCTGCAACTTTTCATGACTTTTATCTTGATTTAGTTTATGTTAAGTCGTAATTGTTATCCCAATATTTTCTTCATTCCATTCAGTACTTTATCTATATCCTTATTGTTTATCTTTGTGAACTGATGCCACTTGAGCTTTTACGTGTAAGTATTGCTTGTTATTACAGAGATTATGGCATTCAGTGCTAAGCTCGTTGATTGTCGGATGATCGAATCCCGATTTCTATCAAATCTTTCTCGAGCCCTATAAAGTACCATCTGTCTGTAAAAACTTATGTTTGTATATGTGAAGTTTTCTACGGGCAATAGAGCAAAGAATTTGGCCAACCGATCTATCACTTAGTAGGTGTATTTCTGCTGGATCCAACCAACCTTCGAAACGTGACAACCGTAAAATTTTAGTATTATTTTACCCTGGGTTCTAACTTACTCAATAAAATTACATAAAATGGTGGATGGGCTTTAAATCGATGAAGATATAGGAAATAGCATTTGGCAATTGTTCGGTTGTCGTATACGGTGGAAGTTATACCCGTACCTCTTACTAGAGCATCATACCCTTGTTGGTTGGTATCAGCTTCTCCAACTGGTGTAAAATACTCTCCATTTCATTCTTAAAAACAAATTCCTTTTATATAGTTACTGAATATATGTCACTTATTACATCATCGTATTACTTTTCGACGTTTTTTCACACCATATTTCAACACGAAATATAACTATAGGCATTTCCTACTGTGTTTTCAAAAAACGGAAGCGGAAAAATTCTTCTTCGTGGTTTTCAAACCACGGCCAACTTAGTTTTTGTGACGTTTTGCAATTACAGAAGCAAAAACTCAGAAAAAATTTACTCACAAACTATTGGGATATTCTCCTTTCCATTTTATCCGTAAATAAATGCAATAAATTTAGAAATGTCGAACATTAGTTCCCTACTTGAGTAGACATAATTTATTTAGTTCATTGTTTCGTGTTCCACGTAAAAACAAAGTAAATCGGGTTTATGAATTATTTGAGAAAAAATAAATTTTTGTTTGTCGCTGTGAGACTACGGAGAATGCTTCTCTGAGGTGGAAAACTGGTCTAACTATGTTATATTCAGTTTCTTCATAAGATATTTTAAAAAAATTACGTTATATGCTTCATGGTTTCATGAAGCTTTCGTATCAGTGTGAAATATTTTTCTAGTGTCTACCTGTAGCCATTACTTTTAGGTACTTGAACTTGCATACAAAAGTGGTTTCATTTATTTAATTGCAATGGAGCACAGGCTCCGGTGGCAATTTTTCCTACACACCCAACTTCCCCCAATCTTGCACCCACCTACATTTGCCCTCTACAAATTTTAACTTTAAATTCTTTTAACGTTTTCGGTTAGTTATTCATCATTCCCCTTGGTAACTCATTCCAATCCCTGACACCCTTACCTAAAAAAGAAATTCTTCCCACACCCTTGTGCCTGAAATCGAGTGCCAGCTTGTTGTCATGGTCATCTTTTCCCTTCCATGAACTACTTTTCATACCTACTGCAATATCTTTCCATGCATCATCGCCAGTATACGCCCTGTACACTCCCATTACCCTCCTCATCCTCCTCCTGTCTTGCAATGAATCCCATTTCAGCTCCTTTATCATATCTGTCACTGATTGCATTCTGCGATAATTTCCAGAAACAAATCTAGCAGCCCTTCTTTGCACCTTCTCCAACTCTTGTTTCTGTTCAGTCCATTCCTTTTCGGGAACGTTCGAGAGCTCGCTTACAACTCAACAGTAACAGAGATTCGTACACAAGGTTGCTCTGGCCAATACCTTCCGACTTTTTATCCGTGGTCCTAATTGACGCGAAGAACAATGTGTTTACCATCTTTACTAGTCAGTGCCCAACACTTGACCCAGTCCGCAACCGTCTAGCCAAGTGGTGTTGGTGGGCGACACCGCAGCCTTCGCCTTGCGGCTGGCTGAAGGCCGTCCCGCGGTTCACGACCTCAAGAGCCGCGGCTCTGTAACGCTCTGGGCGAGCAAGCAGATGGAAGACAATCCAGCTTCGGTGTTGCATATCGTGAATTCACAGCAGCACCGTGGGTGAGGAGCCCTGCAGTTTGGCAGCGCCCGTTTATGTCACCATAAATAGAAATTCCAGGAAAATCCACAAATTTTCACCAAAATACAATTACAATTCATAAACAAAATAACACAAATCAGCCAGCATCTAAGAAACACATCTAACAGACAGATGTTACACTTGACTTACCCAAACCGCTAATGACAGGTTCTGAGTGAAGCCATCAGGCAAACGTAGTAACGGCAACTGTATTGTAAAAGCCGCAAAAAGATACATTGGTGATGAAGATTGAAGAGATATTAGATAAAGGATATCTGGAAGGGAACAATTTATATGTTTGTTATTTCATTCTCCTTGTCTATCGTTAAATGATATGCGCAAAAATTAGGGCCTAACGCTTAGAAGGACACGGGTTTGGTCTGCGCTCCACCCATTCGCTAAACTCTAACAACAAAAAAACTAATATCCATAGTGTTCAATACTTCACGAAAGCGCAACAACCATTCATAATATTCAGGCAACGATTTAAAATTTTAATACTAACGTAACAACAAAGTTACAGAAAGACAAATCGCCTAGTGGAGGAATGAACTTATTCCTGATATTCGAGCTACAGAGGAAAATGCCTCAAGAATCGACCAACCCTAACCAGCACGTAAAACACTATAAATAGAATAGGATTAAGAGATCCAAGCTATAAGAACAATCTGCAGAAATAGGGCTTGCTTGTAGCTGAGGTATACCGTCAGAGAACGCTAATAACAAGTGTAAAGTATCCACCAACTTCTCGAAATTACTTGTTTGGCCGAGCATAACAATTAAATAAATTAGTAACAAACTTTTAATCTTTGACATAGTCTGCAGAATACTCGTGCTAATTCTTTTTTCCGATCCATAGTTCATGCTCACAGAGAGTAGAGTCCAATGTGGAGGGTTTGTGATGATCACTCGACGATTTACCGAGATAATCGAATCGCAGACAGTGCGGAGGGATTTGCGACCGCGGGCCGGATGTGTATCAGCCGGGCGTGGTCCTCTCGCGCACGCGGATGTCTCTGCGAGGCCGCCTCAAGGACGCCAAACAGTGTACCTGCCACCACGCGCAACTACTGACCCAGCGTACCAGGTTTACTGGCACAAAACATTTTCACTGTAGTTAAACTACTTCAATACAGTTATCAAGTTAATAAGACTTCCAAACTACCCTGCTGTTTATTTTTGTTTAATTTTTTTTTCTTTATTGACACTATCGTTTAAGGACAGTAAGTTTTCAGAACAAACGGTCTCTAAAACTACTCCTCAATCAGAAGTTCATTTGGCTTGGAATTTTTCTTTGTCCCACTACACTCCGTTACCTGTGCAGTGTGTGACAGGTCACGTGCACTGCCATCATACAGCCGCATTAGCCAGACCCAGAGCAGGAATGCTGTGTTGACATCCAACGTGTAACAACAAGTATCTTCTGAGCGATAGGTGTGTTTGTGTTTGAGAAATGTGTATGTCGTGAGACGCGGCTCGACCCTGCATTGGCCTAAATGGCTGCGGAGAACTAGATCCCGATCCCCTGTTCCTCCCCGATCCAGCCGCACTGGTAGTCACTGTCCAAGTCTTCGAGACCACTTCTTTAAGGAACAGAAGGGATGAGACCTTACTTTTCGAAGAAACTTTCGCTCACCCACATCAGTCCATTCTTTCGCTCATCAGCATCAGTTCATTCTTTCACTCTCCCACATCAATTCATTCTTTGATGGATTTTACTTTTCTTTGATGTCTGTGAAGCTCTCAGTGTTGATGATACCTGGGTATGCCTTCAGCCTGAACTCATCTCGACGGATAAATTTACTTAAAAGTCTCTGAAAACTTTTGTGGCAGATAACGTTTTGCACAGGCTACGACAATTATATACGATCAGGAAGAACGAGTATAGATGATCATACTGCACGTTATGAGCTCTGCAACCCCTCAGAAAGACATGATCCATGCTGACCATAGTCCTGAAGTCTCGTCTCTTTATTGTTCCATCCTAAATTACGTCCCGGCTGCCATGAATCAGAATCTAACATCTCACTGCTGATGTAGCTCTTACACAGTTTTAAAATGTCTTATCACCACTCTATTAATTAATTCTCGAATTATATCACACAAATGGATGTACCTTAACTGCGTATGACATTGCAAAACAAAATTCTCTTTTTCCATTTCCGGAGGGCACCAATGCCTCTCGACGGGGGAATATGCAAACAAGTAAGGCCCATCTTTCCACAGTAGAGATTTTCATAACTTTGGTATGAACAATTAACGTTCTCGATGATTTGAAATGGGATTGCATTGTGACTAACTGGATGTTTGATAACTGCGAGCGCTTTTTTTCAGTTGAAGACATGTTACACAGCTTGAGTCAAATCTTCTTATAAATAGCTGAAGTACATTCGCCATGTCTCGATATAATCGTGTGATGCGTTTACATGTAACGACATGATTATTAAAAGTCACGTAAATCAGGGGCGGATCCAGGGGGGGCTAGGGGGCTGAAGCCCCCCCCCCCCGAAAGTGTCTAGATCCTCCTCCCACATTGTAAATTTGGAGAGACTTTTTTTTTTTTTTTTTTAGCTCTACAGTTTCGAAGCCCCAGAAGACTATAAATACTACCCTTTGCCCGACTCAAGCCCCCCCCCCCCCACAAAGTCAAAATCCACTGAAGGCAAGCCCCCCAAACCAAACTTCACTCAAGCCAAGCCACTCCCCCCAAACCAAAGTCCACTCAACCCCTCCCAAACGAAAATCCTGGATCCGCCCCTGACGTACATCATTGAATTTAATTTAACGTGAATACTCTCTCATCATCAATAATTACGAGGATAATCCCAAAAGTAAGGTGTCCAAAGCTTTTTAAAGATACAAAATCGTAACTCATAACTGTGTGATTGTCATAATGTCTGGTGACCAGAACCAGCAAGTAATTAAAGAGAACTGTAGCCGGTTCAGTTAAGAGAGGCGACTACCATACGTGTGAATGGCTAGCTGGACACAGTGAGGAGAGGTGAGGGTGCACTGCATGCTCGTTGTTTCCGGCAGGTGGCTATCGTCCTGGCGTGCGTGGTGGCGGCAGTGAGCGCCGGCTTGGTGGCGCCCGCCACCACGCTGGTGCGCACCCCGAGCCTCGACTCGGCCGTCATCCAGTCCGACCGCCTGGGGGCAACTCGCCTACAGCTCGGTGGAGGGCCACGCCTACGCAGCCGTCAGCCCCGTCGTGCAGAACGTCGTGCGCCCCGTCGCCGTGTCGTACGCCGCGCACCAGGTGCCGCTGGGCTACGCCGTCTCCGCCCCCGCCGTCCACTACGCCGCCCCCGCCCTTCACTACGCCGCCCCCGCCGTCCACTACGCCTACGCCCCCAACGTCATCCCCGGCGTGCCTGCCGCCTCCCTGATACCTGGCTCCGGCCTCCTCGTCGCCTCTTCGGGCTCCGCCCCCGCGCAGCCTGTCGCCGACGCCCCCGCCGCCCCCGCCAATGACGCTGCCGCCTCCTCCGACGACACCGTCTCCGTGGAAGCCAACTAGTTCCTTTCCTTCCTACGCGCTCTCGACTTCCTTCGGGCATTACTTCTATGTCTCCAAGTCAAGTTTTTAAATAAAATCTTTTTCTAAAATGTTTTGTTTACTTACCTGTCCTGTAACACCGCCTGTCCTTTCAAAACTATTCTCGTATTCTGGAGCTGCTTGGTTTGGTTTCACGCTGTTAGAAGTTCAAGTACTTTGCACCACTTTTTTTTTTTTTTTCTATGAACTTTATTATGTTCTATAATTTTTAAGATCTAAATTTGATTTTCTGCATATATTATTTCCGAAGACCGTTGAAGCACTGAACAAAATCCCAGATTTTTTATTACATAGTTTGATTTTTTGTATAAATTAAAATATTGGTGCAAAGTATCCTCATAGGGGGAGGATACTTTGCACCACATGGGGAATTATGCAGAATTAAATAAGAGGAACGAACGTGGAGCATAGAATTCATATAGTAAGATTACTTTGCACCATATTGAGAAATGAAATAAATATAGTCTTATCTCACAACTGTTTGCAGGAGTTGAAATACACACAAAAATGTAAACACCAAAATTTGCCACAATTCTCCCTCGTAAATTGAGACACACTCCACATGGGATCAGGCAGTCTGGAGGGAATCTGCTTCACCCTGAAGTGTAGTGTAGAGTTCCATCTATGAGGTTAATTTAGAACTAACTGCAAATGATTCATATTTTACCTGTCAGAGACCGCCAAATGTGATTCGGGATGTGGTGCAAAGTATGCCCTCAAGGCGCAAAGTATTACGGTATTCAATATGGGCTTCGAATATAGGTTTGAATATTGTCATACTCACCGTCAATCGAGTTTGGAAAGCTGTAGCTGTAACAAGTGACACACTGGGAGCTTAGACTACTGGGGTTCATTCAGATACGAGATTAAGTAAAAGGAAAATTTTAATTCCAAACAAACTAAACCTTAAAACAGTTGTCTTGTGCAGGTGTGAGGTTTCCAACTTCGTACCGAAATAAAACGTCGTTAATTGATGTCCACTGAATATAAGCTGATATATTAGAAAGTCAGAAAAAGTTTCTTGTTTCTCAGTATCTTCGCCTGATTTCGGTACAAAATAGGAATGGTAGTCCGCTGAGAATGACATGGATGGCCCAAAGGTATCTCTACGGACAGTTATAAACTACTACCCCTGAGGTTAAAACAAAGATGATCATTGTTGAAACACAATCGACAGAATTGTTCTTTAATAAATGTGTTTTTAATTGTACAAAAACTATTGCGCTCCCAACAAGCAATAATAACACAGATCTTCTCAAGATACTTCAAACACAGGAAAATGGTACATTGTTCCACGTTTGGCCTCAGCTATCACTCTCTGTTAAGCTTAACGCGTTCCCTCTAGCGCCATTACTCGTCTCTACTCTCTCGGCCAAAGACTCTTGCCTGCTGTTCTTACACTACTACCAATCTCTTAAAACGAACATATTAGCAATTTCTAAAAAAACTACCCACAACAAATAATAAATATACTGCTTATGCTGTGAAACGTTTTTATCAATCACAATTGTAAACATCGCATTAATTACATATATATTTATCTGTCAAGTGATTGCGGAAGTGAGAAAGTCACACAGGGCATATAGCTCTTAATTTTATGAGAATTATTGCCAGCAGTTAAAACAGTTTTGCCAAGTCTTATCTAAGTGGGAACATATAGTCTCAGAGGGATATTTCTAATCGGTTAGGATTTACTGAGAAGCTTAAGTCGAATCCCTCCCCGATTGTCCGTCGCATATGTGGTCTAGTGATAAGTGTAAGGTTGTTATTGTCAGTCACACATTAGCGAAAGTAAGGCTCCTGTTCTAGGCACCTCTTCCACAGAGTCAGCCCCTGATAGCCTACCTGGCTGACCACTGTCGTTACTGTTACTCGAATATTACCGTCAGCGTTTGACAGAAGCTAACATTAGCCTGTTTACTTGTGGTCGGTGGTTAGAGGAACCAATTATTAAAATCATTTCTACCGGAGTAATAGGAGTGTTCTGAAAACACAGAACATTATACCGAGACTTAAGAACATTTTCTTTTATTATTGAATTAAAAGCAAAAGTTATACCTGGTGACATAACAAGGCAGCAATGTGCAAGGTGGCAATAAAACAGTAGGATGAGAATGTTATCCTACCTCGTTCAGCGACAGAGGTCAACAGTTCGAGATGGAGTTAATGTAGAAAGGATTACTAAAATTTCAAATAAAACCAATAGACATTAGCAACTGTTCCGATGTTTACTTCTTCAGTTCTTACGTAACAAGAGTAATCAAATCAAGGAATTCCTGCATCTGCATTCTTTAATGAATCATTCACTCAATGCTTCGGTTAACAAAAAGATTATTGCTCAGTGGAAGAGGTTATTTGTCCCAAAGAAGATCAAGACGAGATGGCGCCAATCTTGAACACTGTCACATGATGTTTGGCCAAGACCTAATACATCGTTACGTATAAGTTGGCCGCAAAAATGAAATGTACGTGTGGACAGAAGTAGTAACTGTAAGACGCCACTAAGCTGTTAGTAAGTATCGTTCACTGACAAAAGTTAATGTTTGACAAATGTGTTTCATTTCCATTTGCTTTAACAGCTGTGTGCCTGAGCTGAAATATATATATGGCGCATCTATATGCTTCCATACGATTCCTGTCAGATCATAAACTCGATACAAATTGTTCTGAATGTGATTAAAACGACTGTCCAAATAGAGTACGTGATAGTGACAGGTGTAGAGTTAACAGGGGTACAACTCTGTTGTCACATCATCTACGGATGGCATTAAGATTGGGATAGTGTGGTCAGTACCACTAGTTAAGTTCTTACAGAAAATTCCAAGGTAGCACGACGCCGAATACTATATACTGCCGGGGAGCAGACGTCATGTAGAAAACAATATTTCCCTTCCGTCTTGTTATGAAACTTCCTTGACTGGTGATTATGAGTTCGACCCATAATCGTTTCGTGAGGAACTGGTGAAGTTCATAACAGTAGTAAATAACATAAAATGCGTTATAAAGTTATAAAAAAAACTCGGCGACATAAAATTTACTGCAGTAATTATAAAAGGAATGAATATTTATTCAAAATATTTTTGGTACACAATTTCACCATTAGCTTTCGGCTGTTTAAGAGTGTCACTTACACACATCGATTGTTTATATATCATAATGTTGGTAAAAAAACAAACAAAAAATATTCTGCCGTTCAGTTGTTATGTGCGGGCGAAAATTTTGTTTGGTAACATTATTTATATCCTTAAGCCAAGAAACAGATTTCTATGAAACAAATAATACATTTTTCTTAAAGTGAATACAAAATTATAATTTGATATCAGTAGTTTCTGGTCCGTCATATTAAAGCAAGGGCACAAATTCAGTTAATATAAACTATTAAATCCACTCACCTGTTAGTGGCATACTGCTGCTAGAAGATATGTTAATAAGAGCAATACAATTACTTTCACATCTGAGATGAAAGAAAAGGAATTCCAGTGTTGAAGCACCAAGGCTGAAGAACTGAGCCTGTGAGTGCTGCTACCCGCAACCCGTCATATCATCACTTAGAGACTGAAATTATTTCTTGCACAACTTCTCCATACGTATCTAATCGATTACCATTTTTTTTCTAAAAATGTAAATTAAATTTAAAAATTTGTTGTATCTTATTCATTGATTCCCATTCATTCCCCAACACCACACAGCCGTAACTGACTCGGGAATGTCATTAATAATTTAAGCAACTAAATTTAATTCCATCAGACTTAACGCTTCTATGTATGCAACGTATAAATAAAAAGCTAGATTTAACTACAGTAAGCTCTTTTATTAAGATTCATTCTGCCAAACTTAGCGAAAGTCTGATATAAAGTATTTGGTAAGTAATTATAAATTTTATAAAGTAAACTTACCTCCTTACCTTATAAATCATCATTACTGTGGAACAAGGGGGCGGTTAAAAAACGTTACCACCAAAATAGATACACACATGGGCAGTAAGTAAAAAAGGGTGAATACCTCTGGCATAATGCACAGCTTCGCAACCTACAGCCCCCCACTTCTCTTCCTGTAATAAACAACGTAATCCGCAGCGCTCCAATAGTGATGCGTTGGCGTGTACGACATCGTATATGGAAAAATATGGAAAGATTTATGAATTTACTTTATTAAAACATTAAAAATATTAACGTATTGTTAAGTTTGATTAACAAATACATATTGTTAATTAATAATAATAATTCCGTGTGGTCGTAATGACCTGGTGACAGGGTTTCTATTGACTGCGCATTCCGCCCCTGTCGTAGCCGCCTTAACCTAGCCCGACAATCCTGTCGGGTACAGGGGACCTACAGTTTAACGTGGAATCCGAACCACGGAAGCGTTTTGGTGTACTTCACATCACACAGCAAGCTATGCCAGAGGTGAAGGAAGCGTTAAGTGCCTATGAAAATCCCCACCGACACAGGGATTCGAACCGGGGACCTTTCCATCCCCAGCCTCACGCCTTAACCACTGAGCGACCAGATCGCTCTCTACATATTGTTTAAAAAGGTGTAATAAATATCTGAGCTTGGTGTAACGACTAATCTTTTGATATTTGTTGCTTTATTTGTCATTGCAATCTTAAATCACCTCATCGAATATCGAAAATTTGTTTCTTTTACAAGTCCTTTTTTGATAGTAGGAATACAGTTAAACATCCCGGGGTGGTGGAGCCGCCCCTATGGGGAGCCACAGCAAGAAGCTACACTACTTGCAGATGACATAAGGCTTACAACGAGACAGGATCGTTTGCAGTCAGAGAGGAATGGAATATACATCAATACTGATAAAAGGCTAGCTTGGTCATCGTGTCTGCGACGCCGTGACGTCATTGGGCCAGGATTTTCACAAGATTCCTCCACCAAAATTACCGTAGAACAGAAATCAGATGGATTGTGAGACACAGGAGATTGATGATATGTAAAACGCATACCCCAGTGATCAGGCCTGGGCGCGTATTGGAAGATACGTCAGGAGTATAATGCGGAGCCATGTGTCTGTGGTCATACATCACCATCCTTCCCTTCCATATGTTCTGTGCTCGCTAGGATTATTTTATCTCTTTGAAAATGGATCTTTTTGTTAGAACTATTCTACTTTAGCTATCGTTCATTTTCGGTCACTATTGGTAGATTTACTGCAGAGTAACAGATTTTTTTAACCTTTTTATATTAGATCTCATCCTATTTTGAATATAATCTTCTGTGGCTGTCATCATTTATAGCCATGCAAGAAAAGTATGAATTACTTTGATACAGTTACTATCAACGGAAGAAAGAAATGTAACAATATTACTAATGTTTCAGTTATGTAATACTGATCAGTATATACAGATACGCTATAAACGAAAGTTTCAAAACAAAACATAGGACTACATTTCTCGTTCGGAAGCTGTCAGCGAAGGAAGTCTCCATATCGTAACAGACCGTGTCAGGAGCATGTTTATACGGAGACTATCATCTACATTCTACATCTATACTCTGCAAATCACAAATACGGTGGGTGGCAGAGGGTGCTAAACACCAATCCTAATTCTGTGCATTCCAATCCCGAACAGAACGAGGAAAGAAGGAATACATAAATGAATCAGTATGTCATCTTATTTCTCTAATCTTATGCCTCCTGTCATTGCGACCTAAATAGGTTGGTGGAAGAAGTATTTCGTTGCACTCGTAACTTAAAGATTTTCGCATATTCTCCAACAAATTCAAACGAAAACGACGTCGTCTGTCCGCCAAACAATCCCAGCCCAACCCACGTATCAACTCTGTGACACTTACGTAAGGACTGTACAGTAACTAGCAGTCACGAAACGAGCGGCTCTCCTCTGTATTTTCTCTAATGTGTCAATCAGTCCCTTGCGATACGGATCCCAACTTCACAACAGTATTCCAAATGCGGACGCACTAGTGTTTTGTATGCTATTTCCTTTGTATGAGCATTACAACTTCTCATGTTGATTACAGACTTAGCCCCTAAAACCGTGAATCCATTACACTTTCAACGAAGTTATTTGTTGCGTTGGCACCGGTGAGACGCTACAGACGAGTATTGAAACTTGAGTGCCATACGAAGTTATACGTTGCCACTGTCGAAGTGCCCTCTAATATGGCAGTGATAAACATGCTGACTGCAGAGACTTTATCCTACAACTGAAATATTCTGTATATTGATCTGCTGGTTGTACCTGTTTGATTGTAATACTCACTTCGTATCAAGCACTTGTACGTCAATGATTCTTGTTAATTTGTCTGATTAATGATACGTTGAATAAATATGATTGAAATTTATTTCTCGCGATAATAAACAAATTGAAAAATGTTTTTGTGTATAATTTATACAGATGCAATATCAACCTTCCTATCCTGTGTTTCACCTATTGATTATGTATTAAAATGGGTTGATTTTAATTATGAATTATTTTCCATGACAATCAACATTAACTTATACCACCAAGAAAAAAGTAATCATAATTATTAGTAACATTCATAAATGAATATTATTTGAATTTATTTGAAACAGACCATGCGAAACTCCACAAGGTTTTCAATAGTACCATCAACGGTTTATGTTGGCGACGAAATTTTTTCTAACGTAGACTTAAAAAGGGGTTCCATACAGTGCAATTTACAATTTTTGAACTTCATTTCAAACCGATCCAATTCCAACGAGGTGCATTATAAAGTCAACGCTCCTCTTGGAAACAAAATTTCTGTTACAGTTTGTTCACTACTTTGGTTTGAAAAATCTAAAATATTGAAATGCAGGCTGTTCTTGAAGCTTATATTCCGTACTTTTTGCGTGAAGCCTTGTGTTTATTAAGAAGAAGAAAACAATATTTGTTCAGTCATATCCTTCAGAACGTAAAACCAGTTTTGATTTACTTTGACATTAAAGAGACCTACTAGCTCAAAATGTCAAGGGCAGTATTAATTAGATACAAATTAATTCATGTTTTTATGGGAGCCAGAAAATCTAAATTCGCCGCCTGTCAGTTCTGACGAGCAAAACAAAGTAGCGGATTAGTTATTATGTGTTAGGCGTCGTTACCGCACGCTGTTGCTTCAAATCACCGCGAGTGCTTCACGGCATCATAACAAGTAATATGTTGAAACTTAATTTCGGAGAGTTAACGAAAATTTACGTAGAGTTAAACCATTAATAATTTTATTTGGCATTATCACGGCGTGTCTGCTGGTCACTTTGTTTTAGAATGTTGATAACTGTTTCACATTCTTGTGAAAGTTTATCGCTTTGTTTTATGAAATATCAAAAATCTGCGAGACTGAATGGAATGTATCTGAGACAGATTACCATGGGTGTGTTCGGTAACAACTGGTTATAATAGTTCTCGTTCCTTATTACTGAGTAGAGAAATTCTCATGACGGCGGTAGTCTTCGAATTTTGGAACTTTCCGTTCCGTTTTTGAACTTAGTTATACTTGAATGGTTTTAGCCTACTTCATGCAATAGTTACCAGTTCAGTCGCTATAGACATTACTTACTGTTTATAAACAAATGTTGACTGTGGAATAACAGTAGCTTATTTTTTTTTTTAACACCTCGTCCACTTCAATGAGGGAGAAGAGTAGGGCAAGGAACGGAAAGGAATTCGGCGATGGTTATCACTTGGAATAATTTCAGTAATACTTGTAAAACCAAAATCAGTATGCCTGTATGGGTATTTGAATCTTCGTGCCCCAGTACCCTGCACTCGTGTCGCGATGCCAATTTGTCTACGTAAGAAGTCTTCACGTTTTTTAGCTTAAATTCTTTTGCTTTACCTAGTAAATTGTTCGGTGCTCTCCCGCGTAATTTTATTCCAGTTCTTCATTCCATAAATTACCAGTGGGAACTTCTCACTCCCTAAAATAAGCCACCAGTTTAAGGTGACGATCATAAATAATTCTTCCCTCAATATCTACTCTGGTCTAAGTACGCAACCAAACACGTCTTAACAGGGTTCTCGACTTCTAAGGCCGCCAAAGCAACATTTTTATCATATCGGTTACTGTTTCCGATGATAATTGCAGCCAGAAATAAATACAAAACTAGCTGATATACTTTGCAACCTATAACGATATATATATATTTTCTATTGTGTATGTGTCTTATGTAAAACGAGGTCTCCACGGTGAGTAGATTGTTAAGTTAGCAATATATGATTTTATGTTAGCGGCTGGTAATTTGGCAGTAGTTGCTAGAGAGTGATTGATACTGCTACTGCCGAAATGTATTTTTATTTTTTTTTGTGTTCTTTTTTTTGGATTTTAAAGAGTGTTTACCGGAAGGTTATGATTATAAAAGTTTGAGAAAGAACCGACCACAAAATATAGTCCAATAAGGGGTTAGTTCTCACTTGCATTATACTACGTAGAAGATATTTTTTTTCTTATCTTGTATATATTGGTGGGAGTATGCAGAAACAAAGTTTTGGACCGCCAACACCCTCGGCACAATTTTCTGTGGCCAAAAAAGTCAAAATTTTGGTACTTGTTTCAGTTTTTCTTCTATAACTCCTCCCCGACGAGTCCTAGCAAGAAACACTCTATTTCCAATTTGAAAGAGGACAATATTTCCTACAACTTTCGTACTACGAACTTTTTTCTAAACTCAAAACTAAGCGAGCTACAGTTCTTCGAAAATCAGCCAAATTTCACTTTTTTCCTAAAACTTGGGGTTTTACCTACTTTGCCGCTGAAAATGACCTGAAACCCCTTGTATATATAACTGATATATATGTATTTCTGTATGACATAGTATATATATGTAGTACACTTTGATTACTGATGGTCAATTCAATAATCATATGGCATTGTCAGGGACATATTTCTAAATTTTGCGCCTCGGGCGAATATAATTGGCCGTTCCTATAGCAAAAGTGAAAGATGCAATAAGCTGACAAATAAAAACTTATACTTTGTTTCTATGATTATTTATTACTTGTGCAATCAAATATTACAAACTACTAATGTGGATAAATATATATGTTCAATTATGTAATATGGGTTGATATATACGTTCAGGGTCATGGAAGTGTACAGGGCATATACTGGCGATGAGGCATGGAAAGATATTGCAATAGCTATGAAAAGTAGTGCATGGAAGGGAAAAGATGACAATGCCCACAAGCTGGCACTCGATTTCAGGCACAAGGGTGTGGGAAGATTCTCTTTTTTAGGTAAGGGTGTCAGGGATTGGAATGAGTTACCAAGAGAAATGATGAATAATTTACCGAAAACTTTGAAAGAATTTAAAGATAAAATTTGTGGAGGGAAAATGTAGATTGGTGCAGGATAGGGGGAAGATGGGTGTGTAGGGAAATTGCCACCGGAGCCTGTGCTCCGTTGCAATTAATTTAAATTAAATTAAATTAAATGTCTCGTCATTGTTCGGTTTCAAAAAAATTTGAGGTCTTGTTGTGAGCCAAGTCTGTACTTTACAATGTGTAACCTTCTGAAACGGCGTGGTTTTTCTTTGTAATATGGATCGCCCATTTAAAACTGAAACAAAATCTAGTGACTTTGTCTTTGTGCAGTCCATGTTTTAGCTAATTAGACACAAAAACTTGTACTTGTGTTGTTTGCTTTATCAATCTTACGGATAGTACAAAAACCGTTATTTTCCTAGATCAGTTTTAGGTTTAGCAAGCCTTAGAATAAATCGCATATATTACGTCTTTCAATTCAGTAAAAATTATGAGATTCGTAATGGCCCAGTCGCTAGACTTGTATTTTATTTTAGATCAACAATCTTTAACACCGAGAGAAATTGTACTGTTTCAGAAAGTGACGTGATTGTACACTGAACAGACTTGACTCAGAACAAGATCACAAAACTTTTTGACACAAAACAATCACAAGACTTATTGGCATACTTTCAGAAGAATTATAGGATATATATATCAAGCAAAACACCTATAAATAAGTAGCTATTACAAAGCGCTGTATATACTTTACCTGTAAGGAATTTTGATTCTCATCTTCGACATTAGAGAATCAGCTGCACGTAGACGAGTCTTCATTTCTTTTAATGAAAAACTTATTTATTTTATTGGTTTGCTGTATAACCTCATTTTATTTTTTCAGCCTTCGTTCAGCTTCTTTTCGATACGCATGATCACTAGAACGTTTCTTCTTGGCAACGGCACTCATGACGAACAATTGAAACTAAGCGAATTAAAACAATACAGCTGAGTGACACGCGACACACTCGCGCTCGGCTTTTCCCTTCCTGTCCCCGATATACGAGAGGACTGCGATTAATTACTACGCAGAACCTACCACCTCACAAGTACCTACGTTGTACTTTAAGTAATAAAAATTGAAACGAATAATGAATTGATTTCCGTGAATATATTCTACCAAAAAAAATTTTATACGTCAGAGGTCCATCCATCGGAGACGATCGGAAGTCCCCACCAGAACTCAGAGGGACGATCCTCTGGACGCCCCTCTGGTAGCTTACGCCCCGGGCGATCGCACCTACGCCCTTAGGAGAATACGTCCCTGAGCATTGTTGGCCGGGAGATCCCGAAGGATTGTTGGGACGCCAGGTGACAGTGTATTGGATACGCCGCACAATGCGCTCCTAACATGACCAGGTGATAATATCGTATATAGGAAACCTACAGCTCAAGGTGAATCCAAACCACAGAATCTTTCTGGCTTACTTTACACAGCAAACTGTGGCAGAGGTGAAGGTCGGGTCAATGGCCTTTGAAAATCACCAGTCAGACGGCTGGAACTACCAGATCGCTCTATTACTGATGATAATCAGTGGCATTACTACGTCAACAAGGACCCCGGTACAAAAAATTTATTTTGGGCCCTCAGGCCAGGTGGACGACCTTTTTTTTTGCTTTGTGTTGCTGGTAAGGGCCTCCTGAGCTGAGGATGGGATGGGGTCCTTCAGTTGTGCTGTGGTTGGGGGTCCCCCTAAGCAGTGAGAGGGCCCTTAGTGAGGGGCTTCAGGGGCCCCCTTAGACGACTGTAGAGCTAAAAAAAAAAAAGGTCGCCCAGTTTGCCATGAAGGCTCGTGGGCCTCTGAACTGCGCTTGGGGGCCCCCAGAGGTGCGCTTTGGGGCCACCATAGGTATGCTTGGGGCCCCCTGAGCGTAGGGGCCCCGGTGCAGTGCACCGTCTAGCCCAGTGTTTCCCAACCTTTTTTGGGTCATGTCCCACTTTCAACATTTTTTTGCCCCCCATACATCATTTTTAATAAATAAATTATTTGTTATTAAAGAAACTGATATAGGATGGTTTTTGAAATAAAACACTTTAATATTATCATAAAACACAGTAAGTAAAATTAAAAAACATATAATGAAATACTAAAATTCAAATTCAAAAGATTTATAATAAACATTTATTATGGCAATTTAGTGTGATCCTTTTAAGAATTTGCTTTTTTGCTATATTTTGTAACCATATCTGGCATTGCGTTTAAATAACCCAAAGAGAAAGCGGTAAACTCGCATCAAGTCAATTTCTAAATTGCCCCCCTAAAAAAACCAAATTGCCCCCCTGTGGGGCGTGGGCCCCACGTTGGGAAACACTGGTCTAGCCCCATAGTAGCTACGTCCCTGATGATAATAGAGCGAAAATGGATGCATAATGTTATGGCGCAAAGTTATTAAGTCATAATAAATTCGTAATAAGCTAAAACATGGTCATCAATCAATTTCTTTTCCGTTTGGATTGTCCCGGCTTTTCAATGAATTGTGTCTAAGGATTGCAATCCCGCAGAGTTTTCAATCCCGCGGGATTTTTGCGGGATTGGCGAGAGAAAGCTTTCCATTTCACAAAGTGAAGTGAATATGCTCTGTGTAGTGTAGACTCGGCTAGACAAGATCTCATAACTTTTTGTCACTGCACAAGCACGAGACTTGGTCTTTTTTTTATAAGAAATGTTTTTATGGGATTCATTATTATATCTCCTGATTCCTTGATTGATCTTACAGTTGATTCAACGTTATTAAAAGAAACTACTCACCAACACGTAAACTGTCAAGTATTTCAGTTTTACTTATGTGACGTAACGACGTTTTTAGAGTGGAAATTATTACTTTTTAGTAAAAAAGGAGACTTTCTCGGCGAATGATTGCAGTGAAGTCATCATAGGTTGTATCGTCGGATTTAATTGTAAAAACGAAATTTCACACGTGAGGAAGACGGCGGAGGCCGCCGTCGAAGTGTGGTGTTTTTACAACACAATTCGTCAATACGCCCGTGAAACCTTCATTATAACTTTTTTTGCCTCTAGTGTAAATAATAACAAGAAGAGGGATTAATCGAAAACCTGAGCGGCACATGTAAGCAGACGGCTGGTGTCAAAGAAACGCATTGATGCGGCGGTCAAAACAATAATAAGTCAAAGGATATACAATTGCCTTTTGATAGCTGCTAAATAAACAGATATGCGATCGCTAAAATTACGGTAACATTAGTTTCGTATCAACGAATAATCAAATTTTCAGCCTCAAATAAGGAAATTGTCACAATTGCTTTATCTGCAAATACAGAAAATGGGTATAATGAAACCGTGAATAAAAAGCTTTAATTGTGTAGTTCAGATAACGTATGTGACATAAAAACTACTTATTATATGGTTAGAAAATCGTACTAAATACGTAACATAATTCTAGTAATAAAAATGTGTACTCTAAATAACCGTAAATTTTGATGAAT
This sequence comes from Vandiemenella viatica, assembly GCA_031002005.1. Lineage (NCBI taxonomy): Eukaryota > Metazoa > Arthropoda > Insecta > Orthoptera > Morabidae > Vandiemenella > Vandiemenella viatica. The sequence goes on from JARYHS010009186.1 coordinate 21,296,452, forward strand.
ACGTAAAAGTGTATCTATTTACTTACGAACGAAGAAGTTTGACAAAAACAAACGTTTGTTCACACGAGTTAAATGCCAAATGGAAGGGTACAGGCAAACAGTGCAGTAGATCCGATAGAGACCGAGTGGGGCAGCGAGTCACGCAGACTGACACGCGTTTTCGCCTGATTTTGCGGATTGCGGATCCGCTTAATTTTGTGCGAGATCTGTCAGACTGTCTAATGATGCGGTATCCCGCTTTGCTGGAATTCAATACCTAATTGTGTCTCTTTCATGCATTGCACCAGGAACAGCTTCCTCGGGGTGGAAGAACTCTTCCTCTCTTTCATCTACTTCATTTCAGGATCGTTTTCACGAGACAGGCCAGAGTAATTTTTGGAAACAGCTGAACAGTGCAGTCCTGATTAGCGACAGCTGCATGGTGGAGTAAAAGGTTTCTTGCAGGAATATGATACAACCTACGACGTATAATCAGGTGCAGCGTCATTCATTATTATTTTTTATGGCTTTACGCCTTGTCGACGTCATTGAGGCACCATGGGACTGGGGACAAAGAACGGGAAGGATTTCGGCCATGGGCTTTTGAAGGAAGTATTCGGCTGGAGCGATTTGGGAAAACCGTGGAAAACCCAAATCTGTATGCCCTGACGGGGATTCGAACTGACGTCTTCCTTAATGCGTTTATTATTGTAACTGGAATGAGACTGGACGAGCCTTTCCTTCATCCCTATGGTGCGTTTCTCGACCCAACCATCCTTTACTTGGTGGCACGTGCATATTGAGTGAAACGTTGCCGCATCTAATTTTGGTGGCAACCGTGCTAGCCTGAATACATTTTTTGGGTAGATTTCTTAAATATCTTGTATTTGAACCTTCCAATGTTCCACAAGTATTTTTTGGGCAGATTTCTTAAACACTTTGTATCTGAGCCTTCCGATGTTCCAATATGAGCTGTTCCCCTGCGTGTTCTCCAGATGCTAGTCTCTGGAGGATAGGAATTCTGAGAAGTTAGCATGCATGTTACTTTCAGATATGGTTGGTACTGAATGAGGCAGCAGAATTTTTCTTTCCCTAGCCGAAATATGCCGATATTGTATCACATCCTGCAAATGCATGGATGAAGAGGATATGTGTGGGTTCAAACTCGTGTTACCAAGACCCATTAGCAAAATAAGAAAGCCAATATACTCACTTAGAATCATCACACTGTCGGATTTTGCTGCTTGGGAAATAGCTGCGTCAACGATCAATCCAGCTGCATCGTATTTTGCCTGTTGATCTTGGATGCCTCCTTTTTCAGTTTTTGCATTAGTATAAACATTACACAATTCTTGCTGCTCTCATTTGCTGCGTCACTGCAGCACTTGTTTCCTCACAGAAAATGATATCTGCTGAAGTATCAGATGTTTTCAAACTACAAAACATTTCAGATGACTTTATTCCTCTCTGCGCAGCATCACTTCGGTATCCGTCAAATATAACTGTGATGTTGGATCTATAGTTCGTTGCCAAATAGGCTTCATATTTTCCACAGAAGCAGCCAATGTCTTCACTACAATGCCTCATAACCTTATATAGCAATCATTATCCGTCCATAACAAAACTTTTGGTGGGTGTTGCATGTGGAAGAGATTTAAATGCTACATATAGAAACAATTTTGTTCCCTTGAAGTACGGAACAAATTGAAATGGAACACATTGTTTCAACCCATTAAAACGGAAAAGAAATGGACTTATGACTAATTTTTGACTGATTATGACTTAATTTTGACTGTGTAAATAAACTTTGTGCCATAATATAATGTTTTCAGTTTAACAAATCCGTTTTTCAAACTGGTACAAATACCATCAGGTAATAGAATGGACTGATAGCTCAGTGGTTAAGGTATCTGACTGGAGATCGAAATCCCGGCCTCAGCAGTGATTTTCAAAGGCCATTGACTCTACCTTCACCTCTGCCACAGCTTACTGTGTAACATGAAGTAAGCCAGAACGATTCTGTGTTTTGGATTCCACCTTAAGCTGTAGGTTCCCTATAACCTTGGTCAGGTTAGATAACCACAAAAGAGCGCATTGCGCGGCCTACCCATAACACTGTAACCTGGCGGCCGAACAATCCTTCGGGATCTCCCGGCCAACAATGCTATATGATTATTGAATTGACCATCAGTAGTCATACTGTAGTACATATATATATATTATTTCATACAGAAATACATATATATCAGTTATATATACAGGGGTTTCAGGTCATTTTCAGCGGCAAAGTACAGTAGGTAAAACCCCAAGTTTTAGGAAAAGTGTGAAATTTGGCTGATTTTCGAAGAACTATAGCTCGCTTAGTTTTGAGTTTAGAAAAAAGTTTGTACTACGAAAGTTGTAGGAAATATTGTCCTCTTTCAAATTGGAAATAGAGTGTTTCTTGCTAGGATTCGTCGGGAAGGAGTTATAGACGAAAAACTGAAACAACTACCAAAATTTTGAAGTTTTTTTGGCCACAGAAAATTGTGCCGAGGGTGTTGGAGGTCGAAAACTTTGTTTCTGCATACTCTCACCAATAAATACAAGATAAATTTTCTTCTACGTGATATAATGTTTGTGAGACTCCCTTTTCACGACCCCGTTACTGGACATATACGCAGTGATTAATGTTGAAAGTGGGTTTTTTTCTGTTTGATCTTTTTTTTAAATTTTTTTGGCATGATAATTGGAATTTCATGTCTTACCTATTAAAACTTTGCGTAACGTGGGCTATCGTCAAGATACCATGGCAATATGGTTTATTAAAAATCTACGACGGACTCGCCCTTGCAGTAATATGCGGAGTAGCATGTACATGGCTCCGCAAATGTCGTCTGCATTAAAATGGCTCAGAAAATACTGTCCATTTACGAAGACACCAAGGGTTTTACGTTACAAACCCTTCAACCTCTTTCCTGCATCTGCTACGCAGTACTGTGAGTCTCATACTTCCTCACCACACTGATGCAATTGTCTTCTGACCCGTGTTTTGTATCTGAATTACCTCACTTTCATGGCACATCTTCAGACTACTATCTACAATAAATGGACGACTTTCCAACCTTTCCTACCCGTGTGCGTTGCCCAACCGAGTTTGTTATCAAACAATAAGCATTAACCCCTTTGGAAAAAATGTGACATGTATTTAAAGCAAAATCAGAACAATATTTTATGGAAATATTTCTTTCACCTTAAATACGGGTACATTGGTCATGGGCATGTGGGTGGCTCGGTATAGTTAATTACGTAAGCACCCACTGACATAAATCCGCTTTTTTAAAAAGTGATAAGCCCGATTTCGAAATTTAGCTGCGGACGTAGTGTTTTTAGGTGTCGGCGTCCACAGAGAGACGTCAGCGAGGCGCAGATCCGCTTGGAGCCGGGGCGGGCAGGCCGGGCCAAATCGGGTGCAAGGACAGACGCGACAGAGGTCGCGAACCCCAAGGCCGGCAGCCGGGCGTGGCGCCCGACTCCAGCAAGTAGCAGACGTCATTCAACAGAAGTGTAGCTAAGATTTTTCTCTGGACAAACGACCACTGGAAATGAGTCACTAGACTATTGTAATTTAGTGGGAGTTTGTAGTCCGTCCTTAATGCTGATGAGCTACGAAGGCGGCTGTCAAACTCACCTCCATACCGCGTTAGTTCACAAAGTACCCCAGATTTGGTTGGGTTTCCCATGGTTTCCCCAAATCACTCCAGGCGAATGCCGGGATGCTGATGCTTCCTTCGAAAGGCCATGGCCGAATTCCTTCCCGTTCCTTGTCCCCCAGTCCCATCTCGCCTCTAATGACCTCGACGTCGACGAGGCGTAAAGCCACAAGTAAAAAAAAAAAAAAAAGTTCTATCATTTGGCTATTTCAATGCCTGTACAGCATTACTCTAGAAGAGGATATGAGCCTTCAATCCGCGTGTCAAACAAGTCATTTGTCCCAACCCTTCTGCTCCCACTCATATTTAGCACACGTGATTGATACATCATCTTTAATTTAATTTAATTTCAATGGAGCACAGGCTCCGGTGGTAATTTCCCTACACACCCATCTTCCCCCTATCCTGCACCCAGTGGCGTAGCTAGGTCAACAAGGGCCCCGGTGCAAAATTTTGGGCCCTCAGGCCAGACGGGCGACCTTTTTTTTGCTTTGTGTGCTGGTAGGGACCCCCTGAACTGAGAATGAGCGCCCTTGAATTATTCTTTAGGGGCCCCTGAGCAGTGGTTGGGGCCCCCCTGAGCACAGCGAGGGCCCTTAGTAAGGGGCTCTTGTACTCTCAGGGGCCCCTTAGACGACGGTAGAGCTAAAAAAAAAAAAGACGCCAGTTTGCCGTGAAGGCTCTTGGGCCCTCTAATCTGCGCTTGAGGGCCCCTACTGAGCGTGAGGGCCCCGGTGCACTGCACCGCCTAGCTCCATAGTAGCTACGCCCCTGTCTGCACCCACCTACATTTGCCCTCTACAAATTTTATCTTTGAATTCTTTCAAAGTTTTCGGTAAATTATTCATCATTTCTCTTGGTAACTCATTCCAATCCCTGACACTCTTACCTAAAAAAGAGAATCTTCCCACACCCTTGTACCTGAAATCGAGTGCCAGATTGTGTTCATGGTCATCTTTTCCCTTTCATCTTTCTCGCTTTATCTTCGAAAGATTCACAAGATCGAAAAAATATCATGTTAAAGAAGTTACTTAAAAAAAATATATGATCCAGAAACAACAGTCAGTGACCTATTCTTTTTGACGAGTTACAATTCACCTGATGAGCGGCAATCACGGTCAGAAGATGACTGGTGTCAAGGAACGGGGAGAAATTCTTCCATGGCCTTCTTAAGCTTGCAGTGGTTTCAGGACACCTCAAAAACTGAAATCTGAATGATCAGGCAGAGGATTCCAAATGTCCGCTCAAGTTTAAAATCTCTATAAACTTCGAATGTATAAGCGTATAGGACAAGAAGAATTTGTACCTCATTAAAAAAAAAAAATAATAATAAAAAAAATGAAAACTGCACTATTAAACAACTTAGTAAAGCAGGTAACATACTACAAAAATATCTGTTTAGCTTCAGTATATCGCGATTTGATTTTGTTGATACGCAACGTTTCCAGTTTTCTACAACACAGGCGTACTGGATGGTGCATAGCTTCACTAGTTACCAGTTTGTGTTTTGAAAAAGAATTGTCAGTAACTATAAGATAACCAGGTGGTTTTAAGCCGTTTTACCGTATTCTCTCTTCAATATACCTCTCTTCGACTTCTACACAACGATAAATATATTTCAGTTTACCTTTGTACAGCGTATATTCCTTTCACACATGAGCAAATTATGCGTCATCTGTGCAATTATGTCGACGAATGTAGGATCACCCTTGTATTTTGTATATTTTATTCCAGTGTCGAGATAGAAGAATAGTCTATAAACTATATAAGAATCAAGTGGCTACAATAAAAGTAGAGAATTACGAGAGACATGCATCAGTTAAAAAGGGTGTGAGACAAGGTTGTAGTCTATCCCCGTTAATATTCAACTTGATGTAGAAGAAGCAACGAAGAAATAAAAGAAAAATTTACATGTGGCGTAAGTTTTCAGGGAGAAAAAATGAGTATGGTACGATTTGCTGATAACATTGTCTTGTTAGCAGAGAGGGCTGAGGATATCGAGAAGTTACTGAATGGCATGAACAAAATACTGAAGGAAGATTTTGGACTGAATATAAATCGAAGCAAAACAAAAGTGATGAAATGTAGCAGAAATGATACCAACACTAGTAGATTAAATATAAAAATAGGATCGGATGCAATAGGAGAAGTAAGTGAATTCTGTTACTTGGGAAGCAAAATTACAACCAATGGCCGAAGCAGGAACGATGTTAAAAGCAGAATAGCACTAGCAAAAAGAGCCTTAATGAAAAAGAGAAATCTTTTAGTTTAAAATATTGATCTAGGAATTAGAAAGAACTTTTTAAAACTCTATGTGTGGAGCACAGCACTTTACGGTAGCGAAACATGGACTTTAGGAATACCGGAAAGAAAGAAAATTGAAGCATTTGAAATGTGGTGCTACAGAAGAATGCTGAAAATTAGGTGGACAGACAAAGTAAGAAATGAACGAGTTTTGGAAATGATTGGTGAGAAAAGAAGTATATGGAAGAAGTTTACAGAAAGAAGAGACAGGCTGGTAGGCCATATTTTGAGACATGCTGGATTGGTTAATTTGCTTGTGGAGGGAACAGTCGAAGGTAAGAACTGTAGAGGAAGACAGAGATTAGAATATATGAAGCAGATAATTGAGGACGTGGGTTGTAAGAGATATGTAGAAATGAAGAGGTTAACACAGGATAGTAAGGGTTGGAGGACTGCATCAAACCAGTCGAAAGACTGACGACAGCAAAAAAAAAAATCCAGTGCACCTGAAAGAGATGCGGTTATCCTCCATATGCCTTATTTAATTCCACTTTTATTCCTGACCATAAATGTTTACTCCACGAGTCACTTTCGTTAACAACACTGGTACAGTAAGACTGAAGACGTGTGAGGCTGACGACCTCGCTGTGAGACGCCGCTGCTGACAGAGCAAGAACTCGTGGCTGCAGTACCAACACGGCTGTCTCTCACCGCTAAGGAGAATGTGTGTGTGTTTTTTTAATCTGCTTAACGTCTCTCTAACAGCGAGGTCTTTAGAGACGGGAAAGAATGGGGGGCAAGGAATGGGAAGGAATTCGGCCATGGCTTTTTGAAGGAAGCATCCCGGACATTTGTCTGGAGTGATTTGGGAAACCATGGAAAACCCAAATCTGGATGCCCGGACGAGGATTCGAACCGCCGTCCTCCCGAATGCGAGGACAGAACGCTAGCCGTTACACCACCACGCTCGGTAGGAGAATGTGTCTGGGTACGACAAGTTTGTATGTTCTACCGTTCAAACAAACTATTCGGGAATTATTTATGCTGCAAAAAATAAAATAAACTTTCCTTTAATTAGTATTTTTGTGTCAAATTTTAACTTATTATAGATTATTTCCTACTGTTTGTGTTATTTTCTTGATTAATTTTGGTTTTTTCATGAAGAATACAACGGACACCAATTTTAAGATCGAGTTCCTGTGTGTTACATTTTCCACTGTTAATGGAACAGCTGCAGGTAAAATAATTTCAGGTCTTTGTGAACCAGAGGAATTTTTCTGTAATACCTACCCTCAGTTACTAACTTGAAATCAATAATTTTCAACAGCTATGCAATAAAAAACATTACTCATATTTTGTTCATAGCTTTTTCAGATGTTAAACTCGGTAATCAAATTTGGAAAATAATCGACGAAAATTATATAACTATCTTTGAATTTCAGCTTTTCTTGCATAATTGTGGAATACGAACAGAGGTAACTTCAGTATCGTCATTGATTATTTGATAGACGTAAATAGTGTATATGATATCCAGAGATATCTTTTTCAAAAATACCATTAGTTCCATTAGATTTACTGTAAATTTTCCTCTGATGTACGAATATTTTTCTCGGTGTTTTCTTTTTTCAGGATGGAAATGTGTACAAAATATTTTGACAAAACATACTGCTTGGCGATCATCACCTGAAGTAATATATTAGCTTAGCCAAACGCGAAGCAACATCTGCTAATTAATATATATGTTACAGTCATCACAATAAACTACGTCGATGTGACCAGGAATAAAGACAGCTTACAATCATGATTTGACACTTCGACAACTAATTTCTGACGTTGTAATGATATGACATAAACGTTGTGCAGTTTTTTTGCCCTTATCCATTTAACTGGAGTAATAGCACGATATCGATCAAAACTGGATCTGTATGGCTTGCCGGGGCGTCGAGCTCACGTCCTCACGTTAGCCAGACCAGAACGCTATCTGCCCACCCACCGGACTCGGAGGGAAGGAAATGGAGGTAATCCTGCTAATATGTTTCCGTTGTCTTAATAACTGAACCAGTCTCTTCCCCCTCCGCAAAACTAGCCGCACCATATGCCTGAGTGGTAAATAAGAACACAACACACTGGACATTAAGAGCAGATCTGGCTGGGAATATGTTCTGCCAGTGGGTGGCCTTGAGATCACGGGAAAGGTGTGCGGAACAAAGGCAGAGAAACAAGACCGGTAGAGCATACAAAAAGAGATAACAAAACCTGAAAGAGTTCAAGTATAGCCACTAAACACCTTGAAACCTGTTATCTGCTGGAGAAACCTTTGGCAATTACGTGTTAGCAGACATTTCGTAGTACAAAGAGGAAAAATTATGATGATTAGACACGTAATCACGCGATAAAGTTCCCACGCAAGAAATACATGTGACGATGAAACCATTCCATAAGCCAGCAGATGGTTTCCATGTGGCTGTATAAACTAGGAAGATATTTCAAGTGATAATTACTACAGGCATAAGACGGGAAAGAAAAAATTAAGAAGAAAATAAACATTTGAAAGATTCGCAGAAAAAATTAAAATTGGTAACTAAAAAAACCAAAAATATTTAACGGTTACACAAACGAATGCGTTACTGAAATAAGAAAGCAGAATAACAAAGATAATAATTAGAAAAAAATGGCTTAAGGTAAACTGAAAACGAAGTAGTATAGGAAACATAAGCCGATTCCATAAAAAGACTGGAGGGTAACGACGACACAAAAGACACAATTCAAAATATTTCGTTCATGTCCTTGGTCATGCGGAAGTGGAGCATAAATACATGACAGTTGGACACTGTTTGCTAAACACACAGTCTCAACACACAAATGAAGCAAATGTTGAGCGTTGGAGACACAGAAGGGGCACTCGGAACAATAAAGAAGGCAGACTTTCCCGTCGTAACATGAAAACGGAAGTAGATAGTAAGAAAAACGATTAAATAAATAAAATTGTATGTATTTTTAATAATTTGGACAAATTAAGCACGCGTACTTTTCATTGTAAGCTTCGCGGGTATTTAGGCGGATAGCGTCATAAAAACACAACGTTTCGACACCTGGCTTGCTGTCTTCATCAGGTGCGGAAAGCTTCAGGTGATGTAAGCTAAAAGTCATCGCCTAGACTGGCTCAGTAACGGACTTCTACTAAGCTAGTCTAGGCGGTGTCTTCTAGCTTACATACCTGACGCTATCCACTTGAACAGCCGTGAAGCTTACAATGAATCAGAACGCCGGGAAAGTCTTCACTCACACATCAAGCGTACTTTTGTTTGTTCCTTTTTTTTGTATCGTCCTTGACCTTCTGCCTTTTTCTTTTGTAATGGATCGACTTACATTTTTTTTATGATCGGTTTAATTTCCTTATCCTTTCCCTGAATACAGAAATACATTAAAAAAGCCTTTAAAAAAAATACGGGAAGACGGGATAGAAACAAAAATTGACAATCGAGTTGCAGTTGAAACCTCTTGTTGATCATAAGAGTTTACCAACTACAAAGAAGCACCGTATTCTGCTGTCGAGGAAATCCCATGGGACAGGCAACTACTTATCTGAAACATTAACTGGATTAAAAGATACCTCAAATAATACCACAGAACCAAACATAACCCAGACTATCATATTTAGCGTTCGGAGAGACATTTCGTGTAGTGTTAACCATAATTAAATATACGTACTTACTGCTCGTAAACGTCGAGGTAAATAGGGCCACAAGATCTTTCGGAGGTTCCATCTTAGCATTCGTCCGGAATGATCTCTTAAAAACAGCGAAAAGTGAAATCTGGTTGAATACACCGGATATCGAACTGACGTCTTCTAAAATGCAAGGCCTGCCAACTACACTCAGTTGTAAACAATCAACACGTAACAGAATTAAAATCGTTCGTGGGACGCCGAGAGTTGAAATTTTGTTGCACTCATTTGTTGAGGAAGCATTTTAACCATACGCTTACCGTCAGCTTAAACATGTGAACGAAGATTCTGAAAATACCAGATTGAATGCTAATCTCTGGAAGAATATTTGGAAAGAGTTTCTGATTTCGAAAAAAGTATTACACTGCAACAGGATTTATTACTGTGCTCGTATCGCTGCTTGGAATTTTTTTTTTTTTTTTTTTTTTTTTTTTTTTTTTTTTACTTATTGCTTTTACGCCTCGTTGATGGCTAAGGTCATTAGAGGCGGGATGGGACAAGGAATGGGAAGGAATTCGGCCACAGCCTTTTTGAAGGAAGCATCCGGCATTCGCCTGGAGTGATTTGGGGAAACCATGGAAAACCCAAATCTGGATGCCCGAACGGAGATTCGAACCCGCGTCCTCCCGAATGCGAGGCCTGGAATAATTAGAATCCTCGTATTGTGTTGAGTAAACAGTCCTCTACGAGTTGAAGTTACCAAGTGTGACATGGATAAATCTGAACCACGCAGTTTACCTTCTGAGACAAACAAACACATTTCCATCAGTAATACACGCAAGTATGAAGCAATATGACAGTCGGGATGGTTTGATTTCTGTTTCGACTATACCGATTTCGGTTTTCCATGGCATCCAAAAATCAATCTAGGCGAATGCCGGGACGATTCCTTCAAAAACAATGGCCGAATTGCTTCCCGTTCATTGAATATCCCGGCTGAAAGGACCTCGTTTACGATGGGGCATAAACCCTAACAGAAAAATTATTGATGAAAGATCGCAAGCTAACAAGAAACGTATTTGAAACAAATTCTAAGGACCTAACAATCAGAGCCAAAGACGAGAGTCCAAACACAAAGAGTTTTTACTGCAGAACGAATTTTAACTGATTAAATAATTTGGTTTCTGGATTTGATCTTTTAGTTTCAAAAATTGATCTAGTACTAGCAATAAGAAAGAACTTTTACAGTTAGATGTATGGAACACAGGACTAAACGAAATGTAGTTTCGACTTTAGAAATATTTCCTTTATAGAAGGATGTACAAAATGATCGTGTTTTGCATACGATGGGAGAAAATTGGTTAAGTTTACAGAAACAAAAGACAGGATGATGGGCTATATTTAAAAATTTCGGCGTTGCTTGTAGTGGAACTAACACTAGGAACTTTGGGAGAAGACAAAGATTAGAATTTCGAAACAGATTATTGAGGACGTAGGTATGTTGAGATTACTAGATTAGTGTAATATAGGAAGGGATGGAGGAATACATCAAACCACTGGCGATATGTATGATGATAGAAAAAAAACCGCTATTAATAAATGTGTTACAGGACAACGGGAGTTGATATACAACTGCTTACTAGAACTGATTTGGTGTGATTTGAAACTACGAACAAGTGTAACGACCGACACTGGTATTTTGAAAATTATACACTAAATATGGCAATTATAGTAAAATATAGAAAGTTTTATCATATTTTGTGCGAGTAATCCTATAAATTATACTAACTTTGAAACAAGGGCCTATCCAGGATCAGAACTAGAGGGGGGAGGGGGAAAGATTTGAGCGGGGGGGGGGGAGCAACTCGTATTTCCAGGAAGTTGTGTGGGGGACTGAAACATGACGATTTCTTGCAAAATGAAACTCAAACCTATCGTGGAAACTATTTTTATTATTGATTAATATAGTAATCCAACCACTTGATCTAAGGACCTACTATGTAGTAAATTAAGATCGTAACTCAGTTATAGTTTATGTAAACATTAAAAGTCTCGGATTCTTAGAAAATTTTTCAATAACTTTGTTTCTCAATATCTTGCGGTATTCTTTCACGAAATTTCGATGCACACTCATCAGACATAATCCAGTCAATCTTTCCTCTCACAAAGTGTTCCTGAGCCAGTTCTTCACTCGTCGAACCGTACTGAAGGCAACTTATCTTTTCTTCTGGGGGGGGGGGGGGGGTTTTGCATTAGGATTTACGGCTCATTGAGGCTGAAACAAATGGGTATGGAGGAACTTTAAATGATAAGTACCTGATTTGCAATTTATTTGTTGGTTTTTGGAATGATATACTGCTACACATCCGCGAGACTGTTTTAACACGAAATAAAAGTGAAAATTCTGAATTTGATGTAAGCGCTAACCGAGTGAACGCCGTATCTGATAGTTCCGTATGTTACAGGTTGTGTAACGGCAGCCGTTAGAGCGTGGTCGGAATAACATCTCGCAATCCCTCGGACCCGTTACAATGAAGGACTTCCACTTTCTTCCAGGTTGGAGCTGGCAGTGATTTTATCGCCTCAGCGCAGAGAGGCAGAGAGAAATCTAATTTGTCTGTACGGCCCATGTGGTAAGAGGAACAGGGAATCCACTGTCGTACTACAAGTCAGCAAACAGACTGGAAGGACATTCACATCTCCTTTTATATATCTGCTTTTCCTTCGCCTTATGTTATTATTACCGTACATCTTTTGTCAATACATGTAACAATTTACATTATTTTATTAAATATAACAAGAAATTGAGGTTTTTATTTATAATTACATCACAATAACACTCAGATGTCGATCAATCAACGAAATTTAAACACTGAGTCGTATATTTCCTAGTATGCTTAGAAGAAACTAGCTAAACTACAATACATAAAAAGAAAACTTTTATATTTTTAATTAAAAAGATTCTAACTATAAAAAATTTAGGAATCAGAACTTCCCTTCCAAAATCTAATTGCTTTTTAGTCACATTAAGGCAGAAAGAAATAGTTTTTTAAATTTATATTTGAATTTTCTTTCAGCCTGAAATACTGGGATTTTTATTACTATATAAGTGTTCTACATACCTGCACGAAAAAAATATAAACCTCTAATATTTAACTTTAAAAAAAGAGCTGTCGTAACAAAAATGCTGATACTCTGGTAGCCTATCCCGATAGAGAACATGTTCAATAAGAAGCCACACGGTCAGT